>JAUYWH010000006.1:15057478-15128658 GCA_034779795.1 Ctenopoma multispine | reverse complement strand
TTTTGCCGAAAAATTGGAAAAACTTAAATTATTTAAAAAGTATTTAATATTTTTACAAGAAAAGTAATAGCACACATAGCTTAATTGGTTTAACCAATTAAGTTAAACCATGTTTTGTGCAGTTATTAATATGTGTACCACACATACAGTATGGCGTGTAGATATGATTATAATATTCATTTTAATTATCAAAAAATAAAATAAATAATAAAATCTGTGCATCTAAAAAGTATTTTAGAAAAGCACTCCTGAACTTTATTCTGTTGATGACATGAATGTGTATGTCTAGTCCACACGTGCCTCAGAAATAACACATCTGCAGAAATCTAAAATTTAATAATTTCTTAATGATTAACTATTTTGTGTCCTGAGATTCTGTATCTGCAGAATAACTAAAGCTGTCAAACAAAGCTGTAAAAAGTTAAATTAAATGTTGTTACAGTTTGATTTGTCTGTTAGTGACTCAGTAAGTATGACTGAAACCCAACACCTGCACAACCAAAAGCACTGTGTTTAAACATTAAACATGTTTTGCTGGTCTGCGCACAGACATTTTTTTTTCAACTTCCTCATAATATGTCCCTGGAGCTGCTGTGACGACTTTATTGGTGGATTTGTTTCCTATTATATAACCAACAGGCAAACATTTTCCGCTCTGACAAACAGTGTGGAACAACACCTACAGTTTCTTCCCCTAACACTGAAGGACTCTGGTTTATCTTCTCAATGAATTCAGCAGATACTAAATAAAGAAACTCAAGTCCCAGACACGGAGTCTCTTAAACTGTTTGATCTGAACTGATCCTTGTTGGTTTTTCACTGTGATGTGTTTAACAGGGTCAAACTGTCTTTTTTGAGTAAACATGAAGAAACTCAGATCGTTCTATACTATGACTTTTATTGAAATCATCAACACATTTATATTTCAAGTACTATGCAAAACACATAATAAGGAATTATTTTTTATGAATTAGCTCTTAGGATCAATTGTAAAAAAACAAAACAATTAAACTATGTTTTAAAAAGAAATAGATATGGACTAATGAAATGTTTCCTAGGGACACAAAACACACCCTGTATACCTGGAAACAAACCTCTTACAACAGACATAGTCATGTTGGCTCAGGGTGTCTCATACACACTAATTTAGTTCTTTGTTTGACACACAGAGGACCATAAAGGCCGGTGCTTACATTTGTAAATTACACAAAAAGATTAAAAGGGATAGAAGACCAAATACAAATCTATTTAAAAGTCAGACACATGGTGGTTAAAGTTACAAATATATTACAAATAGAGAAATATAAAATAAACATAAAAACATGGAGGTGAAAGAGGTTTGAAACGTCCTCAGACACTGAAACTGTGAGGAAGAACATCATGTTTTAATCTGTGGCTGTATCATAGAATCATCTTGAGTTTCAGTCTCAGCAGAAACTCTCCTAAGCAAATATTACATGCAAAACACACACACACACACACACACACTACACAATTACGCAACCAAATCCATGTAAAATGAGAGCTGTCTCTTCCTTGTCATTGTCAGGGAAATGACAATGACAACGTTTTAGGTGAAGTTTCAGTGAAACGAGATATGAGACGAACAACAGCAGGATTACAGAGTCTCACACATAAGGTGTTTTTTAATTCTAGTGTCGCAGAAGGTGTAGTGTAACTACAACGTGTACTCAGACTGACACAGTTTTACATTTTAATAGAATAAAGTCATCGTTTACTGGGGAGGTTGTTGTGTCAACCAAAAGCAAAAACAGAAAGTACACACACCTTCATCTCGGAGTCTTTTTGTAGGAATCTCCCTGTGGTTTCATGCAGGGAAAAACAACACGCACATTCACTTACGTACAACAAACATTTTCATTTCATTCAACTTTCCAAATCAATCTGTCTTGACTCCACTTCAGATTCAAACATAGTCTTTTCTGTCGTAACCTCCGCCTGCACTGGTGCTACGTGGAGCAGAGTACATCATCCTGGGTGGCTTGTACTTCTTCTCTTTTGGCGGGCAGCTTGCGCACAACATTGCCCCACCAATAATGAGCAGAACAGCTGCTCCAAAGCCGATGTAGAGTGAGGCCCCTATCTCTCTCCGCTGTGCGTCTGTGAGGAGCGGATTGTAGAAATCCCTAACGATGACACTTGAGGTCCAGGAGACAGGGATGAGGACCAAAAGACCTCCTAGAATGAAGAATATTCCAGAGATGATCATCACTTTGGCCTTGGATGGCTCATCTTCGATGCAGTTGGTGCACTTGGCGCCAACAATGGAGATCAGGACGCCCATCACTGCTAGTATGATGGAGATGATGGTCATTGCTCTGGAGGCCTGAAGCTCTGGAGCCAAAGCTAGCATCGAATCGTAGACCTTGCACTGCATCTGCCCTGTGCTCTGGATGACACAGTTCATCCATAAACCCTCCCAGATGGTCTGAGCAGTGACGATGTTGGCTCCGATAAAGGCCGTCACCTTCCACATTGGCAGAGCACAGGTCACTATTGCAATGATGAATCCAATAAATCCAAAGGCAATGCCCACAATCTCCATGCCCATTGACATGCTGGCTGTTTCTCTGTTGACAGAACAAACTTAAACAGTGAGTCCACGGACTGTCCAACAAAACAAAACCCTTCAGATTACTGTAAGAACTGATCTGGTGTTTAATTGTGGTGAGTGTGAGCACCTGTGAGAGATGCTGCTACGGAAACAAGAGATCCTTTATACCACAGGGGAGCAAGGAGGAGTCCTGTGGGTTTGATGTCAGCAGGAGGCTGTCTTCACACACACACACAAAAATCACCTGTGCACAAGTGGTGGAGGAAGGGAGCTGGGGACAGGACAGGTGATGGAGGCAGGGTGTGTCTTTGTGTCAGGTGGCTGTTGGGGGATGGTAACTGGTAAGATGGCTGCTTCTTGACCTCCAAGGAAAATCCACACTTCAACAAAGAAACTAATCTGTCTGAGGACACTTTGTAGTGTAAAGTAGTCAAACATAAAGCATAAAGGTTTTCATGTAGTGTCAGTTAAAAAACAATCAATGTGTAGTTCCTTAAAAATAAGCTCTTGCAGTAATAAACCACAGCGGAGATCAGAGATCGCCCACTTGAACAGCTTTGTTGTAAGTAAGCACAGAAACCTGAACACCCACAGGTGCAAACACACACTCAGGTCCTCTTACGTTGCTTTGGGGGTTTCTGACAGCCTGGATTCTGTGTTAGAGAAACAATCCCAAAGGTCTGCTTGAAACCGGAATGACTGCACCTAAAGCAAATAGGAACATAGAGAAAAGATAATAGGTCGGGTCTCAGACACCTTTAGTATACACAGAGTGTGATGTTCCAGTATCGGTCAAACTCAAATTCGTTCTTTTCTTCTTGAAAAACAGTAAAAAAGTTAATGTTTATTCATTGTGTGACAATCAGCAACTTTATTAAACTTTATTATGTACTTAAAAGGGAACTGATTAAAAGAAATGAAAGCACAAGCTCATAATTTGTTGTGAAACAGGTTTTGCTGTGATCATTCTACATGTTTATACTTGCTATTAAAAGGGAAGTTCAAAACAAATCAAATGTTTCTTTTTAGCACAAAATGTCCTTGGGTGTTTTAATTGCGTATTAAAACATAATCTCTTGACTTGTCAAACTTCTATTATCTTATTTAGGCTTCAGATGAACTTTAAAGCACAGAGGAAAACCATGACGTTTGTCCTCCACCACTTGCACATTAGGCAAATACTGTATATTTAAATACCGTAACAACATGAAAAGTTACTACAGCAACCAAATACAGTTTTAATATTCACATGGGCATCCGGCTGTTCTTTTGAGAGAGACATGGAAAGCTGTGAATCTAAACTGAAAGCATAACAACTGAACACTTAATCAGTACCAATTTAAACTGTCATTTCCAGGATATTGTCTTTTCTTTTCATCAGATACTGCAAAACATAACTTTTTGTCACTATCAGGGGGGTACACAAGGAAAGGAAAAGATTTCGGAAAACTTTCCTTTAAACTAAAATCCTAACATGAATTGTCAGCTACTGGTTTGGATCACAGGCTGATGCAATGTTTTAGTCACTCTCACACAAATCCATGCTGGATTTGTTTTCTAGTGCAAAATAATTAACAGGAATTAATTTGCTCTTCTTGAGTAGAAAATATGTTTTTTGTATTTAAACATGTAACTTATAATCAAAGGATGCATGCTAAACCCAAAACATACTGCATCATTGATAGACTTTTAGGTACATACACTTTCTACTATTTCGTAATCTGCATATATATTGGTACAGTTCAGGGTAAATTCTGATAAAAGATAAAATTAGTAATACAAAATAATTAATTAATTATGATGTACTAGAGGGAAACGGTACAAAAAATAATTGAATCTAGTTCCACCTTTACCACCTTCAACATTTAGGCACATCTATGCACCAGTAGTTATAATCTAACAGCATACAAATACATTACACTGAAAAATCTTCTGCATAATGGGTATCTTCACTTTTGGCACTTTGAGAATAATTTGAAGCTGATAGTTGTATTTTTACTTGCAGGACTAACAGGTTGCTTTAACTCAGAACACCTGCCAAAACAAGTTGGTATGCAGAAGTATTTGATGATTGTATGTGTCACATGCTACTCTGATATGCAGATACTAGGGGAAGACGTCACTAAGTCAACATGTACAGTAGATACAACCCTAAAACATCAACACTTTGTTAAAGTGTATTTCACTATCATCTTCGTCATTTACTTCGAACAGAATAAGTTTGCCTCACATGATGTATTTCTTGTAAAAATCTTTATTTTTTAGATATATAAGTCATTTCGCTAGATTGAAAAACGGCATATTTGCATTCAGTCCGATGCCTCGTGCATTTTAACAAAACACATACGTTAATACAACAACTAACATGCAAGTTTTAATCATTTGTAGAAAATGTCTAAATGCAGCAACATAAAATGCTGTGAACAGTGACAGAGATGAAGCAAATAAAATCACTGACATATTATTCTAACAAATGTTTATTTTTTTACGCAGCTTCTCTCCTTTTTTTTTCAGTCCACCATTTTGACCTGGCTTTGGAACACAGAGTGAGCTCCGTTTGTCATGCCTATTCAGTGTTTCACGTCTGAGCCAATATCTTTAAGAATGTCAAGAAAAATAACCTTCCCCCAGGAAAACAAAAGTCATAAAAAAACTCAGCACATTACATTAGATTGTCCTTGTTTGCATCACAATAGCTGACACTTCGAGAAGAAAGTGTGAGAGGGAGGAACAACCATAATGGATCCAAGTGTTATGAGCAAAAATTAATATGCCAAATATTATTTTGTCTCCTTGCTGAACAATGAGTCACACTCTTTTGCCTTCCTAAATGTTATAATGATTTCCTTCTGTCTGCTTTAGACAAATGGCTATATGTAAACAATATCATCAAACAACTTCATCATTTAGATAAATGAAAAAATATCTATGTACATTTATGATCCCAAATATCCTCTAAAACCTAAAAGACCTGATTTGGCTGTTTTTCCTGCAAATGTACAAATAAGCAGCAGCCATGTGAAAATAGTGTAATAACAATGATGTACGTCCTCTCACACATAGTCCTTTCTGTTGTAGGAGCTTTGGGCCGTTGACATGGGTGCAGCGGAGTATGCTATACGACTCTGGGGGTTCACAGTGTATCGCAGTGGCTTCTCTTCCTTTGGAGGGCAACTGCAGCAGAGAATGCACCCTCCTATCATCAGCAGGGCTGCAGCAGCCCAGCCCAGATATAGCGCTACCCCGATCTCCATCTTCTGTCCAGAGGGGACGATTGGACTGTAGAACTCAGTTATGATGGTGTTTGCTGACCAGGAAACGGGCACCAGCTGGGTCAAAGCTGCTGTGATGAATGCCCCCCCAGACGCAGCCATCACCCTGGCTTTGGCGACTTCGTTCTCGATGCAGTTTGTGCACTTCGCTCCCACCATGGAGATGAGGAGAGCCACCACCCCGACGATGATAGAGACTACAGTGAGCGCCCTGGCGGCCTGCAGGTCCTGAGGTAAAGCCAACATGGAGTCATAAACCTTACACTGCATCTGCCCCGTGCTTTGAAACACGCAGCTCATCCACAAGCCCTCCCAGTACACCTGTGCTGTGACAATGTTGGCGCCAATGAAAGCGGAGACCCTCCACATTGGCAGGGCACAGCTGATCACACTCAGCACCCAGCCGAGCACTGACAGAATGACGCCGACCAGTTCAAGTCCAAAGGACACCATTGTGCACTCAGACCCACTGTGTACCAAAAACTCCTTAAGTTTACTTTTCTCTCCTCTTGGCTCCTCTGTAATTCTTTATTGAATTTTCTCTTACTCACAGATTTCCTTCACTTTTTCTCCAAAAATCTGAGGGCCTTCCTGATCTTGGCCGTTCAGGGCTCCTCTTTGTCGACCCTTCTTTCCACCAGGTACGCCACCTCCTTAGAATATTGCACCTGCTGCTGAATTTGTCACACTGTGCTTACTCCACAAACTCTCTGCTGTGTGTACGTGTTCACTCAGGTGTTGTTTTTCTGTGTTCTGCTGCTCTTAAGGAGTCTATGACCTTTATTCGTGTAATGTTTTATTACCAAGTAGCATGGCCCTCCTTAGAAATGACATCATTCGCCAAACTAAGCCAATCAGGTGAGTCTGGGACATTGATCTCATTTGCTGTTGGGCTGTGCTATCACCTATTTGTGTCCTTTTCAAATGAAGAGCAGTTTTATGGTTTACCTTTTGCCCATGGTAGCGCGGGGTGTGTCTGCTTTATTGCTGTCAGTAGGTAATGAGTGACCAGAGCAGAGCCCGTTGTGTGGTTGATAGGTGACCACATTAGGCTGTAACGGATAGACAAACAAGCACTGTATCTGACTGTGTCTTGTGTTTAGTATGTGTGTATGTTTGCACATGGTGAAAAGTGTGTTTGAGGACAAGAAAAAGGGGAATTCAGCACTGGACTTTTTCAATGTTATAGTTTTGTTATAATGATGTGATCATTTTTATAGCCTTTATCAAATGTGATGCTGCAGTTTTTATAGCAGAACCATCGACACTTTGTCAGACAGTCTCTGAGTAATTATACACTAAAATCCGAGTTAATGACAAACCAGAAATGCTATGAAGATAACTTGATTTAGGTTGGATTTATGACACAAACTACATCAACCTTTCAGCAACAACAATGTGATAAATACATAAAACATAAACTGAAACCTGAAGTTCCATGAACAGGCAAAAACCAACAATGACTTGCTCTGCTCAGTGTTTTATGACCACCATTCTGTACTTTGCTTGACACACACTTGGTGTGCGTCATGGAACATAACTGGATTATACTCTCTGTTACTGAGGGTATGTTGTTAATTTACATAAATGAGAAGTTGTAAATATGCAGAAATTGGCCTAATCAATTTGTCTCCACCAGTGGCGGCCCGTCAATAGAGGGCGCTGGGGTGCATAAGTCACATAAAATAATTTTAGAAAAACAATAAAATTTAAATAAACAATCCATAGTATATATTATACAAACCATGAGTACTGTGTATAATCTGCATTCAAGTGTAGTTTTAAAATGTTCTCTCTCTTGATTACTGAGACTGAGCAGTCATGTGACGTATTTCCTGTTCCTTTGGGGCACAAAAATCTTTACCACAGACCTACGCTATTACTGGTGCATGCGCACTGGAACCCTCTCCAATACAAAGAAAACTTTGGGGCGCAAACTTTTGTGCCCAAAGCACGCCCACAAGATGTTTTGTTCACAGTCGGAGAAGCAGCTTTTTGTCATGGAGAAAGCTAATTCAGGAGCTAAAAAGTGAAACGTTTCACAAAAGAAAGATTCTGGACCTCCCCAGCCGTACATCAAAATCAAATACCTAACAGAAGACGAGATGAGAAGAAGTCCTGGCTAACTGTCTTTCCTGGAACCAGAGCTTTGACTTGTTTCACCTTCCTCCTCTATCAGCTATCAGGAAAAGAACGAGTCTGAATTTGGACAGGTAATATAGATTTGATACATTTTCTTGATAAAGTGAGAAAGAATGAACAGACTAGGAGCTATATGAAAAATGCTAACTGCTATCTGCCATGTTTCACAATGATTAGCAATGTGGACATCGCTATGCAGCTTATGAAAGCTACAGGAGAGAGTAAAATGAGATGACTTAATGAAGAGGGGGCAAAAACATCTATCTAAGATGATAGACTGCATTATGTTCTGTGGTGTGTTGGAGCAATCCTGGAATTTAAGGAGAAATCTGACAGTGCAGAATGAGCTGCTTGACTGCATGTTCTCAGTTGAAGGAGAGACGGGTGAAATTCACTTACTTACACAGGCTGTGTATTTTTTTGTTAATTTAATATTTTAAAGCAGTGTGATGCATGATAATGGTGCTTTGGTTTATACTAGTGGTGCCCTCCCCCAAAACATATTTTTACCAGCTACAACTGGTCTCCACACATTATATTTATTTTGCTTCAAAATATCTAAAGTTGCAGTACAGCATCTAGTTTTTGTGACTATAGTGCTATTAAATGATTGTGTTGTATTGTTTAGGTACTCACAACACTTCAGTGCTTCTGTTGTGTGACATTATGGACCTCTCATCCAAGCCACTCACCTCCTTATAACTGTATTTCTGTTAATAAATGTAGGATTTCCAGAAACTGTTGTCACTACATTGATCCCGGACATATTGAGACGATTTCTGCAACACCTGCTGCCATTTGACAATCTGACACATTTTAAAATTGTCCTGTGTACACATTAACAGACCTCAATATTAATCAAATATGTCCGGTAACCATGATAAGATAAAGCCTGATACAAGGCAATTAATAGAGATTACTTTGTATGTATGAAGTAAACAACAATTCAATCATATCAGACTATCGGTACTATCAACATTTTGCTTGGTTAAACAGGAAATGTCTAATGGTCCAACTTCTGCTCGAGAGCACTATAAACTGTGTTCTCCAGCTAGCCTCAAAAAGTGAGAAAAAATGTGACATATACATACATATGTATGCGTATATATATATATATATATATATATCCTGTTATAAAAGCAAACTGTTCTTTATTTGCACACAGTGAGGGTGGTGCTCATTTGGAGTCATATTCCTGGCAGCCTTAGAAATCCTTCTGTTTGCTCTGTTGTTTCTGTTTCCACCAACTCCTGAGGTGCATATGTGGCTTGTTAGCTGCTAAATGCTTCAAGAGTTAGTCAATAACATCATGGTTCTGTTGTTGGTGTTTTGCAGGTCCTGTACAAGAGGTTAATCAGAGTTTGTTCACTGACAGTGGCAGCCTGCAGCTGGCAATGAAAGAGGTCAGAACAAACTGAGCCAGTGCAGGCCACACCCAAGCGTTTCAGCTGATCAAGGAAGATGTCTGTGGTGTTAGAGGTAATTTTTTATTATGTTACTGTCATACACAGTACTATCATTCAGTTTCTGTTTTGGTTTTTGCAAGACTGTTTTGCAAACTACCAACCAACTACGCACGATCCATTTGAAAGAAAGAAGAAAAATAAATTAATAATAATAATAATAGTATAGTAAAAGCTGGCTGGATTGGCTGCAGCTCCCCGACAGTCCTTAAAAACATGAGTGATGATAATGGATGGATAATACTAATATTAAAAAAAGCAAAACAAGTTGTGATCAATGAAGTGGTACGGGATATACAGTATGTGTATTTCTAAAAGCAACTAAGTTGTTGCCTGAAAATATTAACCCATCTTAGTCTTGTATATTTTAGCTTAGTGTACAGCTGTATGGATGTAATCCATGCTTATCACTGTTTACATGGATATTTTTCTGTCACCATTTCCTGTTTGTGGCTCAGGAAGATAATCTCTCCATACTTAATCCCACCTACCAAGCTCTAGTAAGTTATTTTGTTTTTCTAGAAATGGCAACAAAAAAGCGCACGTCACGTGAACACCAGACCCATTTGATCTACTGAAAAAAAAACTGGGACATTTGGGCAGTGACCCAGTCTAGAAACAAGCTAGACATTCGTTTGTTGTAAAATATAGCAGCACATTCCCAGCAGAGAGCCTGAATAACCTGCTGAACAAGTTCACTCTCAAGCTACTTTAACAGCACTTTGCTTATACGCTCTGAATCAACCCCCCACATGTGCTTCCATGAAGTATAGTTGTGCAGATAAGGGAGTTTCTGTCTCTCATGACACCTGATATATGAGTTTCACTTAGTAAAGGGATTATCCATTTCTTTTTTTACCCATGCAGGTTGGTGGATTTGTGTGAGTGCCAGTTCTTCCTCTTCTTCAGAGAAAGGAGGTGAAAACACAGAAATGGACATTGAATCTGTACCAGGGCATACTGTGCTAATAACAGATTTATCTATTTAGTTACCGCCAATGAATGAACGTGTTGTTACGTGGAGGTACTGATACTGTACTCCTGGAAGGGCTGTAAAACTCTGAATTACAAAACACATATCAGTATGTCACAAGACATAATAATTTGCTGTAAGAACATATGACTATCCTGGACAGTCTCTCCTACTCACTAAAGAGTGTCCTTCCTGAATAGAGGAGCACGTTCAGCCAGTGACTAATCAATGTTAAGTGCACCACAGAGCACCACAGGAGATATTTTCTACCAGTGGCCATCAAACAGTACAGCCCTTTACATAGCAAGGTTTAAGACAAATTGCAAATATAAGTATATATGTAACTATATAGAAAACCGAACAGTCCCAATTGAGCAAGCACTAGGCGACAGTGGAGAGAAAAAACTCCCTTTAACGGACAAAACCTCCGGCAGAACTAGGGTTGGCGGCCATCTGCCTCAACCAGTTGTGGTGAGTGAACAGAGGAGAGAGAAAAGAACAACAGGCAACAGAGATCAAAACAACAACAAGGAGCAGCAGATGAGACACTGGGCAGGTTGGCTGGACCAGCAACTATAAACTGAAATCGCACAACTCCAAGGTCAAGGACACCTGCAGAGGTACGTAGGTAAGGTACAGAGAGAGAGAGAGGCGGAGAGGACGCAGGACAACTAGGGGAGAGAGAAGACAAAAAGTTAATAACATGCAATGATGGCATGTGGACAGAGAGAAAGAAGGAGACGACGTGGGGAGCTCAGTGTAATGTGGGAGGTCCCCCAGCAGACTAAACCTATAGCAGCATAACTAAGAAATGGTTCAGAGTCACCTGAGCCATCTCTAACTATAAGCTTTATCAAAGAGGAAAGTTTTAAGTTAAGTTTTAAGTCTAGTCTTATAGAGAGGGTGTCTGCCTCCCGAACCTGGATTGGGAGCTTGTTCTACCACCCAGTCTACATTTGGAAACTCTAGGAACCTAGGAGGCTTTACGGAGGGCTTTTTTAAACGTTATAAAGACCGTCACATCCTTTGCAGCTTTCACATTGTCTGCTTTAAGCTATGGATTTGTGAATTTGTAATCATGTCACAATGCTTTGGACTACATTTACTAACCCATTTAATCCATCTTTAGACTTTCCTTTTGTATTGATGTTAAGTGTTGGTGTGGGTCTTTTCTGGTTGTGGTATTTTTCTTCGCTTTTAAACTGAGAGTAGCTGTAACAAGGTAAAACTATTTCCCTGTGCGATTAATAAAGTTTGTAAGCTTACTTTGTACTTTTCTGCTGTGATTTCAGTGTTGCACATGTGAAAACACCAACTATTACAAATTAAAATGCTGTTAAAATTAGTTCCACCTACGACAATACAAAAAAGCCATGGTCATATTAATATATTAGTCTTATAGTTAAGTTCTATAGTGCAGTGGTGGATCTAGAAAATTTAACATGGGCTGACGAAGGATGGCATGGTGTTGTGTTATCTGATGGTTATCTTGAGTTTTATTATGTTTTACTCAAAAATACAAATGTCTCAGATATAAAACTGAAAAAAATTGTACGTTACAAAAATAAAATATATGAACAGAGAGTAAAAACCGGTGAAGAGGGCCAACAAGCCTTACAGGTGTTGTTACATAGTACTGATACTTTTACTTTTTAAACTGATTAAAAATATTTATTTGACAAACAGATCTTAAACAGGGACAGACTGGCACAGACAATCTGCCCTGGAGTTTGACCGAGGATGTAGCCCCAATACAACTGACAGATGAATTAGTTGTCGTTGGCAGATTTGTTTCAGTAACCTAATTTTAACAGTATTATACATGTGCCAGTCAGTACAGTATTATAACAAACAAAGTAGAATTACTATTACTCAAGCATGTTCAGAATGGTTTTATCATTAGATCATTTGTAGGTACAGAGTAAGACTGAACAAAAAACACTTGAATATTCAGTGCTGGACTGGAGGATTACCGGCTGTACCTGTGCTCAACCTTTCCTCCTTTTGATTGGATCTTGTCCTACTTTTGTTTCCAGTAAAAAAACAAAAAGTGATTGCAGCTGCGGTGCAGGTGTTGTGCGATCAGTCTGGTCTATGTCATCACAATCGGGGAGGAGCCAGAGTCTGAACTAAACTTTCAAATCCAAACACAGTATAAATTGTGTTGAAAGAAAACACCTATATGGATATCATATGCACAGTATGTTATTATGTGTACAGTACAAAAAAGTGATTTAGTTTGTGTTTCAGATTTCACAATGTAACAGGTGTGAAAAGTGTATATAACTGCCCTAAACACTGAAAGTCAGTTAATAGTTTTACATCCACTTTCAAACATCTCTTGAACAATCACGAGTCTTTCATTTCAAATGGCCTGTTTCAAAGAAAGGTCACCGGTCAGTGGTGATACTGCTCCAGAACAAGACTCTCAGTTCAAAATTCCTTTGAAAGCAGTAGGGAGCCTTGGAGTTAACGGCTGCTGAGAGATTTACTGCATATAAACTGCATTTAAAAGCTCTTTGATCATTGGGAGTCGCCAGACTTTCACAACCACCCACAAACCCTTAGTTTCTGTTTGTGTATTGAAAGTTGTGTGTTATATTGCTGTGTCATGTTCATACACAGTTAAATGGCTAACCCTGAACCTAAATGTCATCCTGAAATGAATCCTTTATTCTGAAACAGCCCTTTGAAGGTGCAAGTATCAGGGAATTGGCATTGAACTAAAAATCCAATGTTATAATGCAAGATGGAGCTGCTGCCTCCTTTTGGACAGAGTGGAGAATAACAGAGAAAGGAGCCAAAGATGCCTCTTCTGTCACAGTCAGGGTTACGACATGTAGAATTACAAAACCCAGACCTGTCAGATACATCATATATCATACTGCTTACACGCACTGACTCCTCTTTCTTGTTCTTTACCACTGCACCCACACCAGTTGTACATAAGTATCAGTGCTAATGGAAGAGCTTTCCTGTGATCCTCTGTGAACAAACCCTCCTATATGTTCACACTTACAATCATCCTTCAGTCGGATTCACAGACTGAATAAAACACAGCTTCACTCAAAGCTGACCTCACACCTTTCATTTCTTACTGATTGACTATCTTGTACCCAACACTGCAAGTCCTGTTGGTTTTGAAAAATGTAATTCTGTTTCTTAAAGTTACAGAATAACTTCCACACACGTTCACACGTTCAGTCCAGTCCAGTGTAAATTCATAGAACTGGTGTGTCGGTGTCTTATTTCTTGTGGGTGGGTTGAACTGTGTCACAGGCTTAGCACATTGTGTCTCCTTATTACAGTTTAACTGCAGGTGTGTGACTCACTCCATGAGTGACGTTTTCTCTGTAAACACCTGCACTGGTGACTATAAAAAGACATCGTTAATTAATTTAATCATAAAGTATTATTAAAAAACTGAGGGAGACTTGACATAAAAGTATTGCAACGAGGTGGTTAATGCTTTTAAAACAGAGACGCTAAGAACTGATAAATCACATTCAGGTCAATGTGTACTTTGTGTTATCTCAAACAACGTGTTTTTCCAGTTTTGTATATGGTACCATTCTCTGGTCTCAGAGTTGCAAGTGTAAACTTGCAAGTAAAAACTCAATAACACCTCTCTCTATTTATGTTTTAACTGTCTCATTCATAATGTGGTTTAGATCAAATCTTGATGTTGGGTTGAGTGTGTGCAATGAACGAAGAAATGTTGCACAGAGCAGCTGAAATGAAACTATATATCAGATCAACGATCCTGTTTGGAGCTGAACTCTGGCTGAAAATAATTTTTCCTTTCAGTGGTTGTGCTGTTTTTTCTTTCTTTTTCCATAAAAATTATCTCCCTGTAACTGTGGCTCACTCTTACATGTCTCCTTTTTACTTCAAAGAAAGAAAGAGGTATACGCATGATAATTCAGTTCATAGTGTAAAGCGTTTCCTGTCTCATCTTCTTTGTTTATTTTTTTTTGTTTTATTTTACTCAATTTAATTTCAGATTCACAGAACTTTAATTGAAAGAACATTTTCAGGCCTAATATTCTTGTGTCTTGACAACTATTTTTTGTTTGTACTTCTGAAAAGCATAAAAACTGTCAGCTGCCACTTATGATCTTAAATGTTTTATACCCTGCAGTCATATAAATGGGGGGCTGAATCAAGTGTCTCCAGGAAGTCGTGGTTATTTACAGTTTATTTGTAACAGGAGCACATTTGTTTGAAGATATAATCATATTTGAAAACTCTTCACTAAGATTTTTTTGTTATTTCACTTCGGATGTTGAAATAATGTCCAATGCACCCACAGCAAATAAAACATAATTAACATTTTAATGCTACTCAAGGTTGGCTTTGGGAAATGATTGTAGTCTTGGTTAAATAAAAAAAAAAGTCAAAGGTGACTCGGTGAACAAGCAACAAGTGTAGTTTCATAATATTCCGTTGATCTTTTTCTTATTCTAACCAAAGAGCTAACAAAACGAAACAACTTACTAAACCTAATCCACATCTCAGGAGGCCTGAAATTCAAAGATTGAAAAGGCACTTATTGTCAATTCAATATATGTACAGAATATATAGGAGAATCTAAATGTTTCTCTTTCACCTTAGTATAGTGTCAGTGAAGTCCTGCACCGTTCACCTCATCTGTCTTACACTAAAATTGACCTGTAGTCAGATTTCCCTCATTTTGACATCTTGTGTTTTGACTCCAGCAGCATGTCTCAGATACTTTGCAAAGGTGTAATACAATGACGTCACTGAGCACACAACCATATTTGGTTGCTCTGCAGTTGTTGTCATTTAAAACTGGTACTGAGTCACTTCTCACTCGGGACAATACTCCACCCTAAAACCTGCTGCTTCAGGTTAAAGGACGGGAAGGTGAACATAATGTTCTAAATCTATGAACTTTTCTTCAAAGAGAAGCTTTTAAAATTATGTGTGGATGTTTTCTTTTTTCTTTTTTGGTTAATGTAGTTCTGTATGCAAAGCAGTTTCACGCATTTTCTTATAGGACAGAATAACACAGGGTGGTTGGGGGAGGGTGAACAGGTTTGTGGAGGTTGGGAGTGGACCTGAAGAGCAGGATATGATGACAGTGAGCTGCCCCACCTCCTTCAGAGAGCTTATGTACCTGCTCTACTCTGAATTCTCTTGCATTCAGAGAAAACACTTGACTAACACAGGACCTGCTGCCATCACAGAAAGAGACAAACAAACCACAGGCCTTCACCACTTACAAGAGGAACTGCAGCAGACAGAGACAAGAGCAAGAAGGAAAGAGGAAGAAGTTTCATTTGAAGAGAACAAATCCGCTCTTCACAATGGTTTCTGCTGGGTTACAGATACTTGGATCCGCTCTGGGGATCCTCGGCTGGATTGGAGTCATCGTTGCATGCGCCCTTCCCATGTGGAGAGTCACTGCTTTTATTGGCAGCAACATTGTCACCTCGCAGACCATGTGGGAAGGTATATGGATGAGCTGTGTGGTCCAGAGCACAGGCCAGATGCAGTGTAAGGTCTACGACTCCATGCTGGCTCTCAGCTCTGATCTCCAGGCTGCCAGGGCACTGACCATCGTCTCCATCATTGTGGGCATCATGGCTATCCTGCTCTCTGTAGCTGGGGGGAAATGCACCACCTGTGTGGAGGATGAGACATCCAAGGCCAAAGTGGGCATTACAGCTGGCGTTATGTTCATAATAGCTGGTATCCTCTGCGCCATCCCTGTCTGCTGGACTGCCAATACCATTATCCAGGACTTCTACAACCCCATGCTAACCAGTGCCCAGAAGAGAGAGCTGGGAGCTTCGCTCTTCATCGGATGGGGAGCGGCTGCTTTGTTGCTGATTGGAGGAGGGATGCTCTGCTGCCACTGCCCCCCAAAGGATAAAAAACCTGCCTACACTGCTAATTACAAAGCTGCCAGATCTGAGGCCTCATCAGCAGTGTCTGGGAAAAACATAGTCTGAAAAAAAATCTACAAATCACTAAAAGCACTGTTTGCTTGGACAGATGCACTAGTGCTTTTGGGTTGTGAGTGTTGCTTATTCTTGGAAGTATTCCTGAGTTTTAATCTTCATGCGAGCTTTTAGTGGAAACAAAACAAGGAAGGAACCACACCCAAAAAGGAGATTTAATGTATCTGTTAAAACACTACTTATGTGTATATGTATTTTTCATTGAATATTAGTATGTGTATTATGTCATTTTCTGGCTGATAATACAAACATGCTATGATTTCAGTCTTATTATGTTTGCTTTTTGCCATATGTATGTGGGTTGTTTTTATGAACCATGTGTATGACTTTCACAACAACTGGTGTACTGTAAATAAATATTTTGTTTACAAATCTGAGATCACTTCTGTTTGTATTTATTTTCACACAGACGCCTTGTACAACATGATCCATTTAATTGTCTTTAAATGTGACAAATCAATATTTTATTAAGATTATTATCTCAACTTTATTTGCATTTTATGTTGTTAATGGATTTTACTTTGAAACAGAAATGTTAATTCACTACCGCATTGTGACAAAAACAAGGATTCTCACCCTGCACCCAACGTTTCTGTAACATCTATTGTCTGATCTTCTGGTTGATCAGGTTTAGGTGTGGCAGGAAAAAGAGGCAAGGAACCTAGAAAGAGAACTGTTGTTTGCGACAGGCGAATGTACTTATTAGGAAACACAGAACAAGTTTTTTATTTGTGAATACCAGGAAATTCAGTTTTCTTTTACTTGGTAGTTTCCTCTGTGACAGTTTTGCAACTGTGACCAGTTTGTTATTAATTAATCTGCTAAACATAAACATTTACTTATCTTGACCCCATCTGAGACCTTAAATTCCTTAAAGGACAACTTCACCAATTTCCAACAGGCTTCCTATGATTTTAGTTTGGAGAGTACATTTACAGCATATTAATGGAAATAATTTTCAGCTTTAATGGGTTCATTTACTGCATTCATTCACTGAAGATTCTGTTAAAGAAAGCCCTTCGTATTTATTTGAATTGACTGTACTGACCCTGAAACTTTGCTTGAGCCCTGGTCTGAGTATCAAGGTCTGTGTTTGTATGTGAGAGCACAGGTGGGATCTGGAGCCATTGTTCTGAGTCTTGAAGCCTTGCTTAAGGGAACAAAGCTTGTGATTGTGAGAAGAATGAATAGAAGTAAAACAAGAATTGTGGATATTGGGTCACAGTCTTCCCTTTGTGTCTGTGGGCTCAGAAACTCCACCCTGAAAGTTTGTACCTTAGCAGGATGCAGTAATCTTCTCACAGTGGGATCTCAGAGCACCAGAACACAGCAAATCCTTCCTCAGTTGTCGGAGTGAACATTTCTGTGAGAGCAATTTTTTTTTTCTTGTTGAGTTGGCACGACAATGGCTTCTCAAGGTCTCCAGGTGATGGGTGTAATGCTTTCCCTCATTGGCTGGCTGGGGACCATTATCACCTGTGGTCTCCCAATGTGGAGGGTCACCGCTTTTATCGGGGCAAACATCGTCACGGCCCAGGTGATCTGGGAAGGCCTGTGGATGAGCTGTGTGGTCCAGAGCACGGGTCAAATGCAGTGTAAGGTTTACGACTCCATGCTGGCACTGCCTCAAGACATGCAGGCTGCCAGGGCCATGGGGATAATCTCTGTGATCGTTGGGGTGTTCGGCATCCTCATGGCCCTGATAGGAGGAAAATGCACTAATTGCATGGAGGACGAGGCGTCCAAAGCTAAAGTCTGCATTGTGTCTGGTGTAATCTTTATAATAACTGCCTTGATGATTATAATCCCAGTGTCGTGGACTGCTCACACAGTGATCAGGGACTTTTATAACCCCCTGCTGAACGAGGCTCAGAGAAGGGAGCTTGGGGCTTCACTTTATATCGGATGGGGCTCTGCTGGGCTGCTTCTGCTGGGAGGGGGCCTGCTTTGCAACAGTTGCCCTCCAACTGACGGGAGACCCTACTTACCTTCCAAGTTTGCCCCTTCAATTGTGAACTATGTGTGAGTGTTTTGTCTGCAGCAGAACAGTGTGTCTTTACATTTGCCTTTCTTTTTCTTTTTTTTCTTTTACCCTATGTTTGTGTGATGGTTGGAACCCTCGACCAAAGGCTGGCATCAACTGTCAGTTTTCAGTTTCATTTAAATATCCTTTTCCTGTTTTGTAATTCTACTGAAAGAAAAAGTGAAAGATTTCACAAAACCAACATTTTCAATGTGAAAAAAATATTTCAATATTTTTATGTTCTGTCCCAGAGTTGTTGACTTGAAAACAAATCCCTCTGAATGAACCTAGAAGTTGTAATGTTGAGTCTTTAAATCTTTTGAAGTTGCTAAATCCTTGTGTAATGATATAATGAACCTCAAATTGTCTTTCAAATGTGACAAATAAAGCTGCTTTGTTCAGACTATTTAAGAGATGTTCTCATGTTCACTCTGCGCCTGCAGGCAAACACTGAACTAAAACTGTAACGCTGCTTCTCACTAATCACTGAAGACAAGGCATTCAGAATTTTAAGGGGTAGATTCCTGGGAATTTACTGTATCTGGTTGATATGTTTGCCCTAAGACAGTAATTTACAGTTTCTTTCTTCAGTAAAATGGATGTCACTGCCACAGACAACAGGGCACTACATACGCTTGGATTCATGTTGCTAAGAAACAGTTTTTTATCCGTAGAGAATGGATATTTACACTTTGCCCAGTAACAACACATCTGCCAAGTAATGTCAGGATGATATATCCTAAACCTGTTTAATGGTTTTCTTTTTGTTTACAGACATTCTCAAATGAAACCAGTCTGACAAGAAATACAATACGGCCCAATAATTCTCCACCATTGTGTCTCTTTCCATTTGGCCACCTAGTGGAGTCTGAGTCAGGGTGAAAACTGTAGAATTATTTTATGTAGTGAAGTGAATTTTGACTTATATATGTTATTTTATATATATTTATTTTTAAAGACCATTATATCAAATCATGTATTACATTTACCTCCAGTGGCTTCACAGTCTGTAATACCCTCCAACTCCCTGATGCAAATATCAGGTCATTTTTATTGTTGAAACAAATATTGGTTTGGTCATTTTCCTGACCTTATGTACTGCATATATACTTTTTATCTTAAAATTACGTAGTAAATATAGCTCAGTTTGTAGAGCAGTCATCTACAATCGGTAGGTTCAGTGGTTCGATGCTATGTTCCTCCTGGGAACGTGTACTTGAACAAGACACTAGGACACCTTAGTAGTGCTGACATGTACTTTCGGGCAGTTGTTCAGCTACAGTTTCACCAAGGGGATCAGTAAAGTATGTCACCTACAGAAGTAAATTTATTTAATGTAACAATGCATTTTAGAAAACACTGTTAATGTCATAATATTATTTATTGTTGTAATGAAAAAAAGTTTATCTCAGAACAATTACACTCGTCTTCATGCTTGGCAAAAACACAGTGAATCTGAATTAATGTCTAAATTAAAGCAGAAATTAATGAGTAAACTCCTAGTAACCTAATATGGCACATACCTCTGAGTCTCTTGTATTGTTCAGAGACACACTGTGTTAGTCAAACGTATTTAGTCACAACGCAAATCACACTTTAATAGGCAACAACTTTGCTCTCTCAAAAAAACAATCTCAGACAAATTCCTTGCCAGGTGTTGTGGATTTGGGTGGGGTGTACTTTGCTCCGTTATAATGGTCTCCTCTTGATGGGCACTGACAGCAGAGAAGAGCACCGCCGATCAGCAGCAGTCCTGATGCTCCCCAGCCTACATACAAACACGCACCCAGCTCTCTCCTCTGAGCATCAGGAACCAACGGGTTGTAGAAGTCTTTTATAACAGTGTTAGCAGGCAAAGACACAGTCACAAGACACAGAGCCCCACTCAGGATGAAGAACACCCCTGCGGAAATGGCCACTCTGGCTTTTGCTGCTTTGTCCCCAATGCAGGTTGTGCATTTCCCTCCAACCACAGAGAGCAGGAGGCCGAACAGAGAGAACAGGATGGCGATGACCACCATGGCTCGGGCCGCTTGGAGGTCTGGAGGAAGAGCGAGCAGAGAATCGTAGACCTTGCACTGCATCTGGCCGGTGCTCTGCACCACACATGTCATCCACAGTCCTTCCCAGATGGTCTGAGCCACCACAATGTTGTTCCCAATGAACGCAGACACCTTCCACAGGGGCAGCATACAGATCAGTATGTTTCCAATCCACCCAAGCATCGCCAGGCCAATTCCCAGTATCTGCAGTCCTAAAGATGCCATTGCTGTTTGCTAGTGTTTCTTCACTATTGTTGCCTCTCAGTTCTTCACTGAGTTGCCAACTAAGAGCTGTCCCACTGTGGGGATGCTTTATATGACCCACAGATACCCCTGAGGAGCCCCCTCCTCTGGGTGGGCTTTGGTTCCATTGGTCAGATATATAACTTCAATCATGCTGCTCTCGAGTTCAGAGGTGTTTCTCTCTAACAAAGAGGCCCTGTGGTTCCCCAGCCAACAGAGAAAGAAAAGAGGTTTTAATAGTAAAGTTTAGTCTAAAAAACTCTAAAAAACATTAACTACAAATCTATTTGCAAACATTTAATTTAACTAAGGGGCAGATCTTTTAAGTTCCATGTGGAAATGAAAGATTGTGTAGATTATCAAGACGTAGAAGTGTACACTTTGTTAGACATATATCCACATATTTGTGTTTAGGAAGAAAATAACACTATAAGTTTACAAATTAGTTTGTCACAAAAACCTAAAACTCATGAAATCCCACCATTGTGTTACAAGTCATACTTTGCATTGAACTAAATGTAAATGTATCTTGGTAATACTAAATAAATACTAAATAAATGTAGGGGTTTTTACATACTGCAGAATGTTGCACCTTGGTAGAAAATTTTCCAGGGATATACATAATTTCATGTCTTCCCATAGCTCAGATGAAAGACTTTCACTGAATAAATGATCACATGCACACACAAAGGGACATCATACTCTATGTGTAAATACACCTGGGACATTCCTCCACATCTAATATTTAATTTTCTCTAGTAGTTTCCTTACTGTTTTTAATAAATCATTCTAAACTACAACCTCATAAAACCTGTCACTTGTTGACAATGTGGGTCCAACTTAACGACCACAGGTGTTTCTAGTTTGAACAGTTGTGATCAACCAATCAGGAGAAGCCACTGCCTGACATGTGGATATAAAGCTGCAGATGACAAACTGTTCTTCTATTGCAGGTGCAGCTGACTCTTCACACGACTTCTGTGCAAACTGAGACAAACATGGCGTCTACAGGCCTCCACATTTTGGGCATTTTCCTGGCATGCATTGGTTTTTTGGGAGACATCATCATTTGTGCTCTGCCAATGTGGAAGGTGACTGCTTTCATTGGTAACAACATTGTGACTGCGCAGACTTTCTGGGAAGGTTTGTGGATGAACTGTGTGATGCAGAGCACTGGACAGATGCAGTGCAAGGTCTACGACTCCATGCTGGCTTTGCCCCAAGACCTGCAGGCTGCCCGGGCCCTGGTTGTGATCTCCATCCTGGTCGTCGTCTTGGGAATCCTGCTGTCCATCGCAGGGGGGAAGTGCACCAACTGCATCGAAGATGAAGCAGCCAAGAACAAAGTAGCCATAGTTTCTGGGGTGTTCTTCATCGTTGGTGGTGTCCTGTGCCTGATTCCTGTGTGCTGGTCTGCCAACACTGTCATCAGGGACTTCTACAATCCCGTCCTGGCTGACGCACAGAGGAGGGAGCTCGGAGCGTCCCTGTTCATCGGCTGGGCATCGGCAGGCCTCCTGCTCATTGGGGGTGCCCTCCTCTGCTGTCAGTGTCCACAGCAAAAAGACAGCAGGTACACTGTGAAATACTCTGCCCCGCGCTCAGCAGCCAGCGGAGGAGCCTACGTTTGAAATGCAGCAAGAACTTTAAATATCTGCACCTCGGCCTGTGCAGAACACGGAAATGTAGTGTTTTGTTTTAATCAGATGTTTTACTGAGTGTTTCTAATAAACTAAACTTTATTTAATTCAAATGGTTTTTCTCTTTTTCTAAATGAAAATGTTCTGACAAAGCCTTAATTCTTAGTACAACCTAGTTGTACTGGCTGCTTCTCATCCAGTGTTAGTAGTTTTGCTGTTGGTGTCAAGGAACTTTAACTCCAGCGCCAAACAACTTCACCACTAATTTAGACATTGACTACTTCAGCATGTTGAGGTTTGTTATAATTTTAACAGGTGTTTTATCACCAAACTACAGGTCCTCTGTTGATGCTGAGTAACTCAATTTGGTCTTGATATGGAAAACAGGTGTTGCTAATCAACAACGATCCTACATTAAAATGGCCCAGTGCATCAACATGAACAACTTAAAACAAAAGATTAAATGTATTTAAAAACCTCCTATATAGATGGTCTGCACTTACATAGCTTTAAGTTGTTTACTTTGCAGTAAATTATTTAACCAATACTGAATCATTCTATTTATGAATCTGTAAAATCTTTATTTTGTTTTTATCGTTGTTCTAAAGGATTACAGCTTTTCGTAACATGACAAAATGCATTTAAGAAGCTATATTTATGCAGCTAAAGTAGCCAAAAGCTTTTCTACAAGTCATAAAGTTGAACTCATGTTGACTTTAATGAAGGTGTGACTGAGGCAGTTTGGTGTAAAAGAGATGGGTAAGTATCAAATAGGTCGAAACTGTCCGGAAACAAAGGAAAACATTGTTAAGAGGGGAACGAAAGTCACAGCACATGTTATGATGAAAGAGAGAAGAAGTGTTCACAAATACAATACATCCCAGCACTGATGAAAATACAGATTTGTTGTTCAAACTGTTCTTAAACACCTGCCTCTGACAAAAATCAGGTTTTTGAAGCTCTACTAAAAGGATCTGGTTTTCATCATTTTCAAAACTATTTTATCAAACTACTTCAAGACTAATCTAGAATAAAAGTAGTTATAACACAGGTCTGCAACCAAAAAACTGCATAGGATTTCTTGACTGTTTCTTATAGATTTTTACTCACTTTACCCGAGAAAAATATAAAAAAATACGGTGGGTTTAGTGCTGTGAGGAGCTCAGACTATCAAGTCCGTTAAAGGTATCTTTAAAAGTAAGGAATCTCACTGGCTGGTATAAGCATTTTCTTAAGAATTAAGTTTTCTGTGGAATTTTTTCATCGCTGTTGGGTTTTTTTAATTTAAACTTCTCATGTTTTGCAAAAGCATGACAAAACTGTACGTGATGAAGGCAAATGGAGATAATTTTTGGATCCAGAATCCTAAAAAGCTAAAATTTACCACAAATATCCCATGCAGCGCAAAAAAAACAAAAAATGTTTTTGCAGACCTGTGTAATTATAAAGATAATATACAATTATATCATAAAGTTATATTGCATTTAGCTATTTGGAGAGAGGTGGTAGTTGAATTAAGATTATGTTGACCAGGGTAATTTTATTTTAAAATAAAGGCAACATGAATGAAGAGCTTCAGCCGTGAGTCAGTATCACATGTCCGAGCTGATCAAATGATAATTTTAGTTTTTATTTGAACCAGAACATTTGATACGTACATTTGATATATCTATTCAGCTTTTTATCAGTGTGCGGTTATAAGGGTCTAACTTAACAACCACAGTGTTTTCAGTTTGGTCAGTTCTGATGAACCAATCAGGAGAAGCCACTGCCTACCAGGTGGATATAAAGCTGTAGGTGAGAAGCAGATATCTTTCATTGCAGGTGCAGCTGACTCTTCACATGGTGTCTGTGCAAACTGAGACAAACATGACGTCTACAACGCTCCATATCTTTGGCATTTTCCTGGCATGCATTGGTTTTTTGGGAGACATCATCATTTGTGCTCTGCCAATGTGGAGGGTGACTGCTTTCATTGGTATCAACATTGTGACTGCACAGACTTTCTGGGAAGGTTTGTGGATGAACTGTGTGATACAGAGCACTGGACAGATGCAGTGCAAGATCTATGACTCCATGCTGGCTTTGCCCCAAGACCTGCAGGCTGCCCGGGCCCTGGTTGTGATCTCCATCCTGGTCGTTTTCTTGGGAATCCTGCTGTCCATCGCAGGGGGGAAGTGCACCAACTGCATCGAAGATGAAGCAGCCAAGAACAAAGTAGCCATAGTTTCTGGGGTGTTCTTTATCGTTGGTGGTGTCCTGTGCCTGATTCCTGTGTCCTGGTCTGCCAACACTGTCATCAGGGACTTCTACAACCCCATTGTTGCTGGTCCACAGAAGAGGGAGCTCGGAGCGTCACTGTTCATCGGCTGGGCATCAGCAGGCCTCCTGCTCATCGGGGGTTCGCTCTTCTGCTGTCAGTGTCCACAAGATAAGAACATCAAGTACACTGGGACTTACCCTGCAGCCAGTGGAAGAGCCTACATTTGAAATGCTGCAAGTACTTAAAATATCTGCACCTCTGTCTCTCTGCAGAAGTCTGATGTGATCATTTTAATAAATTCATTTACTGGAACTAGTGTCTCTTTGGTTTTTGTTCAACCTTAACATACATCACTTTATATTAATACTGGAGCTTTCTGAATGTAGTCTATATGGTTTTGTTACTTTTTTTTGAGACAGCTGGAGCGGTGAACAAACGGTGAAGACACTGTAGTGCACAAATACTGGCTGAAGAAGTACTGACTGTGCCATCACCCCTCATAAAGCAAATTTATCTTCAGAGGTGAAAGCATGACAGAAACAGCAGAACAAAGTAATCAACCTCAGTTAAAAATCATCATTAGCAACTGGTTGTAATCCACTCATATAATATTTATTGCTTCTCAAGAATCCAAAGAAGCACTAGACCCTAAATTATATTTTGTCTACGGGACACATAATCACATGGAGTTTTGCTACTGATATTTGAACAAAGCTCACCTTTGGTTAAAAACCTTTATTTTTGGTCAGATTTGTTTGTTTTGATCATAAATTTTAGTTTTGTTCTGTTGAAACCTCGACCTCCTGTCACACTTGTGTGAACAGACCCATCTTTAGGGATTATTATGTATGTGGTGATATTATCATGAATGTCATCAGGAAAACTAACACAGTTACTCACTTTACTCTGATTCAAAGAGCCAGTCTAAATTGCTTGTTGGATATTTGGATTGCTTCAAACGTTTACTAATTATTCTCAAATGAGGTTATTTGTTGTCTGACTGACCAATAATGCTATGAAGAATATGTTTTGGTACCAATTCAACATTATTATGATGTGCATTAGTTTTTGTGGTTTACAGGTGCTAGAGAGATATGCTAGTTACATCCTTCTGTTTCCAGTCTTCATGTTAATCTAATATATCACTTGCTGGCTTCTGCTTCATATTTTCAGTATTATAATCAGTGATTGGTTTTATATTGACTTGAGTGGTGAGCATGAGTATCAGTGGAAAAAGCTTTGTTGATACACAACACTCTGTTCCCCCGTATCAGTGTGTGCTCTTCTGTCAGGTGTTTATCTCAAAGGTCTCTAGAGATAGGATGGTGTATTAGAAACTGATAGAAAGTTCAGTCAGGTTTAATTATATTCTTATATAAAGCTGTTATTATGAGCATGCTTATCTCTGAATCATAAAAACTGGGTAAAAAAGCAGTTTTTCATACATTTGATAAGAGCTCCCTCCTTCTACTTATTCATAGTGAGCAGGAATCAGGACAAGCAAGAAACTTGATACATCAAGCAAAGTCTCCTCCCTCTTGTTCATCCTCCTGCTGCCTGTTGTGGAAAACTACACAGCAAAACACAACCAGCAACATTTTCAGCAAAGAGGAAGCTTGCTGTAAAAATGTTTGTCAGCGCAACTGAAGGAAAATTCAGGTAATGTGTTTGACTTTAAATACATGCCTTGGATTTGTTTTTTGTCAACATGAAGACTCAACTCATTGGTTTCTGTTTGGCGATCGTTGGCTTTCTTGGCACCATTGTTATCTGTGGACTGCCCATGTGGAAGGTGTCGGCCTTCATTGGAGCGAACATTATCACTGCTCAGATCACCTGGGAAGGTTTGTGGATGAACTGCGTGATCCAGAGCACGGGTCAGTCACAGTGTGAACCCTACTTCTCCATCCTGGCTTTGCCACCGGAGCTGCAGGCTTCCAGGGCTCTAGTCTGTGTGTCCATTGCTACTACCGTGGTGGCCATTGGACTTACTGTAGTTGGGGTCCGCTGTACAAACTTTTATTCTTATGACTTGCCGACCAAAGCCAAATGTGGCATTGCAGGAGGTGTGGTGTTTATTTTAGCAGGACTCCTGTGTTTAGTTCCTGTCAGCTGGTCAGCTTACACTATCATCACTGGTTTCTACAACCCTCTGACTGCAGATGGGAGTCAGGGAGAGCTTGGTGCCTCCATATATGTGGGCTGGGTGTCTGGACTTTTGCTCGTCATTGGAGGAGGCATGTTGTGCTGCACTTACAGACACTGAAGCAGAGAAGAGCGAAAAGAACAGAGACCACTGTACAAACCATGAAGTACACACTGTAATTGGAAACACAATGTATTGACTGTGATGGATTTGATTACAGCTACTTATTTTAACCATGTTAGCATATCAGAAGTGTATATATTTGTTTTGTTTTTTTTGTTTGTATAATTGTACCTTAAGAAACAAATAAATTAACTGTATATTTCTATATTTTAAGAGGAGAAACTTTTGCCTTCGTCCATATTGCAGGTTGCAAAAAAAGAGAGAAAGTATTAGATACATGTATTATGTTATGTTAGGAAGCTCAGGTCTCTACATCAGCAATTGCAGTGTAGCCTGAAAAACTTGATTTCGATATAACTTAGAGGCGTTTCAGTATTTACACACAACCCACATGGTCCCTCCCTCTGCTGCTTGTTTGCATATCTCCATTTATCTTTTGTCATCTGACTGCTTAATACAAACCAAAACAGTTGACAAGAGGAACAAAAACATGACAAGAGAAATTAAAAGTGAATTTGTATTTTTCTCTGAAAACCTGCCAAAAATTATAAAACATGGTTATAATGGATTATTGGTTTTAGTTTATTGCTACATAACTGTATATTTTTCAAATGTGAAGGCAGGGACCTGACTGTCAGGTAGGAGAGATATCATGGGGGATCAAATACTTCAGAGTTCATTGACCACTTCACAATAATCACAACTTTCATCTTAGACAGCTTTTACTAAATTGCTGTATTTGCTTTGTTTATTTCTGTGAGGGATGGTCTCTGATCAAACTTACACAGGAATGCAGGAGTCACTTCAAAACCTTTAGCGCTTCATTTTGTGACATGTATTATCAAACAAGCCTGTAATTAATGAAATGTATTGTAATTAATACAACCTTACTAGAGGGCAGTAAAACACAGAAAATATAAAACAAGACTAAACAATTTTCATGTTAGTTCAATTTCACTTTAATTAATAGTGAAAATAAGTCTCTTCATTAGTTCAGTGATGGTAGGAATCCCATTTTGAAATCCAAAACAAAGCCATATAATGACATAGACATATAATGAAACTTGTTTCTTCTTTCAACAAACCCTTTCTACACACTTTGAAAGGATTGTTTGCTGAGTTACACACTGAAATGCCGTTTATGTAAGAAGTGATTCCCATGTGATGACTGATAAAAGTTCTTATGTTTATGTTTTGATTAAATCTGAAGTATGATATTTTTAGAGATGTGACAGTTCAGAAACACACGTTTACTTGATATTTGATAATGACATGAAACTGATTGTGACTTTAATTTAATGATGAGTCACATCAGAAACTCAGTACACTCAGTAATATTTCCTTTGTTAGTCACGTGTGCCTGATGGGTGGAGCTCTGTGTGTCCTGTCTGGCATCCAGTGCCTAGTTTCAGTCCTGCTTGGCTCTGATCTGCTTTGTGTATTAGTATTCCAAGTAGGATTAGACAAAGGTAGGTAGAGCTAGTTTAAATTTTTATTACAAACACACACACCACATGATGGCTTGAGTTTCTGGCGGCGCCACGCTTCCTAAGACGTCTGAAGCGGGCTCAAATCTCATCCTCATCGTGTTCTACAGGGGTACCATGGAGATATCCCTGTTTCTTTATTGTCTGGCAACTCCAGAGTGGCCGATCAGAAACAACTTCAATTCATTGTCAGAGCGTCTCTCCCCTCGCTGCAGGAGATCTTCCACAAGCGCTGCATCAGGAAGGCCTACTGCATCGTGCTAGACCCCTCACACCCCTCACATGGACTGTTTACATATGCACACCAACACACAACATGCAAAAGCATGTGGATAGAGAGACCTGTTGATTCACATGCCAAAGGATAATGACTCAGAGTAATTACTGTTTGCTGAGTTTGTTGGTGTGTGAGTCTTAACAATGTGATGTTAAAAAATTGAATTACTAGTAACAAGGACTTCTTTGATTAGATGGTTATAATGTCATTGTTTTTCTTTCTCAATGAAGAGCTGAATGTTGGTCAAATGTGGGTTATTAAACTGAGCTGTAATTCCAGTGTGTGGATATTTGTTTTGTTTTTTTAATTGATTGGATTAAAATAAAAGTGAAATATATGCTGTGGCAGTAGTACCAAACACTAATCATGACAGAATTTTCAGAGTCGTCCCTAAAAGAGCAATGTAATTTTGTGGTTATAGAAATTCTACTTTACATTACTTTGTCATACAATGATAATTCTGAATTAGGGTCAACTACAGCGCTTTTTAGATTTGTGTTCAAGATAAGATAAGATAACATAAGATAACATAAGATAACATAAGATAATCCTTTA
The DNA here is from genome assembly GCA_034779795.1 of Ctenopoma multispine. Classification (NCBI taxonomy): domain Eukaryota; kingdom Metazoa; phylum Chordata; class Actinopteri; order Anabantiformes; family Anabantidae; genus Ctenopoma; species Ctenopoma multispine. The sequence goes on along the minus strand of JAUYWH010000006.1, from coordinate 15,099,447 downwards.
TTAGTCATACAATTGTGCCTACAGAGTCATAAAAAGTCCTCAGGAGCGGCCCCTGCACTCCAAAAGACCTGAGCTTCTGCAGCAGGTACAGCCTGCTCTGCCCTTTTTTATAGAGTGCATTTGTGTTATGACTACAGTCCAGTTTATTGTTCAGATTAACACCAAGGTACCTGTAGCTCTCCACAATATGTTCAGTGGTTGCAGTGGAGGATGTTTGTGCTTGCGGAAGTCTACCACCAGCTCCTTGGTTTTTCCAGTGCGGATAATTCTGCTGGCACCAGCGCACAAAGTTCTGGGTCAGTTCTCTGTAATCCTTGTCGTCCCCATCAGTGATAAGGCCAAATGGTGCCAGAACCGTTCCCTACCGGGCCCCCGTACTGCAGACAAACCTGTCCGACACACAGGATAAGACAAATGTTCAGCTAAGCAGTGATTTGAATACATGTTGACATGACATGTTGTACTGTTTCTGTTTGACCCATCACTTCTCGGAAAAGTGTCCGTTGAGGAAGCTGTGACAGCTACATGTCTTTAAACTCTGATTACTCCTGGTATTGGTTAATGGTCACTCAGAACGTCATGAACCTGGAAACTAGTCAAATCTTTACCTAACAGATGAGTACGTGAGTATCTGCATTCACCGTGAATGACTCATACATTTCATTCATGCTCTGAGAATGGAGGAGCTTGTTCAAGCTTTCAGTTTTACAATTAAGAAATGGTTCAATTTAGAATTTCAACACAATGTTTAATTAAAATAAGTTAAACTAAGTGGTTTATGGTTTGAAAAACTGCAATTGCTACATTTATTGATTATTTATTGATCATATAGTATAACAAAAAAGTATAATTAGCATCAATTACTGCACATTTTCAGTACTAGTGACTTAATTCAGATATTTTTTTGAGTTTTTTGAAAAATAGTTTGTGTGCAGCATTTGCTTCATTTTGTCCTTATAGGGTTGTCTGTGTGCGCCTTGGTCCATTTTCAAATCTCCAGTATCTAGTCGGGTGAGATGACTTCAAAAACCAGTTTTGTGAGAAAGCAGAAAACCCCTCCTTCAGTTTTATGTTGTTTACCTCAACAACAAAACATGTATGTGTGGAAACCACTACCCACCTCTTCTCTGAGTAGATATATAAACTCCACCAGCTTCTTGTTTCTCTCACAGGGAAACTTCTCTCAGCGACAAACGGTCTTACTTCTTTGAAGAGATCAGCAGAGTTTCAGCATGGTGTCTACTGGAAAACAGATTCTGGGGATGTCCTTGGCCATCATTGGCTTTCTGGGAAGCATTATTATCTGTGTTCTCCCCATGTGGAAAGTCTCAGCCTTCATTGGTGCGAACATCGTCACTGCTCAGGTGACCTGGGAAGGTTTATGGATGAACTGTGTGATGCAGAGTACAGGCCAGATGCAATGCAAAGTCTACGACTCTTTACTGGCTTTACCTCAAGACCTACAGGCAGCCAGAGCTTTTGTTGTCATCGCAATCATCGTTGGGGTCTTTGGGATCCTTCTTGGCATTGCTGGAGGAAAGTGCACCAACTTTATTAAGGATGAAAGACAAAAGTGCAAAGTGGCCATCGCTGCTGGGGCCACCTTCCTCATCGCAGGTCTCCTGGTGCTTATCCCTGTGTGTTGGAGCGCCAACACCATCTTTAGTGATTTCTACAGCACTGTCCTGACCGACGCTCAGAGAAGAGAGATGGGGGCCTCACTCTACATTGGCTGGGGTGCCGCAGGGCTGCTGGTCCTGGGTGGGGGCCTTCTCTGCAGCTCCTGCCCTCCTAGTGATGAAAGTGACTATGATGTGAAATACTCTAAGGCTCGTTCTGTGGAGAGCAGTAGGGCTTAAATCTAGATTACCAGCAGTCTGTTGGATGGAACAACGTGTTTGTTGGTTCTGTAAATATGAGTCGAGGTCCACTATGAAGAAAAAACAATGTCTGTCATCTTTTGTATTTATCTATTTATGTCGAGTATGCCCATGTATCCATTATTTTGTCTAAGCTTTTGGCTACTCTTTTTTTACCCGACCAGCTGAATTATGATTATTTTATTGTAGATTCACATTATCAGTTTAAATATTTAAACTTCTGTTTGGGCTGAAGGACAGAACCATAAAGTCAATTTTTAGCTTTTGTTTTTGCTTTAAAACCATCACTGAGAGAAGATGAAGGTGACAAAGAAATAAAGTATGACTTTAAAATGGTAAATAATCTGCACTCTTTTCTACCTTATTGTTAAAGCACTTTTACATTGCTTCTCATTCGCCTCTTCGCATACACACACTGTGAGTGCAGCTGACCTAACGCACGGTGTGAGCAGATTGGCAGGTGACCGCTCAACGAGTATGTATCACGGTGTATTTTCATGTCATCACTGCAATTTTTTCACATTTCTTTTTAAAGAAAGGAATTGTTGTTAAAAAATACTTGCTTACCAGTGGATCTGATTTTTCAGCTATACATGAAGGTTACAAACTGACTGTGTGACAATGTTCACGCTGTCATTCACACTAAATAAATCAAGAGAACAAATAATGTGCATTAGTGTGCTTTTAATCTTTTTAGCTCATATAAAATATAATTATGTATTTTGTTTTTATTATTATTATTATGTATTAGTTTTTTTAGGTCTTTTGTATAAGACAACCATAAAAATGTAATATATACTATAATATACTTACATATTATGCAATAACAGCAGACAGGAGACATAAGTGAACTTGAAACTGATTTATTAACATATTACAAATGTAAATATAATAAATGACTAATATGTCTTTATAGGAGAAAACATTATTGATGACTTGTGAGACAGAATACATTCAAGAGAGATGGTCTTATAAATATTTTTATGAACACACGCCTGTCTTTCTGTTTCCTGGTTTAGTGCTGATCTGTATACCGAAATAGATGATGTCACAGTTTCACAGTCATCTCCCTCTCACCATCTGCTTTTTGTTGTTTTTGTTTTCGACAGCCTCCTCCCCTTTCTTTCCCCATTGACAAGGTGTGGTGCATGTCCACATAACCAGTAGCACACAGGTAATCGCTCAGAAATAACCTGAGAGAAGGGACAGAAAGAGAGGGGGGAGGTGAGGAACGACAGAGGAGGGAGAGAGTCACGGAAAAAGTAGGCTGTGAACAATTGAACTGAGCCTGAACGGAGACACACCTGTGGCAGTATGCAGGCTGAGAAGACAAGGGAACAGTCAGACAGGGGTCTGTGTCCCTGAAGAGAAGAGTAACCAGAAAAGTGGAGTGGAGTCAAAAGATGGTATAATGCTATAATATAGGAAATAACAAAATAAAAGTGATCACCTAAATTATCTAAGCATAAACCTTAAACAAGTTACATATTGCTCATAGTGTATTGATGTCATTAACATCACTTGGAAAAAAATGTCACAAAATATTATCTTTTCTGTATTGTTAAAAATGTTCTTTTAAACAAAGGGTAAATCCAAAATAGTGATCTCACTGTCAAAGCAAACAAATGTTTGTATGAATTCAGATCAGACATTAAAATCTAATCCACACATGTCAAATCAAATTATAATCAATATTTCACAATAATTCAAACTCATGGCAACTGGACTTATTCTTTGGTAGGTTGCAGATACTTGGATGAATAGTGAAACTTTTCAACCTAACGAGAAAGAAATCCAGTTGCCACTCAACTTCCAGACATCTTCACACGTAGTCTAGGTGCTACGTGACGTATCAAACAGTCGGTGGAAAAACACTTGAGAAATGATGCAGTTCAAACATACGTATGTTACCTACTGTAGGTGTTGGTTTAAAAAGTTGTTAGTCTTTCTTTGCAAGAAAATAAATCTATAAAAGATTACACATTCATTCTGATCAATTTGATGTTATGAAATCTGCTTTTCTTTCACAAACATGCTCATTTCTATGTGTCCAAACTTTTGACTGTTAGTGTACAGTATTTTTATTTGTCTGTGAAGATTCTCAGTCATCCAGGTGAAGTTGTCTGGAAGTTGAGTCGTGACAACTGGACTTCTTTCTTGTAAGCTAGAAACGTTTCGCAATTAGGAATTGCAAAACATTTCTCTTTCTGTTTGGTTTCTCGTATGTACAGATCTGTATATGAATTGCAAAACATGCCAGCTCTGGACATACACTTGCACAACTCCCCCTGACAAGAGCGACAATATCCAGGAATAAGTGGGGAACATATGGACAAATATGCTGTGTAAGTTTGAAACATGAGTTCAACAGATTTAAAACAGCACATGATCAGACCTGATGTTGAACAGTTATTCAAAGTTTCTATGTCTATCACGAGATCAACTACACTGATCACAACTAGATTATAATTTTTGTCATGTTGAACACATCAAGTCTGCTGCAGCTACATGTTTTACTTGTACTCTACAGTAATAAGTAAATCTACTCTACATCTGTCATGGACAGATGCCGTGAGAAATGTTGTCTTGTTTGCACATTGTGGTTCTATAAGACCCACAGTTTACAAGGCCCCTGTTGCTATATGCAGATGACCATATCACCATTTTTAGTTAAACTCAAACTGCAACTTTTGTCTTCATATTGTGGGACTTTCTAAATATTAAATTAAATTAGGGGAGCTTCCCCCCAGTTTAATTTAATATTTATTATTTAGACTGTCCTGACTGGATGGTGGTTTGTCTGCTCATCGAGCTGCTGAACATCATGGAGAACAGCTCTCATTCTCTCCACAGTCTGCTGGTCAAACAGCAGAGCAGCTTTAGTCCTAGACTTCTTCAGCTCCGCTGTGATAAGGAAAGGTACAGAAAGTCCTTCCTGCCAACAGCCATCACACTGTACAATAAGTTGTTATTGTACAGCTGTTATTATGACAGAGAGCTCTGCTCCAACTGTCTAACTGTCTGGTTATGTTCCATCACTTCACATCTGATTTCAATTCCTGCAATTGATGTACAACCTGTTCTTGTTTCTGTTTAGATGTGTTTTGATGTGTATTTTTTTCTTGTATCAAATCTTTTTTTTCCTGTGCTAATCTTTATTATCTTGGATTTTTTCTATTTTTCTATATTGTTCTATTATTTTAAAGCTACTGCAACACTGAGATTCTGAGACTATTTAGATTCCAGTGGAGTCTTTTTTTTTTACTCGTTCAGGATTGTAACCTCCCACTTGTATTGAGGATATATTTATGTATAAATGTTTGTTTCAGTTCAAACATATCTATGTTGCTTTTTTCACTCTGTATGACTATTAGTCTTTCTTTGCAAGAAAATAAATCTATAAAATATTACACATTCATTCTGATCAATTTGATGTTATGAAATCTGCTTTTCTTTCACAAACATGCTCATTTCTAGAGGGCAGTCAAGCATAGAAAATATAAAACAAGACTAAACAATGTTCATGTTAGTTCAATTTCAGTTTAATATAGTTTAAGGTGCACTGTGTTTCTGCTTAATGCTAATTACACACTAAAATGTCATTTATGTAAAAAATCATCTCATGATTTGTGGAGCTCTGTGTGTCCTGTTTGGCATGCAGTGCCTAGTTTCAGTCTAGTCAGCAGCAAAGCCACCACAGAAAAAGGAGGTGGTTCCTACTTCTACTACTGCTTTCATCTGCTTTGTCTATGGAAAAAAGAGAGATTTCAGCCCCAGTAGGATGGTTCATCCAGAGACAGAACCAGGATCTGAGCTATTACAAATACACACACCACATGATGGCTGCTATTGTTGGGAGCAGCAGCTGTGGAGAATAGAGCGATGTCTTCAGCTTGTCCAATGTGATGGCAGCCATCCATTTTAAACGAGCCAATAACAGAGTACTAACTCACACGTGCACACACAACATGCAAAAGCAGAGGGTAGAGAGAGCTGTTGATTCACATGACAAATGATAATGACCCAGAGTAATTACTGTTTGGTGAGTTTTGTTGGTGTGTGTGTCTTAAAAACGTGATGTTGAAAAATGAAATTAATAGTAACAAAGACTTCTTGTCAGACATCACTAGATGGTTATAATGTCACTGTTTTTCTTTCGTGATGAAGATCTGAAGGTGGGTCGAAACTGATTATTAAACTCATCTGTAATTCCAGTGTATGGAAATTTGTTTGATTTAAAACAATTGATTGAATTAAGTGAAATATTTGCTGTGGCAGTAGTACCAAACACTAATCATGACAGATTATATTAATTCCTCATCTTTAGTCATCTTTTAAAAGAGCAACGTAATTTTGTGGTTATAGAAAATCTACTTCAGTCATACAATGACAATTCTGAATTAGAATCAACTACAGATGTTCTTAGATTTGTGTTCAATAACATAAATGTTCAACAAATGTCACTGTCTTTTAATTTATTTGAAATGAATCAAAATAAAGTAGAAACCTAAACTTTAGTTGCTATGTTTTTGTGTTTTTAAAATTTTAGAATAATAGAACAAGCTTGTTTGTTGTTTGTGTGCAGCATTTGCTTCATTTTGTCCTTATAGGGCAGCATCTAGTTGGGTCAGATGACTTCAAAAAACAGTTTCGTGAGAAAACAGAAAAACCCAACCTTCACTTCTCCTCTGAATAAGCATATAAACTCCACCAGCTTCTTGTTTCTCTCACAGGGAAACTTCTCTCAGCAACACACGGTCTTACTTCTTTCAAGAGTTTCAGCATGGTGTCTACTGGAAAACAGATTCTGGGAATGTCCTTGGCCATCATTGGCTTTCTGGGAAGCATTATTATCTGTGTTCTCCCCATCTGGAAAGTCACAGCCTTCATTGGTGCGAACATCGTCACTGCTCAGGTGGTCTGGGAAGGTTTATGGATGAGCTGTGTGATGCAGAGTACAGGCCAGATGCAATGCAAAGTCTACGACTCTCTGCTGGCTTTACCTCAAGACCTACGTGCAGCCAGGGCTCTTGTTGTCATCGCAATCGTTGTTGGGGTCTTTGGGATCCTTCTTGGCATTGCTGGAGGAAAGTGCACCAACTTTATTAAGGATGAAAGGCAAAAGTGCAAAGTGGCCATCGCTGCTGGGGCCACCTTCCTCATCGCAGGTCTCCTGGTGCTTATCCCTGTGTGTTGGAGCGCCAACACCATCTTTAGTGATTTCTACAATCCTCTCTTCACCAGCTTTCAGAGAAGAGAGCTGGGGGCCTCCCTCTACGTTGGCTGGGGTGCTGCAGGGCTGCTGGTCCTGGGCGGGGGCCTTCTCTGCTGCTCCTGCCCTCCTAGTGATGAAAATGACTGTGATGTGAAATATTCTAAGGCTCGTTCTGTGGAAAGCACTACGATCTATGCCTAGATTACCAGCAGTCTGTTGAATGAAACAACGTGTTTGTTGGTTCTGTAATGTGAGTCGAGCTCCACTGTGAAGAAAAAACAATGTCAGTCATATGGAAGTTAAGTAAAATTTAACAGTATTTTGCAGTATAAATGTTTATGTATACGTTTTAGTTTTAAAGACATAAGAATCATATATTTGAATGTTTTAATACAATGTTTTAATATTATACAGTTTAATTTTGAACACTGTCATACAGATTTTATTACATTTGATTTGTGTTGTGTAATAGTTCCATATGCTCATGTTATATTTTTGTAAGACATGTTTAGGATTCAGAGCACATGTGTTAAAACTGCTGCTGTATCTATATTACACAAAATATGTAATTATGTCAAATCTGCCCATGTATCCATTATTTTGTGTCTGAGCTTTTAGCTGACTGATGATTATTTTGTTGTAGATTCACATTATCAGTCTGGGCTGAAGGACAGAAGCATAAAGGCAATATTTAGCTTTTGTTTTTGCTTTAAAACAATCACTGAGAGAAGATGAAGGTGACAAAGAAATAAAGTATGACTTTAAAATGGTAAATAATCTGCACTCTTTTCTACCTTAGTGGTAAATTACGTTTACAATGCTTCTCATTCGCCTGTTCGCAAACACACACTGTAAGTGCAGCTTACAGCTGACCTGACACACGGTGTGAGCAGATTAGCAGGTGACTGCTCAACCACCTGAGCCACAGAAGCAGCCACGCTGCTTTCTGATGTATTTTTATATTTATATCCGGAGTATGTATCTGTGTCTTTTTCATGTCATCACTGCATTTTTTTTTAAAGAAAGGAATTACTGGTAAAAAATACTTGCTTAACAGTGGATCTGTTTTTCAGCTATACATGAATGGATCTTTACAAACTTTCTCAAAAGAAAACAAATACATGTGCGTTAGGGTGCATTTAGTATTGCCTCTTTTTAGCTCATATAAAATATTTTATTATATATTTTGTTTTTATTATTATTATGTATTAGGTTCTTTTAGGACTTTTGTATATGATAATCAAAAAAATTGAATGTATATTATAATATACTTTCATATTATGCAATTATAAGCAGACATAAGTGAACTTGAAACTGATTTATTACAATACAGGATTGTTACACATCACTCTTCTTTTATTACAGTAATACATTCTGCATGTAAATACTATTCAAATCTACAGGTGAACTGACAGATCATACACACACACAGAGCACCAAGCTGACACATGATTAACATTAAAGTCAATATTTTAGACCTAATTTAGTGTCTGCAGCAAGATGTTTTGAGAAAGAATACATTCAAGAGAGCTGGTCTTTCTCCCTACTTACCGCTCTAGTGCTTATCTGTACCAAAATACAGTACTATGCAAAAGTCTTAGGCAACCATTAGAATTGTAGTTTTAACAGTGCTATTATGACCATATATATATATATATATATATATATATATATATATATATATATGTGTGTGTGTGTGTGTGTGTGTGTGTGTCAGGGAACCGGCCTCACTTCCTGCTCAGGACTTTTATTTTGCTAATTTCCCCTGTATTCCCCACCCTTAGCTCAGCTTGCTTCACTCCCTCATTAGCCTAATTGCTTTCACCTGTGCTCACTTGCCACTATATAAGCTGCCCCTCTGACACACTACCCTTTCCAGATTGTTAGACCCTGTTGTCAACTCTCCAGCTCTCGAATCTTTTGGACTGCCGTTTTGGACCCGCTTCTGTCCAGACCACGTGGCGAACGCCGTCTTGCCCCGAACTCTCTTTCCCATCAGCTCACGTTCCTCGGACCACCTGCCGCTGCAAGGCACGTAAGCTCAAACACCACACAGTCTGTCACGTGCCACGTGTCTCACCCTGCCTATCCTCCTCAGATCCCACCCATGTTGGTCTGAATCACCACACGACCCAACACTCCTATCCCTTTATCTTCTTAAAACCTTTCAAACTGAGAGTATTTGTGTCTGGCTCTTTCAACCACACTTAGCCTCTATGTGTCTATCTATAGATATAGATATCTACATCTATATATATCTATAGATATATAGATATATATATCTATAGATATATATATATCTATATATATATATCTATATATATATATATATGTGTGAGAGAGAGAGAGAGAGAGAGAGATATAGAGATATATATATAGAGATATATAGAGATATATAGAGATATATAGATATATATATATATAGAGAGAGAGATATATATAGAGATATATATAGAGATATATATATATTAGTTATAGAGATCTATATCTCTCTCTCTACAGACAGACAGACAGACAGATGCTTGAAAGTTTGTGAGCCCTTTAGAATTGTCTACATTTCTGCATAAATATGACCTGAAACATCATCACATTTTTGCACAAGTCCTCAAAGTAGATAAAGAGAACCCAGTTAAATAAATGAGACAAATATATTTCACTTGGTTATTTATTTAAGGAGGAAAATTATCAATAACCAATATACATCTGTCAGTGGCAAAAGTATGTGAACCTTTCCTGTTAGTATCTGTTGTGACCCTCTTCTGCAGCAATAACTGCAACTAAACGTTTCAAGTAACTGTTGATCAGGAGGAATTTCAGCCCATTCCTCCTTTCAGAACAGTTTCAACTCTGGGATGTTGGTGGGTTTGCTCACATGAACTACTTGCTTCAGGTCCTTCCACAACATCTCAATTGGTTTAAGGTCAGGACTTTGACTTGACCAGTCCAAAACGTGAACTTTATTCTTCCTTAACTATTCTTACGTTACATTCTTACATTAACATTAACCAGTGCAAGAGAGGCCTTCAGTTGATAAGATGTTACCCCGGGGTACTTTGAGACCTGACCGACTATTACACGCCTTCCTCTTGGACTGATATTAGTTGATCGACCACACCTGGGGAGGGTAACCGTGATCTTAAATTTCCTCCATTTGTACACAATCTGTCTTACTGTGGGTTGGTGGAATCCGAACTCTGTAGAGCTGGTTTTGTAACCTTTTCCAGCCTGATGAGCATCAACAACCCTTTTTCTGAGGCCCTCAGTAATCTCCTTTGTTTGTGCCACAATACACTTTCACAAATGGAAGTGTGTCATAGCACGAATGTGTTAACACTTTGATAGATCTGTGTTCTTTGAATAACACAGGGTGCCCACTCACAGCTGACTGTCATACCACTGTTTGAAAACATCTGACTCTAATTTCACCTTCAAATTACCTGCTAATCCTAGAGAAGTAGTCAAGAGCATATTTTATGTCAAATTGATCAGAAACACAGTGTAGACATTTTTAATATTGTAAATGACTATTGTACAGTAGCTGGAAACAACTGTTTTCAATAATTTCAAAATAATTTATTTACATAAATGTACTATCCTATCATCAGCAAACATTAGAACTGTCTTCTAGCATGTTATGCTTGCTAGTGCAAATTTATTAATTTAAAAGAAGTGATCATAAAAACATGTTATTTCCTTTGTCAGTACAGTAAGTATAATTAACATAAAATGGAACAACTCTGATGAAGTTGAAGTAGCTCTAAACTGTATTCAAGTACAGTACATGAGTAAATGTACTTAGTTACTTACCAACTCTGTTTGTTACAGGTAGTAAGATGTCTGTGAAACAACCAGCTCCAAGAACACTTTTAGTCTCTAAATTCTACATTTCTCCTTTTTCACCTAATATATGTATATAATATTCTGCACAATATCATTATCATCATCAGAGGATTAGATCTGTTCATGTTTAACTGAACCACGACTATCATTATCACTAGGAAGTAGTAAAAAGCGAAAGAAGGTAAAATGCAAAATGCCTGCAAAGTCATACAGTTAACACAATCTTGATATAAGTCAATTTCCTAAGTCAAAACATTAATGTAAATCATATAGTACAGGCGCTGATAATAATAATAAGAAGAATCAGAATCAGCTTTATTGTCATTGATTACATTTTATAATGAAATTTGACTTGCACCCTGGGAGCTAGCACTGAGTGTCTCGCTCAAGGACTCACTTGGTGTGGGTGATGGACTGCGATTCGATCTTGTCACCTTTTGCATCCCGGTCTGATTCTTATCTTATTTAGCTACCACACAGCCGTAAATCAAGTGATCATGTCATAAAAAGTTTAACAGTATATCCTGGTCTATCATATAAACCCCTTAAAATACTCAAGACTGTAATAGTGATTATAATTATGGTAGGTTGATGTTAGAAGCGCTCATGGAAGGAATTTAACCATGTGACAAAACCCTCTATAGGCAGTGCTGGTAAATATTGCGAAGGGCTTTCTCTGGTGTTGTTTAGCAAAACACGACATAAATGACTCTCATCTAAAAGGTGTGTTGAGCTTTTTAGGTCTGGTTGGTGCAGCCTGCGGCACAAGTCAGTCAAGTCAAAGGTCAGCGTTGTCCTAGACACTTTATCATGAGCTCTAAATTGTTTAACGTGCATGAGAGCTCAGATGTCTCTTGCTCAGAATAATTTAGGATCCTTTTTAAGGTCAAATATTAAGCCACAATCTGCTTTTAATTAAAGGCCTTTGAGCTGATTTAGCTTCTTTGTTCAGAAGTTTAGCAATAAGGCATTTTCTATACTAAGTCCTAGATGTGTGACTTCTTTAAACAGAACTGTAATTTAGAGAGGCTAGCTTGTGACCTTGTACTACTAAATAAGTTAGCAGGGTCATTGTTTGCATGCTTTTTCCTACAACTCGCTAGTGCTGTGACTGAGTGGAGCCTGCAGGAAAATGCACATTTCTTCTAAGGTTTAGGCCTGATTAAATGTCCTGGAAGAGTTTACTCTCAGATGAAAATGTAATTCAATTAATTTCAGTTAAACTTTAATTTATATAGCGCCATATCACAACATAAATCATCTCAAGGCACTTGAGGATAGACAAAGACAAAGACAAACCGCCCGTCTTTGTCCTTCAAGCTCGTGTCCTCTACCAGAGGCCTGGGAGCTTGAGGGTCCTGTGCAGTATCTTAGTTGTTAGGTGCTAGGATTGCGCTCTTCTGGACAGAGATCTCAGATTTTTTCTGGAATCTGTTGGAGCCACTTTCCCAGTTTGGGCATCACTGCCCGAGTGTTCCAATTACCACTGGGACCACTGTTACCTTGACTTTACACATCTTTTATAACTCTTCTCTCAGCCCTTGGTATTTCTCGAGCTTCTCATGTTCCTTCTTCCTGATGTTACCATTGCTTGGGATTGCTATATCTATCACTACGGCCTTCTTCCTCTGCTTGTTCACCACTACTATGTCCTGTTGGTTAGCCATTACCAGTTTGTCAGTCTGTATCTGGAAGTCCCACAGGATCTTGGCCTTTGGAGAAGTCTCCCATCTTGACCTTGGGACTTCCAGCCCATACTTGGCCTCATATATAAACACCACATACTGGTCCACTTCACTTCGCTTCATCCATCCCCAGGAAAATCAGGCCCAATTCACACCCTCATCAGGCTGACCACACTTAACGACCCAATCAAATGGGGGCAGGAGGAGTTGCCAGAGGTGTGAAGTGAAACCAACCGTCAGGATAAATTTGTGGCCACTAACCAACTTCCCTCAGACTGAAGTTATTTGGATGAATAGTTAAATTTTTCAACCTAACAAGAAAGAAGCCCAGAACTTACAGACAACTTCACTTGGATGACTTCACAGACATTCTTGCCAGAGATAGAGACTGACTAATTTTTCAAAAAAGATTTCTGTCAAAAAATATGCAAATTCTTGATATGATTGAAGGGGTAAAGATTACGAGCAACTGGTGCTGAAGGAAAAAAATATGTGCATGGTTATTTCTGATAATAATATCAGAAAAGAAAGAAAGATTGTCTTGCACTTTTCAGGTCCTTGTTGTAGATACAGTTTAATCTAGTTGTAGATAATAATTTCTCTTTGTAGATTTCATAGTGAACCAGCAGTTTAGTTTTCCTTCACCTACATTTTGCCTCTTTTATTAGTTCTTACAAATGTTGTAATACTAAAACTGTTACTAAGAAATAATAAAACAGTACCATGCAAACTTTTTATGCCTGTATGTTGTGTTTACAATGATCATTTTATTAGATAAACTCAAATGTATGTAAGTCTTTAAAATATATAGGATAAAATTTTCATAACATGGAAAATGTCTCTCTGAGCTTCACAAGGACGGTAAGATCAAGGGATGTTTTGCATCCTATTAAAATGTTTGGTAGTGTGAGTGTGTTTGTTTGTGTGTGTGTGTGTGAGCTTGTGTGTAGAAAGCAGGTTTACATGTTTCAAACAGGTTTTTCTGCAGGTAGAATGAAGCTGGTTGACTTCCTCTTCCTCTTTTTTCCATTACAGTAATACATTCTACATGTAAATACTATTCAAATCTACAGGTGAACTGACAGGTCACACACAGAGCATCAAGCTTACAAATAAATTACATTACAGTCACTATTTTGAACCCAATTCAGTTTGTGCTGCAATATATTCTGTGACAGATTACAACAATGTATGCATTCAAGAGAGCTGGTCTCTAAATGTATTAATGAGCATGCACATGTCTTTCTCCCCACTTCCTGCTTTAGTGATTATCAGTACCAAAACAGATGTCATAGTTTTCACACTTCATCACTTCTCTCCATCTGCGTTTTAGTTTTTTTTGACAGCCTCTTCCCCTTTCTTTCCCCATAGACAAGGTGTGGTGTATGTCCATATGACCAGTAGCACACAGGCAGTCGCTCAGGTGACAGAGAAATAAAGAGAGAAGGGACAGAAAGAGAGGGGGAGGTGAGGAACGAAGGAGGAGGGACAGAGTCACAGAAAAAGTAGGCTGTGAACAATTGAACTGAGACACACCTGTGGCAGTATGCAGGCTAAGAAGACAAGCGAACAGTCAGACAGGGGTCTGTGTCCCTGACATAGTTACTCTGCAACACTGTAACTGTGATAAAATTGAAGAAATGCACCAAAATGGAGGCGAATGAAACTGCAACATCACAAGCTGAGAAAGATTAACAAAGGCAAGCTAAGAGAAAGATACAACAGAGGAGAAGAGTAACCAGGAAAAACAGGAGTGGAGACAAAAGAAGCTCCAGAGAAATCAAAACCATCAGAGCACGTTTTAAAGTGCTGTGCTTCAGGGAGCAGTTTTGGAGACCTTCACTACACCATGGCCTCAATGGGGATGCAGCTCATGGCCAGCGCCATGTGCCTCCTGGGTTGGGCAGGAGTCATCATCAGCTGTTTGCTTCCTATGTGGAGGGTGACGGCATTTGTTGGCAGCACTATTATCACCTCCCAGACTATGTGGGAGGGCATTTGGATGTCCTGTGTGGTCCAGAGCACAGGGGTGATCCAGTGCCAACCATACATGTCTGTACTTGCTCTCACCTCTGACTTGCAGGCCTCCAGGGCTCTCATCGTCCTCGCCATTGCTACAGGTGGCGTAGGCCTCATTCTGGCCTTCATTGGAGGGAAGTGCACTCGCTTTTTGGACGAACAAGGAGAAGGAGTCAAGAGCAAGGTGGCTGTAGTAGCAGGGGCAGTGTTGATTATCACAGGTTTGCTGTGTTTGATTCCGACATCGTGGGCGGCTGGAGTCGTGGTGAGCAACTTCTACAGCGCCTCTGTAGATGCTGAGCGGAGAGAGCTTGGAGCCTGTCTCTACATTGGCTGGGGAGCATCCATCCTGCTCATTCTGGGAGGGGGTTTATTCATCAGCTCTGCACGTCCCCTCAAAGCCCATGATACAGACAAGAGTCCTTCTGTCCGCTACCTG
This sequence comes from Ctenopoma multispine, assembly GCA_034779795.1. Taxonomy (NCBI): domain Eukaryota; kingdom Metazoa; phylum Chordata; class Actinopteri; order Anabantiformes; family Anabantidae; genus Ctenopoma; species Ctenopoma multispine. Next base: position 15,084,369 of record JAUYWH010000006.1, on the reverse strand, counting down.
GTGGTTCGCTCCTCCAAGGGGTCCAGTCAAGCAGGTTCTCATCGCACAAGAGTGCTATCAGCAAAGTCCCAGCCCATCACACCAGTGTTCGCTCAGTCTCAAAGCTATGCACCAAACTCCATCAGGTCTCAGCTGGACAGTAAACCTGTCTGGGAGGACATGCCTTATCATGAGCAGGAGTTAGACAGATCACGGGCCCCATCAACAAAGTCTCAGATGATGCCAACAGAGTTGACAGAATCTGAACACAGTGAGGTACCGTCAACAAAATCCCAGCTGAAACGAGCAGAAATGGAGGATAATTTATCAGTGAACAGCGAAAACGAGGATGGATCCTCAAATCCAGCAAGAACATACATATAACATGAGCACACAAACATACACAACTTGCAACACGCATTTGTATAAAGTTCACACACACAATAGAGAATTTTTTTCTGTAGTGAAAGTTATTTAGAAGTATTGTAATTGTTTACTCCTTTTGTGGTTTTTGACTGAAAAGTAGTTGTGTAAGTAAAGTACGTTTGAAAAAAATGAACTAAACTGAACATTGCTGGCATTAATTTTGACATGTTACAGTGGCAGCGCTTACTTTGCACTAAAAGACGATGAATCCATCCTCACACTTTGTAACTTGTTTTTACTGGACAAACAGCATTACGAAAGAAACAACTGTAATCAACCATTTTTACACAGCTACTCGCGTAAGCAAAATATCTATCATTGCTTTAAACTGATGGCATTGTTTTTGTGTACACTTGATGAACACTGTGTCCATGAAAAACTGCACTTGTTGCAACCAGCTGAAGGATTTGTCATTAACATGCAGTTCAATAAAAATTCTGATTTTGATTTTTGTCACAACTGTGAAATGGGATTTTGTATTCATTTCATTTGGAAAGATATTTATACGTTTACTTTACAATAAATGAATGTAAGATTAAGCAAATTATATGCGTTTTCACTAAATGTATCATGCAAAAATGTCAGACATGAGCTGAAAGAAGCCTTTTAAGAATCTACTGGAATTTCAGCCCTGTAACAACCCACAAGACAAACCGGTTTGACAGAGAGTGAGGTTACAGCACATTCACTGAATGTTTATGAAGGCTTTAAACTTGGTTTCAGTGAATCATATTTATGGAACGTGTGCTGTTTCGGTTTTCTTATTCAAATTTACAATAGCATCATTATCTCTCCAATATGCAAATACACAAGTTTTATTAAGAAGATGATGGAACTTTATGAATAAATGCATGACTTAATGAATGAGATAAGGTGACTGAAAACAGTTACTTAGAATAATCCAATAAAAACATAGACATGTGTGCAGAGTTTTAACTGGGCCCAGATCAGTGTGTTTTACCTGCTGGTTATTTACAGCCTAACTGAGAATATGTTTGCTTTTTATGTTTTTCTATGTGACATGAACATTCAGTCAGCTAAATGTTATTTCACTACTGCTCCTGGTGTCAAGTGAGAGCGTAAAGGCTCTCTGGAATTACATTTTCTGTCTGGGAACATGACTCTATGTTCACTGTAACATTTTTCATTCATACAGTAAGAATTCTATAAGAGCAACATCCATTGCGATTAAATTATGTATTGAGTATGAAAAACAAAACTTTTACTTTATTGCAAAATAAAAAAGTGAAAATCAACACTGAAACTTCAGTTGTCATAGTACATGGACATTTTTGATTTAGCCCACTTCACAAGATTGTATAATAATAAAAACAGATTATGTCTGTTGTAAACTGATATCATGATGTCATTTCCCAAACCAGCACAGAAGCAGTGCCAAAAACTCACATGACTCAGCTGAAAGTCAGGAAACTATTGTCAACTAGCTGCTCCAGCTCTCAGCAATTCACAGTCTTACACCTCTGACGAGGTTGACAGAGAATAGGCATGGTATCTGATAGAAGGCAGATTGTGGGCTTGGCCCTGGCTATTATCGGTTTTCTGGGGAGCATTGTTACTTGTGGTCTTCCCATTTGGAAAGTCAGAAGGATCATTGCAGGCATTATCGCTCCTCAGGTGTATCATGAAGGTTTGTGGATGTTCTGTGTGGGTCTATATACAGAACCCACGCAATGCAGAGTGTACGACTCCGACCAGAACTTGTCTCCAGACCTCCAGACAGCCAGAACTCTTGTCATCATCTCCATCATCTTTGGAATCTTTGGGATCCTTCTTGGCATTGCTGGAGGAAAATGCACCAACTTTATTAAAGGTGAAAGGCAAAAGTGCAAAGTGGCCATCGCTGCTGGAGCTGCCTTCATCATTTCTTGTCTCTTGCTGCTTATCCCTGTGTGCTGGACCGCCAACACCATCATCCGTGATTCCCACAATCTCGTTGAGGCTTATGGTGTTATATTGAAGCTGGGGGCCTCGATCTATGTTGGCTGGGGCGCAGCAGGGCTGCTGGTCCTGGGCGGGGGCCTCCTCTCCAGTTCCTGTCCCCCCAGTGATGAAAATAGCTATGATGTGAAATACTCTAAGGCTCTCTATTTGGAGAGCATCAACGCCTGTGTTTAGATCAAGCAGTTGTTGGGTGACACTAAGAGTTTATTTGTTCTGTAATTATGAGTCGTCCTCCACCGCTTAGAAAAATGTCTGCCGTCTGTCATGTGGATAAAGTAAAGTATAATTAAAAAAACAAATAACTAAATGAAAGTTTCAGGTTTTCAAGTCTGAAGAGTGAAACGTGCATCTTAGTTTATGTCACTGTCCTGTATATGTCATAACAATGTGCTGTTTATTTTCTCTTTACAGTTTAACAATGTTCACTACTTTTATGATGTTTTCCTCCTGTTTTGTTGTTTATGTCTGATTCTAGTAATAATTTCACATTACAAACATATGCTGTGCTTGTGAGGAAGTAAAAATTTTTTCTCTTGATTTTTTCCTCATCTCATCACTGTGGTTTCTGTGTTGCACAATTACAGACATGGAAAATCTCAACAAGATCACTAAACAATAGATCTGTTTTAATTGTTCAGATTAGGGGTAGGGTTAGGGATTTCAAACCTCAAATCAGAAATAAATAAAATTTATTCTGCTTCATCTCGTGCTCCAGTGTGGCTTTGTACTCCAGATTGTCATGATTACTCCTGGTAGTCAGGCAAACATAGCCACCTGGTGGAAAGAGGAGACAGTGCAGTGGTGCTGTTATAGTGAATGGAGTAAGGAGATACTGAGACACATGTCATCTCTGCTGGGTGAAACTCTGTGTGTCCTGTTTGGCATCCAGGGCCTAGTTTCAGTCTGGTCAGATGCAAGAGCAACTATCTCAGTCTACAATGAACTTATTGTGTCTGCTGCCCTCAAAGGGGGACGTGGTTCTTCCTTCTCGAGTCCTGCTTGGCTCTGATCTACTTTGACCATAGAATGGAAAATTTAAATTGTATCTATATGATCAATCTGTGAGTGAAAAGACTCTTGCAATACTAGTAATAGAGTGAAATGAATGAGCTGGAATGTGTGCTGTTATTATTGTAAACAACAAAAAAAAAGATTTTTTACTGGGCCCATATCTATGTGCAACCCATACGTTTCCTAATGTAGATCTAATCATGGCTCAGGAAATTGTCTGCTACAAGGTGTTTCTCACTTGCCAGTCATCAGCACCTGTGTTTAGATAAACAGCTGTTGTTGGATGAGACAAAAAGTTTGTTTGTGCTGTAATTATGAGTTGTGCTCCACCACTCTGTTTAAACGTGGGTCTGAGTTTATGATATTATACTGTATGTCATAACAATGTGCAGTTTAATTTCTCTTTGCAATACATTAATGTTCACTTAAAATTTGTGCTACACATGTTTATATACCTTTAGGGCTGTTTTGTTATTATCACCTCTGTATGTGTGATTCAGTTTTTTAAAATAATAATCAGAATGATATATACTCCATATTTGTACTCCAGATTGTCATGATTACTCCTGGTAGTCAGGCAAACATAGCCACCTGGTGGAAAGAGGAGACAGTGCAGTGGTGCTGTTATAGTGAATGGAGTAAGGAGATACTGAGACACATGTCATCTCTGCTGGGTGAAACTCTGTGTGTCCTGTTTGGCATCCAGGGCCTAGTTTCAGTCTGGTCAGCTGCAAGAGCAACTATCTCAGTCTACAATGAACTTATTGTGTCTGCTGCCCTCAAAATGGAGGTAGTTTCTTATTCATTCTCAAACTCCCTAATATTCCCACGTTGTAAATGTTCAGCACTTAATTCAGAGACAGTTTGTCCTGCACAATTTTCAGAGGTCTGATGTCATCAGAATAAACAACTCGAGGATGTTTAATTATATTTCAAGTATGATGAACCAGGATCTGAGCTATTAAAAATACAAACAACACACACTTTTCTTCAAATCCAACAAGTACACATAAGTACACAAATAAATACACAATTTTCAACATACATTTGTACGACGTACACACACACACAATAGAGAAGTTTTCTGTAGTAAGAGTTATTTAGTTATTATTATTTAATGATCACTATGTCCGTGAAAAACTCCACATGTTGCAACCGGCTGAAGGATTTGTCATTAACATGCAGTTCAGTAAAGATTCAGATTGATCTTTTTGTCACAACTGTGAAATGGGATTTTGTATTTGTTTTATTTAGAAAGCTATTTATACATTTAAGTCTGATTTTTTATTTTTTTTTAAATATCAAACTAGTTTGACAGACGGTGAGGTTCCAGCACAGACACTAAATGTTTATGAAGGCTTCAAACTCGGTTTCAGTGAATCATGTTTATGGAACATGTGCTGTTTCGTTTATTTTATTCAAATTTACAATAGCATCATTATCTCTCCAATATGCAAATACAAATGTTTGCACAAGAGATAAGTTATCTCAATATTAGTGCCCATAGAACAAAAAAAAAAATCTAATTCAATCTGTGAAAGAAAAGACTCTGAAATTGACTTGTATTATTAGTAATAAAACCAAAACCTAGATTATTTATAGGAAATGAAAAAACATGTTTTCCAACTAACTTATTTAGTATCTGGTTGAATAGTGTTTTGTGTATTTGACACCGGCTGTAGTTTCTTGTAGAGGTACACGACACCAGATATATAGCCATCTTCCTGCTCTGACACGGCTCTCTCCCAGTTTTCCACCTCAGTGACCTCTACACGGCTCCAGAGCCCCTCTGCCTCCATCTGCTTCATCTCGTGCTCCAGTGTGGCTTTGTACTCCAGATTGTCATGATTACTCCTGGTAGTCAGGCAAACATAGCCACCTGGTGGAAAGAGGAGACAGTACAGTGGTGCTGTTATAGTGAGTGGAGTTAGGAGATGCGAGATGCTGACTGAACTGCAGTTGTGAAAGCATTAATCAACCTGGTTTGGTGGCCTTGCACAAGTCCCTGATCACTCCAGCAGGAACCTGACCAACACTCAGTGCTCCAATGATCATAACTACATCAAATGAATCTGTGGGATGAGGTGATCAGAGGTTTCAATTAAAAAGGAGATACTACTGCTACTACTGATAATAGTACTAACTCATTGTATTTAAGCAACCAAGGTTTTTCATAAGTTAAAAAGTCAACCACAGAAGAATATGCAACACTGGCAGAAAAAAATCCAAATTAAAACAGTGATTAACCATAAAATAAATTGGCATCAACAGCAGACAGAGAGAGAGAGACTTAAATAATAATATTACAATAGCAACTACAACAAATGAAGACAATCAATAGAAACACAAACACAAAATAAACCACCAAGCCTGATGCACATCTATTAAATCATAGTGATCAATAATCAATGAAGCATTAAATTACCCCGCGGGACAGGCAGCAGGTCCTCTCCCAGCATAGACTGCTTCAAGTCCTCGTACAACCCACTGTCTCTGGCCAATGTCAGCATCTCTTCACTTCCATCAATACCCACAAAATGTCGAAATCCATGTGTCTTCATCTGTACAACACTGTATCTGTCATACTTTTCAACTTAACTGAACATAAACAGTGATAGTGAAGGATCTGTGGTGCTCTAAATCAAAGGACCAAAAAAGTAAATTATGCAAAGATGTGATAATTCTGTAATAAAAATAATAAATATATTTAATAGCTAATATTTTTTAGTCACTTGCCACTTTGAAAAAACATTTAATTATATACTATGATGACTAAACATTCTGATTCCGTTTTCCTTCATCTAGCATCTCAGCAAAGCAAAAATTTGTCTCATCTGTCCTGTGAGTTTTACCTGTTTGGCCACTAGTCCTGTGCCACAGGCCACATCCAACACGACAGCTGCTTCACGGTCACCGCTGAAACTGGAGGAGATGCACTTTGCTGCCAGACTTGGAGCACGGTAGTCCAGAACAGCCACATCCTATTCACACAAGTTACAAGAGTGTCTTCCAGTTTATCTAAACATATTAATTATGTATGTATACAAGCGACACACCATCCGAACACCTAATTCGTAAAACATGTTATAAAATTGCCAGAAACAGAGCCACAGTATGATATATGAACTGAACTGAACCTAAGTCATTAAGTTTAATGAAACACAAGCGATATTTTGTGTCTATTGAATGTGCTTATTCAACATTTCCAGCACTGGTGAAACTGTAAGTGAACCCTTAGTTAAACTTCCTTTGGCAGCAATAATCTTCAAGAAGTGCATTTTACGTTCATGTATGGGAGCTCTCTGAAAAACTTCATAAGTACAGTGATGTGTGTTTTGTAGAGCAGGGACCATCTCCATCCTGCCAACGTTTGACAATTTGACAGTCAAAGTGGTTCTAAGCCACAACTCCATGTCTTGTTTCATTCATTGGACTCTGCAGGTTTGCAAACTCCTGACTCCATTTTATTTAAGGGGTTTACATACTTTTTTAAATTTCCATTGTGAATGTTTGGATGTTGATATCAATATGAACAAGAACAATACAAATTGTGTTAGTAGTTAAATAGATTGTGTTTGTTCATAATTGTACCTTAAATGAAGTTTTGACCACTTGTAGGTTATTCTACTTATTTTTGTTGCCACTATATATTTAGAATGCATACATTTTCTTAGCATTGGTTTTTAGATTGTATAATAAGATTATTTAAATTATTTTTCATTTAGTTTAACGAGATTTAAAAAATACTGTCAATATAATATTAAGTAATGTTTTACTTACCTGATCATAGTTCTCTGCCCAGAAGTTGTAGAAGTTGACCTTTTCTCTTGACGTGGTGTTCTTATGAGCTGATAAAATAACTGCTTTCACATTTTCAAAGGTGTTGGTGACAGCTGACATTATTTTAGTTAAACCTATTCAAAAAACAAAACAAAAAAATGCATTTTAGCTTAGTAATGATTTATTTTATATATATAGGAACTTGTTTTTTAATAAATAGATTTCTAAAAGGAAATCTTATTTAAAAACTTTATAAATTATCTAAAAAAATGTATAATCATGGAATGTGTCTAATAATATAATATTTGCTTAAATATTAATACTGGAAAATTGTTCACACCTTTTGAGGAGAAATTACAATCATAGTAAATAGTATAGCCTAAGGTTTGTTTATACTGTAAGCAGTGTGGAACACGTTTGACGTACGCGTGACGCGATGACGCCACTGTACGTATGGCTAAAGTACGCGACTTTGCAAGACCTGAAGGTCTTTGATTTATCCTGGACAAACCTATATAAAGGATTACTGAAGACTAATGTTGAGGTTGGTTGTGCGGGGTAACTGCAGCTTTTTTTGGTTCAGTTCTCTTGTGGTACCGTTTTCTGATGTTCAGCGAGCCTAAATATGAACCCGGAAGTCCCGTTCAGGGGTACGTTTTGTGTATTTAAAGCTTATTAGACGCCTATAACATCGCGGAGTGTTTTTTAATACTCACAGACAGGATTTAAAACTCACAGCATCAAATATTTTATATTTCGTCCTGGTGGTCTCGAGTTAAACAGCAGAAATGAGGCGTTCACGTTACAAAACAATACACGGTTGCATGTACGTGATTGGCCAGCGCAGCGCGTCGCCTGGTGACGTCACGTCACGTTACACCAAAAGTTTAAACAGATTTACAACAAAACACACATTACATCTATATAAAACATACGATATAATGTGCTTATTTGTAAAAAAGAATGTGTGTTTTATGTAGGCTGAAAATAAAGCAACTTAAAGCATTTCGTAGCTGATTTTATTGCATGCTGTTCATTAGAGTATGTATGTGCATAAAGTGTATTTTATTCTGTTAGTCTGTTCAGAACTGGTTAACAAGCTAAACAATCTATGTTCATTTTTCAAAAAACTTTTACAGCCCTTTAGTGTGAAGTAACGCTGCACAGGGAGTGAGATGGGACTGTTACAGTTTTATTAAACTATTAAGTGTTAAGAAAACAAGAAAATAATATTTTGAGCACTCATTTCATCAGACAAGCAAGAGTGAAAACATACGGACAGAGGTAACAGGGCTGATGCAATTCTTGTGTTATATGTCTGTATTTGTTGTGCTGCACATGACAACATTATAATGTCATTTTTATTATTTGCTCTGTTTTAGAGGTTGCCCTTGTATTTTTCCTATTACCAGATAAAATGTTAACCTTCATTGAAGATGTTGTTAAACATGCCTTGTTGTTCTTTGCTGACAGGACCCACTGACTGTATCAGGTGACCTCTTTACTTTTTTGTCCTGGCCCCTCAGACAGTCCACTGCTGTGTTAAACTCAGACTACTTGACTCAATATCAACCTTTCAAAACAGAAGTGTTGCAGGAACATACAGTATTTTTTTATTGAGTAAAGCATGAAGGCCACCTGTTCTGACTAAATGTTTCATCATAATTTTCTAATATTTACTTCACTCATACAAATGCATTCTCACTGAGTTGGCCAGCAGATGTCACCACTGATTATTGATTCAGTGAAAACCTCTTACACATGCTAAATTCACTACAGTTTAGTGCAACTTCATGTTGGCACAGAGGTGTAAATGTGAGATAAAGTCTTTGAACTTAAAACGCATGTTAAAATCAGAGAATATATCTTCCTCAAAGGAAAAAACATTCAGTGCAGTACAGTAGTCAACAAAATTATACATGGAGTTTAAGAGACCGGTGAACAACAGAGACTGACAGAGTCTATATTTTATATAAAATACATAATATTGCTGAGGTTTTTTATTTATTTATTAAGACCACTTCCATTCTGAGTAAATGTCTGTGTTATATTTTACTCAACCATCACAATATCAGAATACATTTGACAATATTATTAGGGTCTAATCTAAACAACCTAATTACAAAGGGTTTAGTAAGTGTAAGTAAGTGTCTTTTATGGAAGCTATTGAAAATCTGCCGTTGTTTTGTATTAAGATATTTGTTTAAATTAAAAGAGTTATACATAAGCTATATAAAAAAAGTGCGCATAGGTATCATGACACTACAGAGGTAATTTAGAGATGGTCCCTAAACCCTCCAGCGGTGAGTTTCACGGAGGTGCGAAAACCATCATCGTGTTGCGGACAGGTAAGGGGCGTGGAGGTAGCTTATATCGGGTATAAGTAGCTATAGTGGTCAACAGAGGCACATCAAGAACATCGCACCATGGGTGAACAAGCTGCTTCTTTCGCCAAAGACTTTTTCACCGCCGGAATCGCAGCTGCCATCTCGGAAACAGTCGTGGCCCCGATCGAGAGAGTGAAACTCCTCCTTCAGGTAAAACTACGCCGGAAGGTGTTTCAGTGTTACCGGCGTTAAAATCTGGGCTTTGATTGCTAGAGGGTTAGGATTAGGACAGGGGTCGGCAACCTTCCGCATTAAAAGAGCCATTTGGGTCTGTTTCCCACCATATGAAATTTAATCAGTGAAGTTTCATTACACTAACAGAATGTTGTAGACAAAATACGTTGTCTGTAAACAAACGATTGATCTGTTCAGTATTAACGTTTTTGCGACTTGTCATTTACGCTGATTGTGAACATATGATTATTATGTAATCCGGTGAAAACAAGTTCTGTAAGAAAACCTATTTTTGAATGCAGTTTAATTGTATAGGAACGTAATTTTTTGGAGACTGTGGACAGCAGAGTTCACATATCTGCATCATAGTATCAATGTCTTCTGATTCATCGTTGATTTGAGTGTGCTGGAGCCAAATTAATGCTTCGTCAGCAGTGAAAGCAAATGAATCAAATGAACCATTAAGTGTTCCATTTTCATCAGAAACTGTTCTTTCTTAGGATTTATACATCAGCTTAAAGTTTAACACAAGTCACCTGCTGAGCGGCGATAGGTGACGCCCAGGTGACGCACAGGTGACAACCACTACAGAGCTGCTTCTTTTAACATCTGATACTGTAATAATTAGACAGGAACAAAATACGGAATTTAAATTTGACACATTATTACTGAATAAGACAAAATGTACATGTATACAAAATGTAGCGGGTTCAGTATGAAGTCTGAGCTCAAACACACGCGACAGTTCGCCGAAGATCGCCGAAAAGAGCCGAATCTCCGCTGTCAGAAAAAGGTGGATTCTTTACTAATCGCGCAAACGGTGAAAGAGTTACCGTGATTTAAAAACGCAGAAGAGACATGTAGGCAGCGACAGGTTGTATCAGAAGCGGTATCAGAGGAGAGTAAGCAAAAAAAAAACCCGAGTAACAGGACAAACGGCTTCTCAGTGAGAACCAGCCTGAAAGTCAGGATGAACTCAGGACATGACGAGAAATAGTGAAGAACATTGGACTTATGTGAAGTTGTTCTGAGGGAAATAATAGCAGAGATGAAACCGAAATAAAATGATGTGAAGAGGCTGCAGGGAGAGAGAGACAGGTTTGACAGAGGAGACGACAGGTGCACTCTGGTGGACTGACAGGTTTGCGAACAGGTTGGAGAAACGCTTCTCTCTATTCTTTAAACCGACCACTTTCAGTGACATTTATTTTCCCTGCTAATCAAAGTTGTCGGGATCATGAAACTCTCGTCTGAACCTCGCGAACCGCTTCCTGTTTTGCTCGTTGTTGCCTAGCAACGGAAACCACATACTTCCTTGTTTTAGGAATTTAAAGGTCATGTATTACAGTGTTTAAAACAGGAAGCACAAAAAATAACAGGTTATGAGTAAATAATGATTTTTATTTAATTATATTTTTTGCAAGTAGTCTTTGTTGGCTTTATTTGGCTTACGTTATTAGGGAATTCAATTCAATTAAACTTTATTCATATAGCGCCAATTAACAACATAAGTCATCTCAAGGCACTTTACAGTGTAACGTTTAAGACCTTACATATTATATAAATATATACAGAATAATGTGTGAAATGCAGTGAAAAGATCAAAGTAAGGTAGGATAAGATTTATCAAACAAGTCAGATCAGACTATTATCAACAATGGTCTAAAACATCTAAAACATGAATCTAAAACACTTTGTGGTCTCAAAGCAGCTTTTAATATGCAGGACGGAGGAAAGGAGAAATAAATGCAAAGGAGACGAGAATGAAACAAATAGTGGATTTGAGATGTACATCACCATTTAACATTTTTAGCCAGCGTTTTTTCCTGTTATTTTAGGTTAACCTTAATTATTTTACTGGATCTGAATGATGCTAATGCCATCCAGCTGAATGAATTCTATATTATAAATGTGGTTTTGATATCAGCTGATTATGGACATTAACAAGTGCTCCTTAAGTGTGCTTGGCATTTACTGTAGGCTTATTCAATACAATATAAAGCGTAGCACTCAAGATCAATAGACCAATTTAGTCTAGCTGTTGAGGAGGTTATTTTATCTCCCTCAAACGATCAACAAATGCTTGGTAGATGAAGACTAGTTTACAAAAGGAGACCTTATAATTGGCATATGTAGACCAGTTAATTATCTGTATTATTTTAAATGTGTTCATTCTTTCTTTTTATAGGTCCAGCATGCAAGTAAGCAGATCACCGCAGGTAGTCAGTACAAGGGTTTCATCGACTGTTTTGTTCGAATTCCCAAGGAGCAGGGAGTTGTTTCCTTCTGGAGAGGTAACCTTGCCAATGTCATCAGATATTTCCCCACCCAGGCCCTCAACTTTGCTTTCAAGGACAGGTACAGGGACTTTTTCCTTAAAGACATTGACAAACAAACCCAGTTCTGGAGGTACTTCACTGGTAACCTCGCCTGTGGTGGTGCTGCTGGAGCCACCTCTCTTTGTTTTGTGTACCCCCTCGACTTCGCACGTACCCGTTTGGCCGCTGATGTGGGAAAGACTCAAGCTCAAAGGGAGTTCAGTGGTCTGAAAGACTGCCTGGTGAAGATCTTCAAGTCTGATGGCCTTAGAGGCTTGTACCAGGGCTTTGGTGTATCTTTGCAGGGCATCATCATCTACAGGGCGGCATCCTTTGGTATCTATGACACAGCTAAAGGTACGTTGAGTAGATCTGTTAAAATGTCTTCTATAGAGAAAGAAATTCAGATTTCTAATCTTTATTCCTGTCTTTACAGGTATGCTGCCAGACCCAAAGAACACCCATATATTTGTGAGCTGGATGATTGCGCAGACTGTGACAACTGTTGCAGGCTTTATATCATACCCCTTTGACACTGTCCGTAGATGTATGATGATGCAGTCCGGGCTCAGAGGAGGTGAGTTTATTTGTATTAATGATAACAGAATATAGATTAAATGTAGACTGAAATATTTTTTGTGATGAATTGACTGGATATTACAACCAATCTACCTGCTTTATCAACTTACCTTCCTCAGTTGATGTCATGTACGGTGGGACCATAGACTGCTGGCGTAAGATCGCACATGATGAGGGTGGAAAGGCTTTTTTCAAAGGAGCTGGGTCCAACGTGCTCAGAGGGATAGGTGGTGCTTTCGTGCTTGTGTTCTACGATGAGCTAAAGAAAGTCTTTTAACCATAGTAGACACCATAGTGTCATATCACAATTTAGGTAAATGTATTTCTCTGAGAGCTGCATTGTACTTTTTTAACTGGAATAAACTATGGCTAGCTATGAATGATGACTGTAGGTTATGCATCTTTATTATTTTAAACATTCTTCATTGTCTTTACCATTGTTAAATCTTATGCCTCTCACATAAGAGCAAACAGAACCGTTGATGTGAATTGTCTCTCTACTGTTTTAGCATGAGTCGTAACTCTAAGCAGTCACTGAATAATGAAACGCACAAATTGTAGGTCACAGACCTGCTACATTTACTCATGTTTAGCTTTGGCCCTATCTTGTCATGTGCTTTTCTTCTCCTCCTTTGAAGTCATAAAGTGGAGCTTAGACCTTGTCAACGATATAGTACAACCTGTCCTGCCTACTGGCTCTTTGTTTGTCCATACCTATACAGAGGATACATGCTGTACTGATCTGTTCATAGAAAACTTATTTGTATGCTGTAAAATAAAACATTTAGAATTATTAAATTTGTGTGGTCTAAATCCTTGCCAGACTATAAAGCTGAAAGGTGATGAGTGAGTGGAGAGTTTTATTAAGAATTCTCAGAGAATGCAGTGAATATATGGGATTATAATTTGTACAGAAAGAAAAAGTAAATTTCATGAAGCAGGGGTTGATAAGACAGATGTAAAGACCTTGTGGTTACAGGTTTAATCATCATGTGTCACACCTCTGGTTGGTTGTTGTTACAGACCACCATGTACAAACAGCCCATGTGTGTGAATTGTGCAACATGACTGACGGTGTTTGTGACAGTGGAATTTATTTCAGGGCTTTTCTGAATATTAATCGGATGTTTATCCGATTGACAAAAACACAAATTTAAGACAAATATTGTTGACAAACGACTAAAGGACATTGTCTATAAAACTAAGTAGGTTAATAGAAGAGTTATAATGATTAAAACATATCCTGTTGCTGAAAGCAGATGGAGTGAAAATAACAGCTTGAGATGACAGCGTCTGTGTAAACAGATACGATTTGCCATTATCCTCCTTTTTCAAATGCACGGCGTTAGGGATGTCACTGGAAACCCCTACAGACAAAAGCCGCAGCTGCAAATTACGTTGTGGGTGTTAGATTACAGTGTGTATGTGCTTCCTCATGACAAACATCACATTTTACTACACTTGTTTTTTGACCATGTCACTGAACATGTAGGGAAATAATCAGGTAACTGTTATTGGTCAGTAACTATTATATTGGTATAATATAATATATAATTGGCAATACCTAAATGCAGTTTTAAAGGCAGGTTTAACCCAAAAAAAGTTTATTGAAAAATAAAAATCCTCACAAACTAACATTTCATGTCCAAGCAGACAGCAACAAACAAGCAGAATCAGTGGTGAAAATATAAACACAAAATATCTTAGGTGCAAATCTGTCACAAAGGTGAGTATAGGGGTAAAGATTCCAGAGCCATTTGTAATCTATGCTGGCATATGTAAGAATACCACAACCTGTTGTCCTTTGGGATCTACTGATGCATATTTTCCTCTGCTTTGCTTTGTTATAAATTACTATTAACCTTCAACTGTTGCATCAGACTTCTGCAAGCTGCAGAAAATTTGAGCTTGAAATTCAGGTTTCTTTTTAGATATATCATTAAATCTGCAGATTGCAATATTTACTGACAACATTCTTGTGGAGTTAACATTTCCACGTTAAAGTCTGCTGATTGAGGCAGACAATGGGGACAGGATTGTACTCCAGTGTTCTGTATTATTTTTCATATTAAACCTAAATCAACTGTATAACCCAGCCTGTGTGTAAGTGGGATATGTTATATATGCAGTATATGAACAAAACATGAGCCACAAGTAATAAACAATAATGTCTCTACAAACATAACTGAAAAATAAACCATCTATGGATGAACATCGAACAATGTTAATTCTGAAGAACATATAACAAATATTCAGCCACTAAACATGAGCTTAAAAACAAATAAATAACAATATAATAATAAAATATGCATATTCACAAGACAGCTGAAGAAACAGAGTACAGATGGTTGATGTGTGGCTCCCTCTGTTGCTCACAAAGTGAAACGGTCCCTTTTTCTTTGCAAACAGTGTAGTTTTATAGTTTTGTTTTCAAATGAGATAAACTGTCAATTAAACTGCTTAGGTTTTACAAGAGAGAGCTTCAATTGTTGCATCTAAACTTATTTGTATGTCTATTTTGTAATTTTTATGTTAAAACATGTTAAACATGAAAACGTGATTTTATTTTCTATGTTTGAGTCCTACAAACTGAGTAAGTGTAAGATTTAGACTATTTATATAAATAGACCATTTAAGGTATTTTAAAGACTCATCTTAGGATGCACCCACAACCAACCTATTTGTGAGAAATAAAGTCTAATTAAACGTGTGTAAATGTAGGCTAGTGCAGAACCAGTGTCTGTAGACTAAGACAACCAACGCAATAACAGTACAATATTTGAAACGATACAAATGACTGCAGTTTCAAGGCTGCCATACATGTTTAAATATGTTGTTAAAAATATCTTTAAACTGGACACTGTGGGCTTTTTTGGAGTTTTATTGTTGCTAACATCATCACTGTCCAATATAACTGTTGCACAGTGTCTCCATAAGTTTACAGTTTGATATTAAGCTGGTTCCTCCATCTGTTACCCAACTATATTGGACCATTAATACTTGCTGCAGACAGTGTAGTTATTTGGAGCAAAGCTGACCCTGGCAGCAGTAATGGTCTTTAATTTTTCTATAGCCTTTTCTTTTGTTACCACTGCACATAATTGTATGGAGTTACCTACTTACTGCAGGTACTTAAAAACCTAGAAATCCATATAATAATTAACACTAACTACAACTTTAACAAGGTGTTCACAATAAGTACTTTAACTTTTGGTGCTTTAAATAGATTTTAATATTATGGAATTTTATTTAAGGCCTGAACATGTAAGATTTATGCATTAACCTGAATAAACCTCATTTATGAGGCCATGTGGAGCAAATCTGGATTTAAACTTGCTTTCACCATAGTCCGTCATAAACACCGAATTTTCCGACAACACGTGAAGGCAGCATTCGAGTTTCCAAGTTCTTGCACATGCGCAGCAGCAGTTCTCCAGGCTGCTATTCGTGTTCCCACCTGTAGAGAGACAACACAAATCTTCTGGAAAGTCCTCTTGACTTTTTAACTGCAAGCTAACCAGCTAACCAAAACAAGCCACAGCCGATAGCGTCATTAAAGTTTTAAAGTCGCGACTGAAACAGCTTTATCAGCCCGTTCGTGTGACGCGTTTCGTCATGGAAACCTGTAAAACGTTTGGCTCTTTTTTCAGCCTGTTTTGATCCGTTTTCGTGGCAAAGCTAACGCTGCTCAGTGGCATCAGATAGCTTAGCATTGGAGTCCCTAACAAAAAGGCCAGCCTCCTCTGAGCCTTGCTGGACGGCACAAGTGTGTGACCTTACTCGCTGGTAATGGGCCTTATCTATGTTTTCTGTGATTATGTTGTTTTTAACGAAGGAGTTACGTATTTATTTTTATATTTATAACTTCTTTAGACAACAAATTCACCCAATAACATTGAACTGTGTGAATGGTGGATTGATTTGGAAGATTTACTGAGTTGGACCATCTCATCACTTGGGAAATGTCACGTCCTTTTCTGTTCTTTTTCGTCAGGTTTGTTTGACAGCAGCACCCTCAAAATGTCTATCCTGGGATTAAAGAAGAAGCAGCCAAACACTTTCAAAGTCAAAGTTATTACCATGGATGCTGAAATGGAGTTCAGCTGTGAGGTATGGATTTATTTTGTGTGTGTGTGTTGAGTGAATCATGTCCAGATCAGTGCAGAACCATATGTTGTAAGCCTCTGTGTGTATACAGAATCAATCTCAGGTTTATTGTCATTGTAGTGAGAGTACAACGAAATTAATTGAAATTGCATTGCCTCTTAGAAAATGTACTCCCTCATTATAGCTTAAAATGTCTTTGCACAAAGTTCAGCAATCAGAAATAATGTAAACCAATACACAGTGAGGTCCAAACATCTGAGACCATAAGTGAAGATACCTCTATTTCTCATTTGTTTAGAATTTAATGTCATAAAATCAAACTATTCCCCTTTTTGCTATAATGACATCGTATGTCTGAGCTGACTTCTGGACTCTGTGCATAACACAACTCCAGTTGCAGTGTTGCATGTTTTTTCAAAGAGCTGCTTGTCAGTGCTTGACTTTGTCAGGGTTTTCCTCCAGGATAATGTTTAGCAAACATTGTAAGCTATCCTGTTCTTGGTGCATCTCACCGTGTGATCACTTTAGGTAGCAGGTGATTTCAGGTGGGTTGAGTCACCTTCTCTATAAAACACTGCAGTAAAATCCTGCCAGTAAATCTATCGCTTCATAATTTTACCATAAAATTAATAGTGATGCTCTGTGTTAGTTTTCTGTAACAGCTAATGGACGTGAGTACAGAACACGTGGAAAACAACATTTTAACTTTGAGCATTTTAACTCAGTTTTCTGTTGTGTACTGTTTGTCTCAGGTGAAGTGGAAAGGTAAAGACTTATTTGACTTGGTGTGCCGCACTGTTGGATTAAGGGAGACCTGGTTCTTTGGACTGAGGTACACAGTAAAGGACACTTATGCCTGGCTGAAACCAGAGAAACAGGTGAGTGGAGGAGTGATTCTGTAGATGTCAAAAAGACTAATGAGAATTCAGGGATAACCGTTTTTTATTTCGTGCACCGATAGTTACCGATGGTAAAGTCATTTAGCACAATGCAGATGAATCATTAGTGTTCCTGGTGACTTGAAAGTTGAGGCAATTCTAAGTCTATTAAAAGTGTTCACAACTTCTTCAACTTACTTGTTTAGTCTGACAGACAGTCCAGAACCCAAACACATTCACTTTACATTGATCGCTGAACCTTATATCTGAAAGATATTTTGGTCTCATGAATATCTTATTGTGCTCTTTTCCTCTGCTCTTGTATTTGTTATTTGCTTGCCAAGGTCTTGGACCAGGACGTCCCCAAAGACTCTCCCATAACATTTCATTTCTTGGCTAAATTCTTCCCAGAAAAGGTAGAAGAGGAACTGGTCCAAGAAATTACTCAGCACCTTTTCTTCTTACAGGTAATCTAGCCAATAGTGTCAGTTTGTAAAAAAACCCTTGGACTTTTAGATGATTTGGTTTATTTTTACATTTGGGTAAAATTAATCTCTTTATTCTAGAAATATTAGTGAACAACTTGTACTTAGTCCAACACATGTTAATTATTGTCTTCAAACTTATGTTTAGGTGAAAAAACAGATCTTAGATGAAGAGATATTCTGTTCTCCTGAAGCCTCTGTTCTTCTGGCATCATATGCTGTCCAAGCCAAGGTAAATAAGCTGTGCAGGTTAATAATTCCTTCTGTCGTTTAAAGTCTTGTGCACATGCATTTTGCTTGTCTTACATTAAAATTCAGCCTAAAGTTATAGTTACTGCTGTATGTAAAAACTTACTGCAGTAACTTGGATAAATGTTCAGTAGAAACAATTTGAAACAACAGGCAGACTATGGCTTATATACATGTAGCATTTGGAAATATTATAATTGATAGGGAATGATTATGATGGTGTAAACGTTAATGTTATTCTAATTATCATTATACTATATGTCTCAATGTTTGGTAAAGTGCAACATAAATGGCCAAATCTCGTTCTTCTGATTTTGTTTTAATGGTTTTTCCACCGTCTCCCCACCAATCTCTATCACAGTACGGGGACTATGACCCAAACTTTCATAAGCCGGGCTTCCTAGCACAAGATGAACTTTTGCCAAAAAGAGTAAGTAGTAGTAGTTTTTTATTTGACAGTCATATTTTAAACATACATTTTTCATTATTTCAATTTGCACAAAACACATGATAATATAATGTTTTTCCTGTGTGTTTTCCAGGTTCTTATGCAATACCAAATGACACCTGACATGTGGGAGGAAAAGATCACTGCTTGGTACGCGGAACACAGAGGCATCGCTAGGTGGGACTGACGCAGGAGAGCCACTGAAATCCAGCATAAAAAGATAAAAGATCAGCTGTACTTACTGTCAGGTTTGACGCACCTTCTGTTTCCATACAGGGACGAGGCTGAAATGGAATATCTAAAGATTGCTCAGGACCTTGAGATGTACGGAGTGAGCTACTTTGCCATCACTGTGAGTGTGGATTACTGCACCTCAATGTTTTGCCAGTTTAGCAGTGGTACCAAGAGAAGTGCAGACTGGAACATTGTCTTTATGTTTTTTTACTTTTCTCTGTCACACTTCACTTTGACAGCAAAATAAGAGGGACACAGACCTCTTACTTGGAGTGGATGCTCAGGGTCTTCACATCTACAGCCCTAACAGCAAACTTAATCCTAATAAATCCTTTCCTTGGAGCGGCATCCGTAACATCTCTTACAGTGAGAAGGAGGTAATTGCAAGCAGTGTCATCAGTCTTTTGCAGGATTTGTCCACAGACAGTTTCCAGTCTGAATTGTGTTTATTTTCTGTCACCTTGGAAGCAGCAGGAAGTGTGTCAATATCTTTTAAATTATTTTCAGTGTATGATTTTCGCTCAAAACAGTTATCATTAGTGTTGTAAAGGTATCCATACTGAGCTCTCTGTTGAAACAAAGGTACAAAAACAGTAGTGCAGAATTACTGAAATGTTTAACCTTCCCATGTTGCAGTTCACAATAAAACCCCTGGACAAGAAGAAAGATGTTTTCAAGTTCTACTCATCTCAGCTGCGTGTCAACAAGCTGGTTGGTTTACCTGTTTATCCATGTAAATATACAACCATGAACAAATTTATGTGACAATGTTATAAATAAGATATTGCTGGTTTGTAAAACGTGTCATCAGATCCTGCAGCTGTGCATTGGTAACCATGATCTGTTCATGAGGAGGAGGAAGGTGGACTCCATTGAAGTGCAGCAGATGAAGGCTCAAGCTAAAGAGGAGAAAGCTCGCAAGAAGGTCAGCAGTCTCTCAGCTCCAGAGGAGCAAAGAGATGACATATGTATGGAAACCACATTGGTATTATATAATGTTTAATATTCTTAACTTCATCTGGGTTTCCTGGCTTCTATCTAGATGGAGCGTCAAATCCTGGCCATGGAAAAACAGAAGAGGGAGGAAGCAGAACGAGCAAAAGAAGAAATGGAACGAAGACTTTTTCAGCTGCAGGATGAGGCGCGACTGGCCAACGAGGCACTGGTGAGAGACTCAGTGTTGACATGAGATGATAATTGACTTTTCTATACTGTGCGGACATTGTGTTATTGAAATGGTGCATTTTGTAGCATATATCTGCACTTATAGTGCATTCAGAAAGTGATCAAACCCTCTTCACTTTTTTCTGTTTTGTCATGTTGCAGGCCTAGTGTCTGATACTATGATTGTTAATCTACATTCAGTATCCCATAAAGTGAATTTTTTTTAAAGTTGAATATATTGATTGGGCACGATTTGAAAATGTCTGCCCGCCAGCGGTCCCCATCATACCTGACTGAGCTTGAGAGAAAGTTTGCAGAAAGTTTGTCGCATAATACGTGAAAAGATTTGAGGCTGTAACTTCTGCCAAAGGTGCTTTTAACAAACTGAGTAAAGGGTCTAAACACTTTTTTTTCTTTTAAATAAATTAACAGACATTGCTGAAAGCTGTTTTCACTTTTGATTAATGAGAAAAAAAATTAACCGAAATGAAAAATGAATTTAAACAACTGTAGTATCAGGCTGCTACATAACAACATTTTAAAAAGTGAAGGGGGTCTGAATAAGTGCAATGAATAAATTATTGATTTAAATATTTAAAAATGTTCCCCAGCTGCGATCTGAGGAGACGGCTGACCTGCTGGCAGAGAAGGCTCAGATTGCTGAAGAGGAGGCCAAGCTGTTGGCCCACAAGGCTGCAGAAGCTGAGCAGGAGAGGCAGAGGCTGGAGGTCACCGCCATGAAGACGAAGGAGGAGAAAAGGCTGATGGAGCAGAAGATGAGGGAGGCGGAGCAGCTGGCTGTCAAACTGGTGGAACAGTCTGAGAGGAGGTTTGGAATCATCTTGACAAGCGTCACATGAAAACATGCTGTGATGGTCCAGACAATACACCACTTCATTTACACCTTTTCATTATCCATTACATTTATTTTTCTCCTGATTGGAGGATAGGAAATATCCATCAACATAGAATCACTATGTACTTGTTACTTAATTTGTTTCCTACCAATTTACACACAATAATCTATTATATTAGACATTAAGTACAAAACATATTTTGGCTTTAATCTTATTGGACATAGTTGACAAAGGCATAGATATGTGTGTATAGGTTCCTACAAGATACTGCAAGTCCAAGAAACTCTTTGTAGGTCCCCACAATAACATTTTCTGGAGCACAGTGTCCTCAGTAATTGTGAAATGAAACAATTCTGGAATTCTGGAAGACTTTTCCTAGAACTGGCTGTTGGGCCAAATTGAGTAACTGGAAAATAAGGGCTTTGGTCAGGAAGGTGACCATGAACCCAAAGGTCACTCTGACCAAGCTTCATAAGGTCTCTGCAGGCATGAGAAGACCTGGCAGAAGAATGAATATTTCGGTAGCACTCAAACAGTCAGGCTTTCATGGTTGAGTGGTTTGATGGAAGCTGCAGGCTGTTTGGAGTTTGGCAAAGACAGAGATTCTGGTATTCTGTTGACCAAAAATTAAACTCTGTGGACAGAACTCTAAGCACTATGTGTGGTAAACAGTAGGCACTGCTCATCATGTGGCTAACACCATCCCTGTTTGTCAGAGTTGAGGGAAGCATGAATGCTGCAAAATACAAAGAAGTCCTTGAAGGAAACCTGCTCCAGAGTGCATGAAACCTGACACTTGTGTGGTGGTTAACCTTCCAGTATGACTGTGATCCAAAGTATACAGCCTGTAGTGGCTTCAGGACACGTCGCTGTCTGTCCTTGAATTGCCCAAACAAAGCCCATACTTAAACCCGCAGAGAATGTCTGTGGAGAGACCCCAAGATGACTGTTCTGACACTTCCCATCCAATCTGATCTTGAGGTGATCTGCAAGCTAGAAGAGAATAAACTTCCTAAATCCAGGTGTGAGAAGAAACCTCCACCTTACCTAAGAAGATCCTGATGGAAATATTGCTTTTTCTTTCACTTTATAATACACTAAAGCATGCAAAAGTCGAAGAGGTCTGTATACTTTCCAGTATGACTGTAATTACCAAGCTAATTTGTCTTTTCACAATGTGGCATTTTTATCCACTGATTTAGGGCTTTAGAAAGATTAGTCACACTCTTCTTCACATCAGTTTTTCTCCAGCGGGTGTTTTAAATAGAAATCTAGCGGTTCAGCAAAAAAGCCAACAGCAGTTAACAGTCATCGTTTGCCCCTGTATCAAGAATATAAAAAAACAAACACATATTCTCTGTTGTGTGTTACTGACACTGTCGTTTATCATTTCTGAGACTAACTAAGAAAACGTTTGTTTTCAGATTGAAAGAGGCAGATCACCTGAAACAGGACCTGACTGAGGCAAAGGATGCTGAGCGGAGAGCCAAGCAGAAGCTGCTGGAGATCACCAAAACAACTTACCCTGTATGGTGGTGATGCTACTGATGTTATTTTTGTTATGTGTTGCTTTAAACTAAATTCATCTTGAGTACCTCTTTAGTAAGACCTACCAGCCTGTGGTGTTCAGTGCATGTCTAAGCTATCTTTAGAGAATCGTTGTTGCTTCATTTGTTTTTGCTGCAGTTGTTTATTTCATGTTTCCTAGAAAGTGAAGGTTTGAAATGACTTTATTACTACAGACTGACTTCATTCAGGATTCATGCAGGAAATGAGCTGCTGTGATTTTTATATTTTCCCACAGAAAACTCTTTGGTCAGAGCATGATGCAACCAAATAGGAGTGAGAAGTGCACTTCCAGTAACTGAGTGTTTTATTTTAGGGAGGATTTCATTACCTCAGAATAAATTGTTTTCATTTTGTGTTAATGCTCAATGTTTGGGCTGTCAAAAAGCAGCAGAATTACTAAAACATTTCACTTGCTGATTAATCAAGTTAAACATCTGTATACTTGGCATGTGTTTGTCTTCCAGCTTATAGCAGCTTATTCAAGCCCATCTGCTCCTCCTGAAGCACCTGACCTTACCTATGAATCGACATCTATGCGCTTCGACTTCAAGGACTCGGACATGAAAAGGCTGTCTGTGGAGATCGAGAGAGAGAGGTGAGCTGGAGTTCAAATCCCCTGCAACATGCTGGAAAGACTGTGCTGTGCTTGTTTCTATCCTGTCATGTGTTATTAATGCAGGCTCGAATACATGGAGAAGAGTAAACACCTGCAGGATCAGCTGAAGGAGCTGAAGTCAGAAATTGAGTCTCTGAAGCTGGAGGAGCAGCAGCAGCAGCAACAGCAGCAGATGATGCAGCAGCAGCAACAGCAGCAGATGATGCAGCAGCAGCAGATGATGCAGCAGCAGCAAATGATGCAGCAGCAGCAACAACAACAACACCAACAACAACAACAACAGCAACAACAACAGGCCGGCTTCTACGGCCTCCACAGTGAAGCTAGAGGATACATCCAGGAGCCTGTTTATGTACCACACAGCAATGTATGTATGATCACAACACAACAGCTTCCTGTTTGTCTTATTAATAGTTATACTGATTGGTTTCCCCATCAGATATGATAGAATATCCAAAAGATTTAGATTCAGAAGACTTTTTTGTCATTTAGGCAAAAATTACAATAAATAAAAGCAGAATCAGGTTTTAAAAAAAATAATTAAAATTAATATAAGATAGGGTAGTAAATAATGTGTACAGAAACAGAAATAGTCAATAACTGTATAATTTAGAATTTGGTTAATAATAATACTGTAGAAGGGCTGGGCTGTGACAACAAAAAGATGATGGGTCTGTAAAATTACTAAACTCTGTCTCTGCAGGCACTGTAATTTATTTAACATTTTTAAATCCCTCCCTGCAGAATAAGCAGTGAGGATTAAGAGAAATGTCAAAAACCTTTGGTGAATAAAATGTCACAGGTCTGTTTAAAAGAGGTTTTCATAAAGTATTCTGTGTTTTCCCTGTTATAACCTCTCATAGTGGTTCCTGTATAGAAGAATACAATAGATCACAGAGCACTAACTTTCTAATATAGAATCACTTGAAGTTCATAGCATGTAGCATAACTAGCTAACCGTTTAGTTGCGTTGTCTGCTTAGAGCATAATAAGCGTAATGTCCTCCGAGTTTCTAATCACGCAGGTGTTTCATTAAACAGATTTCAGCCTCCTCTGCTTGCTCTCTCAAACAGCTCACACGTGTCTTGTTTTTCAGCGAAACTCTGCGTACATGTGTCAGATGGCCTTCTTTGAAGAAGTGTGATCCCGCTCCTGCAAGATGATGAAAGAAGGCACCAGCCGTTATGAATCCACTTTCTCGACATGTTTGGTCAATTTTCTAACCTGTCTGATGTACATCGTGACTGTGTGCTTTTGAACGATTTGAAATCCATCCTCAACATCAAACAGCCACTAGTTTGGCTGCCTGCAGAGGCCTTCACGCTTGGTTGTACCACCTGCTACACCACAGCACACTCCACATCTCTTTTTTTTATATGAGGAACACATTAATGCATTATATATAGATATATAGATATATATATCTAACACAGATTCAGTCAACGATTGGTGCTGACGATTGATGTATGACTGTGTTTTTATGTCATTTTGTTTCTTTTGTTGTAAGGGAACGTTAAACCTCCAAGATGGTCAGATATAAAATAAAGTCCAGCTTTTGGGAAAGGGGCTAAGTTAAAATTGGCCACAAACCACAAACTTTCTGGATCAGATGTCACAAAGTAAAGTCTATATTATTTTTGGACTGCAGACATTTTTGGGAAACTGTAAATATCCTGGAGATTTTGTAGGTTTGGATGTTTTTGGTCAGTTTTCTTTTAAATAAGGTTTTCTCAGATGTAGCTTTTTTTTAAACAGAACAGCCCACATGCCAAATTCACATGACGCATTTAGCAAGTTACACAAGTCTGCGTGTCCAGATTTGACAAGCAGTGACTTGTGCCACCTTAAATTCTGCATTGACCATTGATTTAGTATTTTTATTATCTTTTGTTGCTGTTTCTGTTTTTAACTGACGAAAGTGCCTTTATTGTTTTCAGTGCCTCATCATGGTGCAGTAGTTAAAGTAGCCTAAACTGTTACAAGCTTGAGCTCTGCTATTTCAAGTTTTTACATTTTACAATTTAAGTTTTTAAGGTTTTGTTTAGTATCATTGTGCTCATGTGTTTTACCACTGTTTTCTTTTTAAGTTTGGATTTGATTTCATACTGACTGATTTACAGGATATTAGATTCATTGACCGCTTTCTTATTGTTTTTCCCACAGCTTGCATATTTCTCAGGGTTAGTGTCGGAGACAATCACTGTAGGTAGAGTCTCACTACCACCCTACTTAACTTCATTTAAATAGGCTTCTTTTTTTTTACGTACGTTTAATAGTAAATCTCATGATGATGTTTCATCAGCACTGGGTTAATACTTTATTAATACTGTGCACAGAATGAAAGCGTTGGATGCCATCCATTCTGCGTGTTTGTTTATTTGGACCAGTTCATTATGGACTGAACAACAGTAATTAATTGGCTCATTGCTGCCCTCTTGACCAGATTATCAGTGAGCGAGACTAACCCTGATTTTGTGTAACTGGTAATGTGCCCTAGTGGGAACTGTAGCGCTTTAGTTTGCATCTTTACATTATTTATTTTTGCTGCACATTCTTACATTGTTATTATACACATTTACTTGAGAGCTGTCGTTGATGTGAATTTTATTGTCATTTTATTGTTTATTTTTCTGTAATGGGATTTTCCTGCCAAAGTCAAATCCAGCAAACATGGATTTGAAACAGAACAGAGAAGCTGTAGGTCTGGATCAACAAGGCAAACTAGATGGAGGATGAGATCAAGCTCCTGATCCAGTGTCCAGTCCAGAGTATTAAGCTTCAGGTACTAAACATCAGCGCATCATTTTGACTTGAGTAATAACCTGTTGGATTCTCAGAATTAATTCAGATTTAAAGTTGGAACAGAAAATCAGTAAACTGGTCCTATTGCACACACTGTCTCTGCACACCTGAATGTGTTATAAAAAACATTTAAAAAATGTCTTTTTCTCAGTCATTTCCAACATCTCAGTTTCTTGGACCTTCGTCAGGTATTCGGTGTAGAGGTACCTGAGAAATGTCCAAGTGAGGCGGTGAATGAGAGAGTACGAGGCTTTTTTTATGTAAAATTTTACATTTACTATATATACATGCACATGCTAACATGAAAACCTACGGAGCCCCCTAGGGGTCATGTAGTAGAAAAAAAACTAGGCGTAAAAGTGGTAGGGAAAAAAAATCAGACGAGATGGTAGAAAAAAAAAATTTAGACCAGGTGGTAGAAAAAAAAAAATTTAGACCAGGTGGTAGGGGAAAAAAAATTTAGACCAGGTGGTAGGGGAAAAAAAATTTAGACCAGGTGGTAGGGAAAAAAAATCAGACGAGATGGTAGAAAAAAAAAATTTAGACCAGGTGGTAGGGAAAAAAAAAATTTAGACAAGGTGGTAGGGAAGAAAAAAATTTTAGACCAGGTGGTAGGGAAAAAAAAATTTTAGACCAGGTGGTAGAAAAAAAAATCCCACACGGGCAGCGGTACCTTTTCTGGCACAACACCAGTAAATGTGACCGTAGCCCCGCAGGATGAAGTGGACATTAGCCGCTATGCTGCCTGGAACGTTTTACATTATTGCGTTATATACTGGAATAAACTTCATCTATTACATATTCTAGTAATATTTTAACTCTCATTTTTAACGTTTGCCCGGCAAATGTGACATAGATCTGTGGCA
>JAUYWH010000006.1:15019998-15055336 GCA_034779795.1 Ctenopoma multispine | reverse complement strand
GACAATGTCCGTCCTCAGATATTCATATCATATCAATAACATTCCGAACGGTGGTGACTGGTTTCCTTTACTTCCTAATGAACCTTGTTGAGTTACGTGCTTCTGAGCTCTGTGATCAGAACGTTTCTAGAAAACCAGAACCATGAAAAATGCACCAATACGTTTGTCCTGAAACTGATCTAGATCCCGTATTATGAATGTATTGGTTTATTTGGTAGCAATTCTAATGTGATGATATTATTGGTGTTAGCAGTGCACCTTTAAATGAGCCTACACCTGAGGAGGAGAGCGAGCAGCCTACAGGAGCTCTGAGCGCCTGTCAGGCGGCTCCTGACCGGCTCAGAGGAGAATTACAGCACGTAATTCAACAAGGTTCATTAGTCACCGCAACATGCTGATCTCCGAGGCTGCACAAGTCGCCCTTAGCTAAAGCCACAGTAATGCCACAGATCTATGTCACATTTGCCGGGCAACGTGAGAGTTAAAATATTAGTAGAATATGTAATAGATGCAGTTTATTCCAGTATATAACGCAATAATGTGAAACTTTCCGGACAGCGTAGCTGCTAATGTCCCCTTTGTGTTTACATCCTGCGGGGCTGCGGTCACATTTGCCGGTGTTGTGCCAGAAAAGGTACCCCCGCCCGTGTGGGACTTTTTTTTTTTTTCCCTACCACCTGGTCTGAATTTTTTTTCCCCACCGCCTCGTCTGATTTTATTTATTTTTTCCTACCACTTCGTCTGGATTTTTTATTTCCTACCACTCTACGCCTAAATTTCTCTACTACATGACCCCTAGGGGGCTCCGTAAAAACCTGACAGTAAATGTTGTATTTCATTTTTCTTTTGTGACGTGACGTAACTTCGTTTTCACCTTTGCACTACAACTACTACAGTTGATGCATTCAGTACGTCAGATAATTGTCCCCCTCCAGTGATAAAAATTAATCCTGCCGAGTCTTTGCATGCAGTAGATCTTGGAGTTGTCATCTGAAAAGATACTACTAATACTTGAGATTTCAATTAACTTCGTGTGCATATGAACTCTTAATTTGAAATTATAGAATACAATTAAAAAGGGATGATGTTGGGAATGATTTGTGCTCCATGACAGAATCACTGCCACATCATTTTCTAACCAAGTGTTATATTTAGTTTTTATGCTGATAAATATGATCTGTTTACATTCAGTGGCTTGTCTTCTATATAAACCATTACAATGCATACAGTAGGTAAGGGCCCTTGACATTAACAAAACTGCAGTGTGATGCACACAAACATCACAAAGGCTTTCTACCACATATGCAGTAAGAGTACATTAGTGATTATGACCCTTAACTATTGACCCATGATAATAATTCATTAATCTGCACAAGCATTAGACCCAAACTGAGTTTAAGCATTTTGGTCAAAACCAGTGGTCACAAGAGAACAGAGTTAAATTCTTCCCAGACCTCAGCATATAAAAAAAATACATTTATTTATGAAATGTAAACGTCACAACATACTAACGGTGAACAGTATTTATATGTCATGCAGTGTATATATATATATATAAAAAAAGGTAATGATACCTAATAATACTGAGGCAAGGGACAAATGTGGATTTAGTCCATTGACTAGTTAAAGCTCTTATTACAGTGTTTGTGCACAGCTGTCTGTGACTGCACAGGAGTCAATGTTCAACCTCTAGCTGCTTTCTCACCAGAACAGAGATGATGTTCAATCATCTGATGCCTTAGATCTTTAACCAGGGGTGAAACAAAGACATTTGTGATGTGTGATGTGTATCTACATGATCAGGGTTGTTTTTGGTTTGCTGTTGTTGCTGTGACCATCCAAAGACATGCATGTTAGGTTTATTGGTCATTCTAAATTGTCTGTAGGTGAGATTAGGAGTGTGAATGGTTGTTTGTCTCTGTATGTGATAGACTGGTGACCTGTCCTGGCTCTACCCAGCCTCTTACCCGATGACAGCTGGGGTAGGGTCCAGCACCTCTGTGACCCTTGCGGGGACAAGCGGCTAAGATAATGGATGGAGGGATGTTGTTGCTGTGTGGAGACCTTAACCAGGTGCAGGATCAACGAGTTTCAGGGGACAGCTTCATGTCAAAGAATCAACCGAGCAGAGCAGTGAACCAACCCTGACATTTGGGCAGAGGTGAGAGCGCTGAGAGACAAGATGGTAGAGCTTATAGTTACTGTGGAGGTTGCGAAGGCCCTTGTGAGAGCCAGGAGAATTAGCTGGAAACTGAGCTGATCACCACTAAAATGCACATGAAGCTGCTGCAGAAACAGAATTCTAATAAGCACTGGTTATTGTAACATACTGGAAAAAGAAATTACTTTAAAAAAAACTAAATTAAACAAAAAGAACCAGCGTTGGTGATCACAATCACAATAAAATGCAAAGTAAAGT
The DNA here is from genome assembly GCA_034779795.1 of Ctenopoma multispine. NCBI lineage: Eukaryota > Metazoa > Chordata > Actinopteri > Anabantiformes > Anabantidae > Ctenopoma > Ctenopoma multispine. The sequence continues at coordinate 15,052,917 of JAUYWH010000006.1, read as the reverse complement.
AAAGATGAGGATCTAACTTGTGTGTTTTGCACTGGAAAATGTTTTAGATTACTGATTTCTTGGAGAACTTGTGTGGCAGAGAAGTTTAGGATCTGTTGAATCTCATTCAAAATGTTTGTGTGACGAAGACATTTGTCCATGATGTTAATAGAAGAGGGTTTGGGTTAAATGATTCTGAGACGATTGATGATTCTTCAGTTATGTGTCGTGATTGGTTGTGTATTGAATGAGGAAAATGGTCATTTTGAAGATGAAAGCTTGATGACTGAAGTCATTTGTGTAATGAAGAGAGGCTGAGGTATTAGCCGGTGATAATAGACGAGTAATACGGTGGAATTCAAGTGGAAACACTGAGATGAAGTTGGTAAAGTATGTTAAGAGCTCAGGTTTGAGTGATTTGTTTTGTGTGTGTGTCTGTTTGGGTCTCTCTGATTTCTCAAACAACTTTATAGTATCAGTGAACTGCAGGTCATTCTTTGTTATCAAGTACTTTGGGGCATGTTAATAATGAGCCAGCAGCTTGAATATTTGACATCCTCTTTCTTCTTTAAGTGTGTGTGTGTGTGTGTGTTTCCATAGTGTATCTAATCATTGTCATTCTGTCTTCTTTTTGCCAGCCTGTAAGTTTTTTGCAGAGATGCAAATATCAGCCCATCCACGATGTTTAATGACTTTCAGTACTATGTATTCTGGCTGAAACTTTAGCAGTGGTGAACAAAGTCTTTAGATCCTTTACTTAGGTCAAAGTGCCAAAATTCAGCATTCAAAATTTTACTTAGAGCTCTGGGTGGCTGTGCCTAAGTGACGGTAACAGGCACAGTCCCTCCTGGCCACATGTGGGCGTCCCTACACTGAACCTTAAACTGCCTGTCCACAATAATTTCACCATGGAGCCGTAAATAAAGTATGTCAAAATCTAAATCAAAAAATCTTAATGCAACTTTAGGTTAACCTGGCATGAGATTCACAATCACTCTGTTCCCTCCCTCTCCCTCTGCCACGCTCTGCACAGCCCATCAGGTGTTAGTCATTAACAAATGTCAGTAAATAAAAAATAACTAATTTAGAAATCATGGGCTAAAGTATAGAAAGTAAACCTATTGATAATGGAGTCAAAGCTTCTGATTAAAGTAATATAAACATTATTTTGTTATTGATAAATTAAGGTTTAAGCAGCATTTTAAGCGTCAGCTGACACTAGCTACTAGCTTGTATGTTTCGTATCTAAACTCTAAATTCTAAATTTGGTAAGAACCAAAGTGAAAAAAATACATCATTTCCCAGTGAAATTGAGGTTCATCAGTGCTCAACACCTTTTGTATTTTGTGACCACTTGGAGGCAGCAGAAACAAATTTTTAACACAAAATTGACGTGTTCGTTAACTCAGTTACAGACATCATTGTTATCTAGTACAGATGACTGGGTGCATGCATTAGTAACATGGGTCACATATTAGACATGTTCCCTTTTAGCATCTATAACTATAATATCTATAATGTATTTATTATGTTTAAATATAAACAAATGCACAACATTGAACAAAGAATAAAAGGTGGGGTACTAATGTTAAGAGGAGTTGGAGCTGTGATATGTACAAAGACAAAATCACTGCTGTTTGCAAACACTGTACCAAATGACAGATGTTTTCCCACTTTTGTTTTTACATTAGAAATGCTGAGCATATGTTGACCAGGTGCTCAGCAGTAATAAAAAAAGATAAACTTTTCTTATTAGAGAATCACTTTAAGGGTCTTTTGCTGCAAGAACTGTCTCCGTGGAAATGATTGATCTGCTCGGATGAGATTAAGATTACACACCAAAAAAGGATTTTCTAAAAACTAAAGAAGAGGGAGGGAGATAAGTGGATGAGCGAGAGGGTTTCCCTCACAGCGACTCATCACAGCGTGATGTCCAGCAGCAGCAGGGATATCAGCTTTGGGAGAATAAGTATCATTCAGACAGAGTTCATTTTGCCTGGAGATGGGTTTGCTACCTCTTTAACTCTGGAGACTGTTTCTCCCATAAGTTTTAGCTGTGATCCGTCCCATGACATTTGGCACGCAGATTAGAGTAATAGGGGAAAACAGGCTACAGAGACATAAAGGAGTGAAATCACGTCCAATACAGAGCGAAAGAGAAAATAGGCCTTTGAAGGTTTTTTTTTTTTTTTTGTGCTGTGAAGGCATTTAAAGGAGGGAGATAATTGGATGTCGGAGGCTTCGTCTCAGCAAAAGCACAAATGCAAGCCCCATTCTTTCCATGGGTTTGAGACATGCAGAGAAGGTAAAGTCGAGAGTTGTCATCCAGTAAAATCACAGCCAAGGGGTTTAAATATCTTATGCCATACATTCGATATAAACATAATTACAGCATTTTTCTGCAGAGTTGTATCATCGTAAAAAAGCAAGATATACACAGGTACTAGGGGATCTACACAGTGTATTGCTTTTTCGAGATATTGATCCTCTTATGGCTGTTCTGCTCCACTGCAGATGAAAGCGAGCCGCTTCCCTGCTTGGTATCACCCTGGTGAACTTGGCAAGGAATGAATGAATGCCTGAGAAAGAATTGGAAGTGGAACAGCTGAATGTAATCCTGTGACCTACTCTTACAGCAACTGGGCTATGGTTTAAAGAACAATGGGACAAGGAACGGGGCAGGTTTATCCTCATTCATCATCATTCAGTTTATGGTAATTGACTGGAGCTGAGTTCAGGAAATGTGACAGACATTTCATTCAAACATATCATAGGTCATCTGTGACTTACACTGTAGTTTGTGTATGATGTGTGCAGATTTGTTTTCTTAATCTCTGTCTATCTAAACATTGACCCAAATAAAGAAGGCTAAGGACATTTGTATATCTGGTGCTGCACTTCAGTAGTCTTATTTAGGTTTAGCTCACACTAAATGGCTCCTGTATTATAGAAATTCATAGATGTAGCTGTAGATTGTGGAAATATGATTCTTGACAAGAGTTAGTTCAGGAAGCAGTTAGCCTAGTTTAGCATAGGCAAAGGGTGCAAAGGTCTGCCTCATAACACATCTACGCCTTGCAAATGTTTTTTTTGCAAAATTTTGTTTCTTTAATCCATAGACAAACTGTAACGTAAAAACCAACAATGTGTTATTTTTACAGTGAGCTATTTGCAGGAAGTGTTTCTCGATAAACAACAGTTTGTGGATTCCCACAGCCCCAAAGACTATTCCCGATCAAGCTTCTTTAGACTATAGAGGAATAAACTTGGCATCCAGAGAAAGCTGCCAGATGCTGACTCAGGTCCTTTCTAATCTTGTTCTGGTGCCTCAAAGAAGAAACTCTGAAAAACCTCTCAGGTTGACAGGTCTTCCTCTATTAATTCTCTTTCCTGATTCATAGTGATTCAGAAGTCACACTCTTTATTTGTAACTTTAGCCTAAAGAAGTTATTTATTTCTAATGTCTTTGTGTTTTTTAATAATGTGTATGTATTTTATATAGCCTATAGTACTATTCTAAGAGACTAAGAAATAAATATTAGCATTGCCAAAACAACAAATGTGATGGTGGCCAAGTACTTTAGCACACTACTAGTCTTTAAACCTCCCTACCTACCAGCTGTGCACCAAACCTAATCTAACATCATCCAGATAAAGACTTTTTGTCAAGTTTAGTTTAAAACATGAAAAAGTTAAACGTGCAGCAGTGTGCTTTTCTCATGTATTCAGGTGATTTTACGTCATTTTTTATTTTATTCTTGACTGGTAACAGTTGCTGAATTGAATATGGCTGCCCTTCTCAACCCGACATGTGGGCTTGTCAATGTCAAACACGTTTTCACAGACGCAGCAAACAGAAGCAGCAACAGCACTGCCAACGCTCACACCCGTATGCATGGCAATGAAACATGAATGAGTGCCTGCACATGCTCATACTGTATATGCCTGTGTGCAGTACTTGTGTCTGCATACGTGCCATTGTCTTTGTTCCTTGCAAGGTCAGTGCCTCACATCAGTCCTCTAAGCCAATTGGATTTCTCTAATCTTTGAAAACCTGGCAACAGTTGACTGCACACAACAAATGGTAGATGCAGACTGGCTGTTTTATATCTTCTGGGCTTTTTTTAGTGTGACATATATCTGTGCGACTGCGTGTGTGTTTTATCCATATGCTTCTGTGTTTGCTGAGACAAACCTATTTATGGATCTTCCTTTTGTTATAACCACTACAGACGGTTCAGAGGGGACTAACCATGCAGCAAAATGAGAACCTCATCTTTTATTGTTTATCCTTTCCATTTGAATTGATGCAGTGTGAATAAGAGGCGAAAGAGATGCTTTTATTTTGGTTCAAACAGGCTCTTCTAAAGGCTTTTTGGAGCAACTCACTGAGAGTGGTTTCTTTAGCTGATAAACTTTGTCAATGAGATGCAAATCCATGCAGCACTGAGGAGGGAAAAAGCCAACAGAGATGGGCTACTGTGTGCACACATACACACACATAACATTAAAGCCTAACTTTCTTCTTCAAACGCTTCAAACATGCATGAATTTCCTGACACACACACACACACACACACACTAAAAATGTCTTTCTTCCTGATCAGTCACTTAGTGATTCACACACCGTTGGTTTCATCTGCAGCACACGGAGCCATCTGGGCAATGCTGTGCACAAATTGAATCAAGCCAATCATCCTGAAATAATGCAATCATTTTGCAATCCAGGTATTCCACGTGGGTTTTTATTAAATAACAGAAGAATTGCATTCCAAGACATGATATAGCCATTTCAAATATAACCAAAAGTTTTCAGCTGAGTCAGTGGGAGTAAAGTAAATAGGATTTAGTTTATAAATGTTATTTTCACAGTCACTATATGGACTCCTATATACAGAAAATCCAGGTGAGGGTCATAGTCACAGAAGCAGTTATAAGTGTCTTTTAAAAGTTAATATTTAAATGTTCATGAGTTTGTGTCATTTTGTCTTGAGAACATCAGACACAGTTATTATTAGCTGACAGTCTCCACAGGTGACCAGTAAGATTTCAAAAACAGACTTTACTGTTTGACCTGACTGTACCAGCATTGAATTTTGTGCTTGTTTTTAATCGCATATGTAGAAAAAATGGACTTTGTCATTCTCTGTCAGAATGTTGAGATCCACAGATGTGATTAATCTGTGTAAATCTCCTGACTCGAGAGTCAGACGCTTACAAATTCATCATCAGTCATCACTTTGGCTGTTGCTGCCCTGTTTGTAGTTGTGCACTGAAGGAGCTCTACTGTGAACATCATGGAACAGAACCTGTTGGATAAGATGTTTAGCTCACCCAGCGTATTTGTCGGGACGTTGTGAGGCATCCCATGCATTGGTTTCCTTCCAAGGTATTTAAGTTCCATCCAGATATATCCATGCAAATCACTGTCATTCCTGTTAATTCTCCAGCTGGATGCCAAAATGAGGTGGCAAAACAAGGTGATTTATTGTTATTGATTTATTATTATACTATGCACAAAACAGGCGGATAACTTCATGACACACTACATGGCATAAAATGAGCAACTATCTTGCCCAACATTTATTTCTGTCCCCAACATTGTGTAGTCTGATCCCCATGTTTGTGACACATCACATTTGATACATGATACATAATTGGTCCATATGGTCACCATCACTGCTCAGTGATTGGAGTTAGAGGTCACCCTGCATTTTGCTTTGCTCTGCAGATCTAGTGAAGGTGATGACTGTGTCAGATAAGATATTGATCTCTGTGGGTGAGCTTACAGTATGTGTGTATATACTTGTTTCTCTTGTCTCCCTTAAAGATTTATAGTGTCTGTGAACCACAGGTCGTTTTTTGATAGCAACTTCCTCAGGGCATGTTAGTAATTACCCAGCAGCTTGTTGAATATTCAATGTCTTCACCCTTCTTTCAGTGTGTGTGTGTGTGTTAGAGAGAGAGGGGGAGATACATTCAACAAATATTAGTCAATCAGTTCTCATTTGTGTGCTTTGACCTTGAATGTGAAGGTTAAGTCCTTTTATCAGTAATGCATCTCATGTAAGGTGCCACTGTTGATTTGGTGATTGATTGATAGGACAGGATGCTGTCAAATCAGTTTAACAGTTTTTCAGTGATCTCTCAGCTTCCTTACTCTTACTCACTTTCCACAATGTAGTAAACTTTGATAAAAAAAACAAGACTTTACTTTACTTCACTTTACTTGGCAGACGCTTTTATCCAAGCAACTTACAAGGAGAAGACGCAAGTACTTACCATTCAGTTCTATGTAAATTCTGAGTTACTACAAACTAAGAGCCCTGATAAGACCCAACTTGTCAAGATAAAGAACATGCTGTTTGCAAACTGTTTTTATTGTGTGAGAAACAGGTACAACATGATTGTAGCTAAAGTTGGCAGCCCTGTTTTAACATTAAAGCAATTTAATTATAATTCACGTACAAATACTGAATTGCAATGTATTTCATAAAAGCTTTAATGGTTTAAGGTTTTGTTGAATGGGTCAGATAAGATGAGACCAAGAATAAGAAGAAATATTCTGATGCTACTTTGAGCCCCAAGCAGAAAAAGAAGAGGTGCAACAGATAAAATATTAAAAGAAAGATAGAGGGAGGACAGAAATGAAAGAAGAGTGGTAGGTTTGAGGATGCAGAGGGATGGACAAAGGCTAAGGGAAGAAGTGGGTTGATAGAACCGACATAAACAGAAGTGCTTTGGTTGCCTCCAGTTTCCCCGGAGCCCTTAATAGGATAATTGGTCAAGCTAATGGGTGGATGAAACCAAATTTTATGGGGAAAGTCAATACCTGTTTAAATACAGTACGATAAAGTGTAAACAGTTTTTTAACTTAATGCTGCACCAATTCTTATTTTTAAATTAACAGTGGACCATGCAATGCTGTGAAGAATCACAAGTTCAAGAACAGATGAGAAACAAAGTGATTGACATGTATCAGTCTGGAGAGAATTAAAAAGCCATTTCTAAAGCTTTGGGACTATAGCGAAACATGGTGAGAGCCATTATCCACAGGAGAAAACCTGAAACGCGGGCGAACCTTCCCAGGACAGCCGACCAAAATTATGGCAGTGTCTCATTCAGAAGGTCACAAAAGACCCCGGAAGAACATCTTAAGAACTGCAGACCTCACTTGCCTCAGTTAAGGTCAGTATTCACGATTCAACAATAACAAAGAGACAAAATGGCATCCATGAGAGAGTTCCAAGGCGAAAGTCACTTCTGTCCAAAAATGACACAAAGACTTATCTGACATTTGCCAATAAAACATTTTGAGGATCCCCAAGACTTTTGGGCAAATATTTTAAGTCATATAAGTTGAATTTTTTGGAAGACGTGTGTCCTTACATCTGGTGTAAAGCTAACACAGCATTTCCTAAAAAGAACATCATACCAACGGTGAGACGTGGTGGTAGTGTGATGTTCTGGGGCTGCTGTGCTGCTTCGGGACCTGAACTTCTTGACATAATTGATGGAACCATGAATTCTGCTCTTTACCAGGAAACCCTGAAGGAGAATGTCTGACCATCAATTTGTGACCTCAAGCTCAAGCACACTTGGGTTGTGCAGCAGGACAATGATCTGAAACACACCAGCCAGTCCACCTCTGAATGACTAAAAAAACAAAATTAAAGTTTTAGAGTGGTCTAGTCAAAGCCTGGATTTAAATCCAACTGAGATGCTGTGTCATGACCTTTAACAGGCTGATCATGCTCGAAAACCCTCTAGTGTGGCTGAATTAAACAATTCTGCAAAAAAGAGGGGGCCAAAATTCCTCCACAGCGATGTGAAAAATTCATTGCCATTTATCACCAATGCTTAACTGCAGTTGTTGCACAACCAGTTTTTAGGTTTAGGGGGCACTTACTCTTTCATATAGGACCAGGCAAGTTTGAAAATTTTTTTTCTCTTAAAAAATTAAATCATCATTTACTATTTACTCTAGTTATCTTCGTGTGTTATTAAAACGTGTTTGATGATCTGAGTCATTTAAGTGTGAAAAACAATCAGGATTAAGATTAAGTAAATACTTTTTCACAGCCCTGTAATGTCGTAAGTGGCTGCTCTTAATGATGATTTATCACTCTGCAGACTCTGGAGATTCTCTCAGCTCCCCAGAACATTAAACATTTTCTAGTTCATTGTATTGATTTAACAGCCCAAACCTTTGATGTTTTTATTCACTTCCATAATTTTCAGCAGTGGTAGCATTTAACAATTTTATAAACTTTCAGAAACCTACTATATACAGATATTTCCCTCAAGAGGTGGTGGAGGCCAACAACAAATGCCTAGGTACAGGACAGTATATACGCAACATTTGCCATTTCAACATACTGTAAAGTGATGTCAGTGTTGACTTCTCATTTTCTTTGTCTCACTGCCTTAAACAATGTCCATACACAGAGTGATGCAACAACAACAAGCTGCAGCCATAGTGTGACCTCTGTTGTTGTCAGAGCCTGACATGTGTGATGTTTTTTTCAGTGCTTCTTGACACCATAAGATGTTTGTGCTTTGAAACGATGCCATCTAATATAGACTTTTGTAAAAGTGCTTATCTTTTACTGTAAGCAAAAACAAAATGCAGAAGATGAAATAAAGTCGTCCATACTGCAGTTTATCTTTAAGAGAGCAAGAAAGGAAGAAAGGGTGTGTGTGTTTTGGCTCAACCTCTTAAATCCTCAGGCTGTTCATCTTATCATCTGAGATTTGGCAGCTTCTCCCTGTTTGTGTATGTATATTTAGATATTAAATGTGCGTGCGTGTGTGTGTGTGTGTGTGTGTGTGTGTGTGTAATATGCTAATTTGGTCTCTTTTCTTTCCTCTCACTCTCTCTCTGACTCAAACACACACTGGCAGTTTCCCCCTGCTCTTCTGTTATGGCCTACTTCCTCCCTGATCATGTGACCAGCTGGCAGCAATGGTGATTAAGTGAGAGAACTGCAGGTCCAACGACGCTGAAGGGCACTACAGGTCTCAAGGTGCTGAGGGGTACCGCACTTCCTCGGCCTCTTGAGAATACTCCAGTCGGTAATTAGTGAACACTGCTCATGTCGTGTGTGTGTGTTTGAGTTTGTGGGGTTTTGTTTGCACTTGTAAGAGAGAATATTTTGTGACAAACTGTTCCCTGCTTTCAGTCTAAACCGCCAATTTTTGCTTATTTGTATGTTAAATCCTATTAGTCTGCTAACAGGATGGCAACACACTGTGTAGTCTCATTCGATTCTTCATCACAGGCACGCTGATGCCCTCTGCTTTTATGACAAGAAATTCTCATTCAAGCCAAATAAGAGTCACTGTAGGTTGTCGTCAGAGTGAAGCTATTAGTTCAACCAGATATAAGGAACCACTCTGTGATATGCCACATTCCAGCACTGCTATAGATCAATATGTTAACATCTGCAGCATTTCGGTGCAATTGTCAAATGTGATGAGTTTGTTAAGCTGAACCTCACCAAAGCACATCCACATCCATACAGAGGACTTACTGCTGTTAATTATTTATGCTAAATGCTGAGCTTAATAATCTACCTTGGGGAAATCACTCATGAATTAGCACAAGTTTCACAGTGAACAGTTGCCTAATCAGTAAAATAAGTGACACTGTACAAACTACTGATTTGCTGGTGAGTAGCTGCAGTTTCTAAGAACATTGATTGATTTTGAGTTACTTAGATTCCACTCACACTAGTTCACATTATTTGATTCTCTGAAAATAATTAGATATAGACAACGATGCAGAAGTTTGGAACCTGAATGGCCACCTGCCTACATTTGTCCCAGACCAGATTGATGAAACTAATGCCACCCCTGTCCAACCCACAAGTTGTCCAACCTAAACAATCCTATTTGTGAGACAATTAGAGGTCCCACCCTCTGTAACAACACACAAAATCATTCTCTGAATTTCCAGTGGCAGAAAATGTGAGAAGGTCCTCTAAACTTAACACACACCCACTGCATTGTTTGTCCAAATCCTCTATTACAACAAATGTGAGCGTTTGTTGTAATGCGCCCCCCATGCAGGGAAGCAGGCATCTGTTGAAATTGTACCCCATTTGGCGTCATGCACCAAAATGACAGCCGTCGTCTTTTTTACGATGGCACCAAAATTACAGTCAAAAGTGATTCACTACAACTGTGCAAACACAGCAGTTTGGTTGGGTTTACACAAAAAGCGTAATATGACAGTATTATATATACAATACACTATAATAGCAGCAGGATTTAATATAGTTTGTGTACCTCTATAGAGGAGTCTCTGTTATTTTTTAAAACAACCTTATGACCTGCTATCTGCCTGGGTTGGGAAACACAGACCTACTTTGAATCAAACTGAGCAGAAAACTTTTCCTTTGAGCACTTGGGGGACATCTCTCCATATTAACTATGCCCTTGATTCTTACGTCCTTCTATCGATGTGGTCGTGAATCACATCGTACATTCACACAAACACAAACACACGCATGGCATCACACAGAGAGACACATTCACCCAGTCCTGATTTTTTATGTTCTGCACATCTCATTCATTCTGCTCTCTTATCACCTCCTAATTTTACCCCATTATATCACTGTCTCACGCTCTCCCTTTTACGACATAGTGAACAAGCAGACAAAGACGTAGGAAATTAGAAAAAATGTTGAGACACAGCCCTCATTATTTCCATTCATGGCACCAGCAACACTGTAATTGCAAAAAAAAAAAAGCTGCCTCTTCTTCCTCACATGTTCCATTTAAGTATGAATATCTGAAAAGAACAAGTGATTGATGTCTCTCTCTCTCCCCCCTCATCATTTCTTTAGTCCAAGTAGTCTTTTATGTTCTTCGTACATCTGCCGGACATGAAAAGAGCGAACGAACATTAAAGAAAAGGAGGTAACATTCAGCAAGACGCTGACACTCCGTGTAGTCCTACTGAGTGACACCAGGTAGCCCGTTAATTGTTCTCTAGAAATCTGAGTCTTTGATCGTCTTTTTGCAGAATTGACGCTGTGAGAACAGATGCTCACGAGCGCACACACTCCCTGTTACAAACAAGGACACAGACACCAATGTTTGCAGGGAATCAATCAGGATCAGTTCTTTCAAAAATTTTCTCTTTGACCATAATGAGGTGTGTGTCACTGATGTGCGTTTGTGTGTGTGGTGTGTGTATTTGTGAGTGTGTGAAGTGGCTTGATGATGTAACATCTTCTATCTATCCCACTCTTCGGTTAGTTGTTTTTCCCGGCCAGCTCTCCAGGACAGTCGGTGGTCTTTTTATAGAGCTGCTACACATGAAATGGACTTCCTGGCTTCTGATTGGCTGTCCCCCAACCATCATAGATCTTTCAGATTCATTCATTTTGTTTGTCTGCCTTCATTCAGCAACACGCTTTTCAGATTCAGCAGTAACCACAACTCTTCCAACCATCCCAGTCACCTGATTCCCCACATCTCTACGTGATCTGTACAGCCTACCTAATTTGTTATACACGTGTAAAGAGGTCATTTCTGGCAGTGGCTGTCTGCCCTGGTTCACAGATGCATTGAGACATGGAAGCAGCATGACTTTGCTGTGATACATCTGACCAGTCTGTGTGTGCTGTTTGGACGGACGTCATTGTGGCTTGCTCATATTTGTTCATAATTGTGTTTTCTTAACACAAGAAGATTTGAATTCACATTTAGTGTTTCAATATACACTAGGGGTAGAAACTGAGGCTGTCCCCAAACTGGCATTCTCCTCCATCCACCGCCACCAGCTCGCTACCACTGACACCTTCCTGCATAATAAAAGCAGCTCCCTTAAAAAGGAAAGCTGTGTTTAGTATATAGAAAGCATAGTACTGGTGAGACGTTCAGGGACCGTACAGCACACAGATCATCTGTGTTTTGAAAGCGCTCAGAGCCCAGTAGCATTTAGTTTTACAAAATGTTGGTGATTTAATAAAAATTCTGCATCAAAAACAAAGAAACATCATCACTTTTTTAACATTTGTTGCATTTCTCAGTTTTGCTTTATACCAAGCCGTTTATTTAAGTGGAAAAACATTTTTACCACATCTTTATGTACTGTATTGGCTCTGTAAGTGCCGTATGTTAATGTTGATAATGTGGCCACGGGTATCATAGATAGCCAAAAGAAAACTGCTGTAAATGGCTTTTTTGGATATGCATAGGACAAATCATGTAGGCTGTACACATGAGGTAGTGACAACCACTTCACCAACCTGTTCCTCATTCCCTTATTAACTCCTGTGACTATGTAGTGGTTCATGTCCAGATTGCCTGTGATCAGACCGTCTTAGCTGTAGCATTCCAGCTTTTGTGTACTCACCTGTTTTTGTTTTGACATCCTATCAGTCTGCTGACTTTGACCTCTGCCCAAACAATTACCTGCTATTATCTGCGTTTCCTTATAATACAGGTAAATAGCTTGAACCTATCAGTGTGTCTGAGATGTGCTATTTCTGAGCTTTGACAGCATCAAGGTGAACTTGTCCCCAGACACCTTTTCCACTCTGCTCATGTGTCAGTCTCTTTCACCATCAGCAGCAGTGGGACATCGATCAAATGAGATGATTACGTGAGCTCGCTCCCCTTTCTGCTTTCATGTGCTGATGGGAAGGTTTGAGTTCTAGCTTCAGAGCAGAGTGAAATTTATGTGTTATTTTGGTGAAAAATCTAACTGAGACACAAATAAAAAACATAAACTACTTTTAACTCCAACGTCAGTCGAGACATGCATATTTTAATACTTTTTTCACTGCGAACACAACAATATGAGCATCTGACACAATCGGGCTCAGTGGTCAGACATTATTGTAGCTGAGATGAGACGCTGATGATTGAAGAGTGTGTTGTTTGGTGGCATAGAGACCTATAAAAGTGGTGTTATAGAGGCATTATTGACAGATAAAGTGGAAAGTTTATTATGGGTCATTAAACTGGCAGCAGATGTAGACCTTTGCTCTCTGATACTGAGTGGGTGAGTGTGTGTATCTTTTGTTCCTAGGTTGTGCAGACAAGATTTTTTTTAACATGATATTGACCAGTTCAACACATTTTGATCACCCCTGACAATATGTCAAGGGACTAGGAAATTAGTGTCCTCACAACTACAGAAAGACAAGTGTGTGTTTGTGTCCTTAGAGCTCACACCTGCGTAGTGCTGCTCATCTACACTTTCCTCATTAGTATTAATGAAATACACACTAACCACATACTGTTCATTATCTCTCTCTCCTTTAGTTCAAAGACACAGTTTGTCTCTAAACATGAAATGAAACAGAGAAACACTCAACAGGAGTATTTACGTCTCTCGCATCACCAATATGTCAGTGGCTGAATTGGGTAGTTGCCAGCAGAATATCAGCTCCTACAGTTTAATGTTAAATGAAGCATACACACTCCTATCACCACGTCTTTGAGCTCATTGTTTTGGTTTTGTAGTCTGCAACTCTACTGTGTGTCTTTCCAGCACCAATAACAGCACACAGACATGGTTTGCAAACTAACTGTTGGACACAGAAATGAAATGTTTTCTAATATGTTTGCTCAAATTATTGCTTAAGTTTGCTTCAATTAATATTATTTTTACAACCTGTTTATTGTCTTTGTATTTTGACTGATCCTCTTTTTAGTTATAGCTAATATGAAATGTTTTACACTCATTTTTAATTTTTTGAACAGTTACTTTCTTTGAATTTATTTCACTGTATATGATGCATAATCTGTACAGCTACTCTCTGGGCCAACAGAGACCAAGACCATCAATTCCACATCCTGGTATCCCCAATGCTGTGGCAACGAAATGTGAACCTATGTTGTGACAAAGCTGACCTCCTTTTCCACGTCTCTGGGGATTGCGACAGCAGAAGGCGAGAAGAGAGAGTGAGGGAAGAATCGAGGGAGACATGGATGATAGGAAAAAGCATCTGTCGACGATGAAGTGAGAAAATTAGTTTGGTGGAGGTAGAGGTGAGGTAAAGGAGTTAAATGTTGGAATGAGATGAGGAGGGTGAGGAGGAGACTTGCTGAGGGGTGAGCATGTGGGGGAAAAGAAGTCTGGAAGAGGGAAAAGGGGCAAATTAAGGAGGAAGAGAGATAGAGGGATCGAGGTGAGTGGGACAGGTTACAGCCAGTGGGGAGTGAACGTAATAGGTGGAGTTCCATCACTCTCTCTGGTTTCATCCTCCTTGCGCCTCTAGCAGTTGATTTACTGCTCATCACCACACGAAGATCCCCTCCATGGTCGTCTGCCTCTGTCTCTAGTTTAGTGCTCCTTCCCAGGGGTGATATTATAACTTGAGGAAACGCAGCATTTCTATTCACTTGCTGCAGCATCGACTTTATAGGACACTTCACCACCAGAGAGGTACGCTACACAAAAAAAGGTGTAGCATGCTATTGTTGTTGCAAAACATTTTGTGCTCTGCAATAGCAGCACTCCACAGTGTTATGGCCCTTCAGCAGAACTCGAATGGAACAAAACAGTCTTTTATTGTTACGCTGAATTCTTCAAATGCTTGTGTGACTGGCGCAGCTACTGTAAAATGTTGTTGATATATTTTGCTTTCTTTCACCTCACAGTTGGTCCCAATGAGCTCAGAAAGCTAATATGTTGCCATGGTGATTCCCACGGTAGCTCGACTGAATATTCCTGTCGCTTGGGTCTGATGAACTGGCCACACAAGAAGCAACATGACAAAGCTTTTTTCTATTCAGATTTGATTTACAAAACATATAATGTTATAAAGACACACTCACACACACACACCTCTCCTGGCTCCTCATCAAGTGTTTGTTTACTCTAACATGCCCGCTATTTGCTCTAGCATTCACTTTTTCTCCTTGACCTCACTTTCCTCACTTGTTTTCCTCACCTCTTCCTCTCACAACCTCTCTTTCACCTTAAATCTACATAAACTCTTTTTGCCGCTGCTCCTTCCTCTCTCTTTCCCTACTCTTCTTCCAGTCATTATCCCCGCACAACTCTTCCATCTTCCAGTCCCCCTTTTCCTCAGAGATGTTTATTTTACGTTAATCTAATTTGATGTTATTTAATTTAGAGAGCTGCGACTTGTAATAGCTCAGGAGGGATTCAGGGGTGTAGCTGCACTGTCATGCATGTGTGTACTGTCACACGCATGTGCATACGTTTACACGTGGGCATGCATAGATGGTGCAGAAATGTTTTATTTTTGCGGGCTGGGTTTGTCTTAGAGAAAACAAACTAACGTGTAATCATGCCAAGATGGTCATCTCTTATTTATACACTTAAGTAAGAGTTGGGAGAAAGTAGGAAGAGCAGTAAAGAAGGGATGGTGATGAGTGGCTAATGTTAAAACAGCCATAGCGAGGAAGAAATGAGGGGTGCAGGATGAGAAATAGATTAGCGGAGGAAGGAGAGGAAGACGGAGAGTGACCTTGGAGTGGCATGATAAACAGACATATTGTGATTTATATTACTTCATGCATTATTGACAAGAGAATTATTAGCTGCAGGGAATGGTCTTCACTTGCAATAATCTCCAGACTCCAGACATGCTGCTATAGATGCTGGCTATGAAAACAAAAGTGTATTGCCCATTTTTATTCAACCCAATAGACCTGCTGCAAAGGACATATCTGAATGTCTGAGATAAAGTAAAATGTTGTTGTGCATTGTTATTTGTGATATATATCTACTGAAATCAGATGCCTCTGGCAAAGAACTGTTTTATACATTTTGTTTAACTTGTAGATTCAGTCATGTAAAAATATTCCTATGACAGAGAAGGTTAAAGGTCGACTTCACAGATTTTCATCTTGTAATTTTTTCATCTGTTTTGCTTCTAGTTTTTCAGGTATAGGCTGATAGATATTTTAATATAGGAAAGGCAGGGGGAAGTTTAACACCATTACATTACTAACATAACTAATCATACTACAACTCTTTATATCTGTAGTTCTATATTTCACATTAATGTAGAATTGTATACAACAGTTTCTTCTCACTGCTTTTTGTTCTTTGTACTTTAACCTTTGTAAAGTTTGGTGTATGTACTTTTACATTTACTAGAAAAATTAAAGGGCCCATATAGTATTTTTTTAAGGCAAACACTCGCATTTTTAGTTTTTGAGTATTTTGGTTCTTATCCTGGATAGGATTCATAACATTTTATGTAAATTGGTTATTCACATTTGATGCTTTTTAATCATTTTTACCATTGTGTGCTCAGAGTTATTTGTTTACTTTGTAAGTCATGAAGTTTTTAGCTCATGGTCTTATAATCCTGTTAATTTTCTCCCCTCAGACTTTCTCAGAGCAACTGTGATGCCGGCAGCATTACCATATCATGAATTTAAAGTAATTTAATCGTCTTTTAATTAAACCTCATTTAGGTCTCTTACCAGCATGTGGTGTGTAAGTGTAGGTGGATGACTGGTTTTTATTGTGTGTCTATGGGTGTGTTTGTGTGCCTGTGTGTGGCTCTTTTTCTGAGATTTTAAAGAAACCCCTGTTGTTCAGGTTACTGCGCTACATTTTCAGTTTTATCTCATCTTTTTAATCAGGTAGTTTTTTTTTCTTTTTCTTTTTGCTGCTTTTATCTCACTGTAGATTTGTGTGTATTTACTTTTCTACAGCCCAAATTTAATCTGATTAGGATGTGTGCTTTTACTGTTGCTTTTATAGTTATACACAAAGATTCTTGGAGATTCAGAGATGCTCGCTAAATATATCCAGTAAAATGTTTTTATTAGTTTACTGGCTCTGTCCATATACAGTGTATGTGCGTTTTCTGAATATAAATTCAGGCTGATTCAAACTGAAACTGTTTGGAAACAGGATGAGAAGAAAACTGCTGCTGCTGAATTCTGGTGGGATGATGGACTGGCAGCTGCCTGGTGCAGTAAAAAAAAACAGACTAGAACAGCTTAAACCAACGAAGGTGTGAGATTTATTCATGCTGTGTGTGTGTGTGTGTGTGTGTGTGTGTGTGTCTGCTAAGGTTCAGCTGATGGGATTTCTGAAGGTTGATTCTGATATTTTTGTACTGAACATTCTTACAGCTGATACGTAGTTTGTGCATTTTCATGCTAAAAATGTCATGGTTTCCAACTACCACCCCATTTTTTCTTCCTCAGGTGGGAAAGGCCTCTGTAATAACATTTAGACTAAATGTCTCACTAAAATCTCTCCTGAAGCTCATTAAAAATTAAATCGTTTCAGGGTTTAGCAGCTCCTTTTGAATGCTTGGGGAAACTCTGCAACGAAATGGGCCTTTAATTTACCAAAACATTACCAGATAATTAAATGAGGAAATGAAATTGGCAAAGAGCATAAAGGATGGATGTGTGGATTAGTTATATCCACAGTGAACAACGCTGACTGACAGGTTGAAGGATGATATATTGCCTTTATGTGTATGCATAATTGGGTGTATGCTTATCCATCTATTTAAGGAAGATGATGAGTCACCCACTAATCTCCAAATGGAGGCTGTGTTACATTTTGAGGTTCCATCCATCACGTACATGCAGGTCGTCACAGTAGTCACAGTGCACAGCTAACTCATTAGCAGCTCACTTTACCTGTCACTACTGCAAAGTTGACAGTAATTTCTAATTTTCTGGGCTGTGGACAGCAGGAGCGACAAACTATGTTAAAGTTACCGTGGCTAATGTCATTACAAGCTGTCAGACATACTTTACTTTACTTTTTTAGCTGACAACTTACACACAGTGAGCAGGTAAAGCTTCATTAACTTCCTCAAAGGCACTCTCTGTGTCCTAGTTTCACACTATACACTAATTCAAACTGTGTTTTCATTATGCAGATACGGCACATCCGTAGTAGAAAAATGCTTAGCTCAAATATACTCACTAATGCAACCATGCAATCTTAAAATTGCTCCATTTTGGAGTGTGTTGCAATTTCTCCATTATTCTGTCTGCAAAGAATATGGAAGAGCTCCTTGTAGCTGGACACCGGTGGGAAAAATGGTGGGTGGTGATTTGATGGCAATGCCAAAATCTCTCAGTCTAGTACACAGAGTATGTTTTATTCTATTTGTGTCTTAAAACAGTGGTTTCTATGTCAATGTTGCACCCATTCATATAATGTAATGTCGGTAATGTGTTTTAAACTGAGGTATAAAAGCACAGATTGGAGAGGCTCAGACACTCAGGACTAAAATGCAGAACACAGGCAGGGAGAACCAGCAAAAGGCTTATTTACAAGCTTTTAAATAGGTGGACAAAGGGCAATGTGGTGAGTATAGTACACAGTCTGTTCTGTAACTTGTTCAATAACTCTCTTGAATGAATGTAGACTGTGTTAGCCGAGTGAGACTACCGGAGTCAAAAGGCAAATACTGTGGGAAAGAGCAAGACGTCTCAGAGCCACAAAGTCACCAAAGCTTCAGGGGCAGGCTGGAGGGAAGTCCACGTGAAACTCGGAAAAACTTCAACCAAGGCAAAGCAGGCTCCTGAATGTCTGGAGCATGGAGCTTGCAAAGACAGTCTGGTAATAAAGGAAAGGAAGAGGTGCTTTGAAAGTGCAGGATCTGAAACAAACAAAGCAAAGAAGTTCAGAAATTTCAGAATAACAGCATGAAAGTGAAAATCATGGTACATAAAATATTACACATAGTATATTTACAGTAAAATGTTTAGTCACTGCTTATTTAGGCTTGGCCCAATGTTTCTTTGGTGGACCACATTTTTCCCACGCATCAGATTTCATGATTCTTTACGTATTGTATTGTTATGTATTTTCATAATGTGGGTTGATGTAGACCTTAGTCCTAGAACAGGATGACTCTCATTTAGAGAAAATGACATTCTAATTTTCTACTCAGTCCAAATTTCTATATAACATCTGCAATCTGTCACTTTCTATCTCTCTCTATCTGTTTCCCTCCCTCCTTGACACACATGCATGTGTCTGCACACACTCTTTCCTGCAAAGGTCTTGATGGTACATCCAGCCAGTGTTCCATTATTCATGTGGTGTTGCAGATGTAACTTCCCTCGGGGGGACTTTACGTTTTAGTCCCAGCTCTTCAGGTTATTGTATATTTTACAGTGCACAATATTCAATTGTGTGTGAGGAACAGTTTAAGACAGAGTTTTGTATTTTGAGTGCACAAAGTCAAGCTTACTGTTCGGCTGGGTGACCTTTGAGTTTTAATGTTGGGACTTCATTACATATTTATGTCTGGTTCGATTCCAGCGTCCACCTCTTTACCAAAGAGTTCAGTTGATCTCTCCCTCTTGTTCACTTGCACAACCCCACTTTACCTGTAGTTCACTCACACATCATTTACTTACTCACATATACTGTACCACACTGTATCTGATGATTTTTTGACTTCCTGACTTCCTGTTCACAATCCTGCTTCCATACTAACCTGCTTAGGGATTCAAATTAAATTTTCAGTGATGCCTGTGGTGTATGGTGCAAAACGCAGGTTGACAGGATCCTGTTTTCTCCCCATGGAAGGTCATCATTGCTGCAGGACTTGGAATAAGCATGGCAGGGATGTGGAGTGGAATGGATGATTACAATATTTAAATGCTAATGAAAACGAGGCTGGATTTTGGGAGAGATGCTGAATGTATTATCCAGCAGGGTTGTGATCTGAACTGCTTTCTCATGTTTCTGGTCGTGGCTGCCAGGTTTCCACTTCACGAGGGAGCAGGAAACGAGATCAAAGCACTGCTACTCTACCAGGTACAACTACACAAAGATACCTACAAAATTTGCATCAGAAGTACATGAAGTGCCACAGACGTACACACAGTAGAGGACGGTGTCTTGTACAGCCTTTCACTGCAGTATATAGACAGAAAGTTACCTTTCATTTCCCATTATCTACAATTTGAGTTTTATCAATATAGCTAAGCTGCAATCACAAACTTTGACTGCATTTGAGATAATCCTTTCATTTTGATAAATACCGCTCTGAAAGAGGCTATTAAAACAGCACATTATCATCACCTTTCGCTGTCGTGAAGAAAATAAATTGCTACACACTATCTGAACATGAACTTTGAAATGCTAATTTTTTTTTTTCAGGCGACTGATGTACTGTGACCTCAACAGAGACTCTTTCAGTCTAAAAAGTAATTCTGTCTAATCCCACTTTCTGATCTGCTGCATAGTTTTTCATTCTTTATTTACATGGACCATTTACTACAGTTATTTAGTTAAAAACTTTCACTTATCATCAGTCTTGGGGTGTCACAGTGGCAGATCCCAGGTTCAAATTCAGCCCCTTTAAGATTTCTTATTGTTTGTTATTCCCTAATATTTCTTGGCACTCCTCTCTGTCAACAATCTAATTATAAAAATCCAGACTGTTAAGTCTGTCACTTCAGGCTGTGTTTTAGTCATGGTGTCGTTTATTCAGTGATTAAAGCTCGGGAGGCAAGATGGAAGCATATCTCTATTAGTGAGCATTAAATGGTTTGACAGAGCAAATATTACAGGAAAAAATAGGGCAGCCACTTTTGATGGCAGACATGACTCCATGTATTGATTTGTTGTGAGGTCAAAGTCCGTGTCCCTGTGGCTCCATTTGATCATTCAGACATCCTCCCATTATTTATTTTTTATTTTTTTTATTTCTTTATATCTTTGAAGTTTAAGGTTTTGCATACTGAAAATAAGTTCTTTGACTCAGTGAAGAGTTTTGTATTGAAAGAAATACAAAGAGTAGCTGTTGACATTTTGTTGTTACAGTGTTTTATTCTTGTGAATGATTTGCAAATGTCCTGTGTTCGCTGCAAAAGACCAAATCACCTAAAAGACCAATAAATTGGATTTCTCAGCACCTGAGAAAACTGTGATCACCTCACCGTGAGATTCAGATAATTGGCAGACGAGATACCTGTCACAGCGTCATGGCCAATGGCACATTGAGGACGGCAGACAGACACCAGCAATGTGGTGCCCACTGGAACCGAATGGTTCCCAGTATAGTGGATTAAGTTACACTTTCTATTATTCACTGTTTTACACTAGTGAAGCAATGAGTGAAAAGTCAAAATACACCCTTTGAAACGATCAAGTGGGTGAGTGACAATTTGAGGAAAAAGGTTCAGGGTCACTGCATAGTTTGATAAATGCAAAAATTATTTAAATAATATGCTATGGCCTTCACGGTCACCAGATCTCAACCCACCGGAACACTTAGGAGAGACTAAGGTGCTGGAAACGGCTACAGAAAATATCTAGTTAAGACGTGTAAACATGAGTTTAAAAAAATATGCAAAGCTTCAAAATTAATTTACCAGATTCAGACACATGAAGCTGTCAAAAAATATGGGAATAAAAAAGACATTTATACTAAAATGTAAAAAAGCCTGGCTGGAGTTGGTACATTATTATCAATCTTTAGTGATATCTGTGTATTTATCCCACGGCATTTAAGGATTTTAATAGAATTAGGACTGATGTGTAAAATGGAAATAGCTTCTAACTCTCACTCAAAACAATCCTCGTGCCTTTGAACAAACTGAAATCTGATTTAAGCTCACGTAACTATCAGTCATGCAGGTCAGGTTGTTTGAAAATGCTGACACGAGGCACATTACTTCACCTTCGTTCGTCCTGTGTGTGTCTTCAGCACCACGGACAGCGCCAGGAAATCAGCACCACAGACGAGCTCAAACCTCAGAGAGCCTGTTCCTCCCTGACATGGCTCCTATGAGCATTAAAGTGTTAATTTAACAACTTGTCAAATCAGATTAGTTTAATTTTCTCATTAACCTGGAGTAAAACAGTAGGGCTCATTAGATGTGATGTTAGAGCACTCTTCACTGAAGCTCACCACAGTGTTTAACCCCTGCTGTACACCTGGGTGATGCTTGGCACACAGAGGGAGGGAGGAAAAGCCTGGGTGGCTAAATAAGTGGCTGTAACCACTTTCAGTTATAAGAACGCAGCAGCGCAGGAGACAGTTTCAAACCTCAAAGCTCACACTGGAATTGAGCTGCTGCGATTCCACTGGCCTGGAAAACAGACGCTTCACATAAGCTATTATATAATTAGTATAGGGGATGTAAATTAGATGGTGGAGGGGTGTTTTAATCAGAGGCAGAGAGTGAAACACACAAACACTGTGATCAGCAGATATCAGGGACGGGGACAGTCTCGTCACAGCTGCACAGAAGATGTTGGTTGAAGGACAGTGTCTTGAATACTGAGACCTGAAGATGAGGAAGATGATGAGGCTTTGGGATGGGTTTGTGAGGATGGGAGAAAAGGAGGGGAGGTTGCACACTGCATCATTTAAGTACTGCGGCTGATGTCACTTCCTAAGCACCATAATTGGTCATCAATAACTCTTAAAGCTGTGAAGAATGGCTAAATGAAAACACACACACGCACACACGCACGCTTCCCCCTGGGGAGGTGTTGTAGCTTCAGTGATCCATTGAAACCCTAATTGCTCGGACCTTACCTCTTTCTCTCTCTCTCTTCCTCTCTGTGTCTCTCTCACACACACACACACACACACACACACCTGCGAAGAGGACAGCTCCCCTTGAGCGCCACGGCGTCGCATATTTCCTGCTCACCTATACACAGTCGCACCTCCTCCGCCGTGGTCTCCATGTGGCCCCTCCCTTACCGGAATGAACTGATAAACGGGTTAACTCTGTCACCGGGAGTAACAGAGATAAATGCACCGGGAGCGGCGGGAGATCCCTTCCCATTCTTTAGCCGTGTGGCTGATCTGCTCTCAGAGCTTTCTCTGGGCATCTTCCTGTCTTCTGCGCGGTGCTGATTAAATTTAAATCGTGATTTGTCATTTTAAAAGAGCTCGACCGGCAGCAGCAGTGGTTCTTCAGACCCAGACCCGTGGGCGGCAGGGTGGCATCCGTCTGGGTGAGCTGATAGGACGAGGATCTGGCACTGTACACTGCTTCATCCTAACAGCACCCCCCAAATTCTCAAGATATGGCGCTGAGAAGTGAGATGTAGAAAACGGATTAGAGGCCATTCATGTGGGTCTGGGCTTCAGCTAAAACGGACAGAATCTCCCACCACCACCACCATCCTCCTCCTCCTGCTCCTCCTCACCTAACCAGTTGATATTTTTAAAATAACTATCTAAAAAGTGCGGAGCACATGACACACTGGTGAGTCCCCGAGGCAGGTCCAGCACGCAGACTGAATGAGTCCATCTTTGGCTGTCGGACGGACTCCTCAAGAGCACAGGACGGATGCAAACAGAGTAAACACATCTTGGCCATTCACAACACCCTCAGCATCTCCGCCAACGGTGGTCTAACCGAGCGGGGTGAATCTCACAGCGGGGGACCAGTCGTTTCACAGGCAGGTAGGCTGCACTCTGTCGCCTAATTGATGCTTCGCCTCCTGACTGGTGTGTTAAAGGTGATGAAGGTGATGAAGGTGATCACCGCGGCCGCCCATGCGTCGGTTCCGCTCATGGCTGCAGAGAGCCGCGCGGGCGACTGCACCTGTTGTAATCTGTGTGAATGTGCTCGTGCGTGAGCGTGTGCGCGCGCGTGTGGATAGACCCCTATATATGTGCTGGCTGTGTATATGGGCTTATTTTAACGCCATAATGATGCCTGTGTCTATTTGCATTTAGTGTCCGACTCAACTGCTCCTGAAAATCTCTCTCCAGCTGCTTGTGTGCGCGTCAGTGCGCGCTGTGTGGGTTTGATCAGTGTGATTAGGTGATTATAGGTCCATCACACACTCTCTATAAGTGTAATTACAGTATAATTGTCTCAACAGGCAGCGGGATGCAATGCGCTCAGTCACACATTGTACATCATGCTTCGTGGCTTCATCGGTCGTTTTCGTGATCATTCACGCTGTAGCTCACATATTGCTTCTGACAAATGGGAACTTGCTGCAGTCTAAAGCCCAGTTGTATTAATTCTCATTGCCAGATGCTACAAAACTCCACAGTCGTAAAACATGATGGTCAAATCTGTCACCTGCCTCACATATTTATCGTCTGAAACCCTGGAGGAGACCCGCCTGTGGATGATAACAGATGGCGGGTGTTAGAGTACGTGCGAGGTAATGGGGGGTATGGATGTGAGCTTTTAGGGTTGCGGGTATAGCGCACATCACTGTTTAGTCTTTAACTCTCGGACAGCCCGTTCACGGTGTAATGAGGGTGACATGCAGCAGCAGCTTCTAGCAACAGCTTGCAGCAGCAGCAGACAGTGTGAGCCCAGCTGCGCTCCATCCGCTGCAGATGGGCGCAGCGTGGCAAACCATCATGGGTGTCCAACTCTTTTCCTGTGGAGTGAGACTCTCTTAACATCCAACAAGCGTCGATTCGGGCTCAGCGACAGAAGATGAAGGGCGCACTCGCCCACATCTCCTCTGCTGGTGGTAAAGTACCAGAGATAATCAGCTGGCAGATGATGGTGGGGCCAGATATTGGAGTGTGTTTGATGACCCGGGATGACCTCCATGAGAGGTATCTCTAGGCAACAAGATGGGCAGCCCATCCAGCACCTCCACTGAGGTGTTTAGAGAGGTCTTAACCATCAGGAGACAGACAGTAGAGATCAGAGCTGTGTGGAGGCTGTCTATCTTTGCCCAAGGTGACATCAGAGGGACTCACACAGTATGTGACATTGAGAAGAACCAGGAAAGTATAAGTCTTCTGTATTGTTGGTTTGCTAAGAATTTAATAATACACAATTGTATTGATGGTTGTCTGTTGACGTCCCTGTTTAGTGCGTAATATGTCAATTTTTGGCTTTGTGGTCTGTTTGAGGAACCCCAGAGTCGCAGTTTACCTCTATTGGTGCTTCAACGGATAAGCTGTGTTCTCTCATCATTTTTGGCAGGCAGCAGAGGCTTTATCTCCAAATAAAATGGGAGAAGACATGAAGAGCTAACTGACATTTTGGTGGCTTGAAGAAAAAAGAGAATAATTTGTTGATTCATCTTGATTTATCCGCTTTGCCAGATAACAGATCTCTAGCACATCAGAGAGTCCTTGGATGACGTTAAATCACACAGTTTTGCAAGTTTTGATGGTTAATTGGTGGCTGCTGCAGCACAACAACCTGTTTCCTTTGATCTGGTGGATAAGGCTTGATTCTGTTAATGCTGTTGTCTTGTCAGTGCTGTCTGTTTGTGATGGCAGTGCTGTGCATGTGCTGTTTGGAAAAATACTGTTGTGACCCCTCAGCTCTTTGCTGCTACTCTGCTAATGCATGTCTCTCCGTGGGGACAGAGGGAGGTGAGGAACAAACACGATTCTCCTTTCATTTTTTGGCTCAGCCTCAGTTGCTCCTTTCTCTTCATCTCAGCCTCTTCTCTCCTGTCTGAGCTTAAATTTGCTCTGATCATCATGCCACAGACTTGAAACGGGGGCTCCCTGGGGTGCAGGTGACCCCACAGTTCAAAACCCAGCCCAGTTTCATTCGCTTCTTTCATCCCCTTTGGCCCCCTCCTCTCTCATATCTCCCGTCTATCTGTCTGTCTGCCTCTCTCTTTACCACTCTTCTTCCTGCTCTCAGCCAGGCGACGAGGCTTTTCAGATGGAGGTTCTCTGCTAAAGCCTGTCCATGTCAGCTTTCATGTCCATCTCTGACAACAGTCTGTGTTTTCATGAGTAGAAAATCCATCATCCAGAAATATATGGGAGAAAAAATAGAGAGTGAGTGAGAAACAGGCAGAAAAAAGAGAAAGAATCAGTGTGGCTGAGTTTGATGCATGCGTGTCTGCTGGATTTTGCCATGAGTGAGTGGGTGTTTCTGTCAGGGGAACAATTGTGAGAGCAGATGGACTGTTAAAATGCGTTCTTACATTGATTTCATATCATATGTCTTATTAATTTGTCCTCTAATTGAATAATCGCTGGATAGTATACGTTGCCAACAGATGTCTTAAAAAAATGCGTGCACTAATACAGACATGAGAATTTAAACAGGCACATGGATTTTTTTTTTTTAGCATTTAGTTTCTGCAGATATTATGTTTGTGTATAAACATAAATAAACATATTCATATTTTTATATGTCATATTCAGGTCATAGTACCTACACGGACACACCGACATGTTAAAGATCAAGTTATGCTAGAAAAGACTTGTTCGTATTGCTGGGGTGTTAGGGTGAATACTTGGGTGTGATACAAGGAGGAAAGATGCAATATGACCCACATTTTCAGACAGTCTCTCCTGGAAGACATTCAAAGTGTCGCATTCTGTTGCTCACATAAAAAGTGACAGAAATAATTGCGTCAAGAATGAAAAATAAGAGCTGGAGAGAGAAGTGCAAATCCTGGCTCCTTCCTCAGCTCAGCACAGCTGGCCACTCACAGCGTGAAGTGGGTGTGAATGTTAGATCGTCAATATCAGAAAGTTACAGGAATGCTCGGACGCAGCTCTCCCAAACTGATGCCAGAAAGGTCTAAACTATTCAACCATCCCACAAATGAATGGCAGCATAATTGAGCCATCAAGAAAAGTGTATTTGCAGGCCACCTATTCCACACATCTGCTCAAGTATTCTTCACCCCTGTACCTAAAAAGCTGGGACTCCAAGCAGAATACAATGATATGCAAATCACTTAAAACCTATATTTGATTAGAAATAGTACAAAGACAATAAAATAAATGTTCAATACCAGAAACATTGGGACAGAGGCTGGATAAATTTAATACTAAAACATCTCACAACTAATGAGGTTAATAAGCAGCAGGTCAGTATCATGAGGATCCTAGGGAGGCTGAGTCCTTCAGAAGTGGCAAGGTGCACCACTCTGTGCAAGACTGCATGGGCAAATAGTTAAACAGCTCACAATTGCAAAGAATTAGGGGATTGTATCATGTGTGATACATAATATCATTAAGATATTCAGGGAATTCATGGAAATCTCTGTACACAAGGAACAAGGGTAAAAAACACAAATGCAAGTTAAAACTCAACCATAGAAAGAATAACATGTATAAAAAAGGTTCAGAAACTCTGGGCCAGAGCTACTTTAAAATGGACTGAGGTGAAAATGTCGTACGCCCTGTGGTGTGACGAATCGTCATCTGAAATCATAGATCCTGCACCCCCCAGCTGAGAGGAGAGGGGCCATCCAGCGTGCTATCAGCACACAGTTCAAAAGACAGCGTCTGTGATGGTGTGGGGTACATTAGCGCACATGGCCTGGGTAATTTGCACATCTGTCCAGACAGGGAAGACTTGCTTATTTCAGCAAGACAAGTGTCAAACTACATCCTGCCTGTATTACAACTAGCTTGTATAGCTAGCAGGCTAACAAAAACAGTTTTGGACTAGATGAAACAGCATTTAAACAAACATTTTAGAATCATTAACCTGCATTCACTACAGCCAAACAGTACCACTCCTTTTCTGCTGCCTTCATTATTCCACCGTGTAAATATATAAAACAAGAATGCAGACAAATAGTATTTCAAACTTGGCGGGTGTTGGAGATCTGCACAATTTCACTTTCAAGATAAATCTAAACTTTTCACTTGTAACAGGAAGAAAGTGTAATTTCTTCTTTCAAAGTTACACATTCCTACTTTAAGAGAAGAAGATATATTCAATTGAACACATATATTACAGATGATTAGCACCTGTCGCTTCACAGCAAGAAATCCACAGGAGTTTGCATGTTCTCCCCGTGTCTGCATGGGTTCTCTCCGGGTACTCCAGTTTCCTCCCACTGTTCCAAAGACATGCAGTTAGATTAACTGGTAACTCTAAATTACCCAGTTGTGAATGTGAGTGTGAATGTTTGTCTCTCTCTGTGGGCCAGTGCTGTGATAAGTGGACAGCCTGTCCAGGGTGCACCCTGCATCTCGCCCAGTGACAGCCGGAATACGCTCCAGCAGCCCCACAAACCGACAAGAGTTTAGGATAATGGATGGATTGATTGAAAAATCTTTCTTTAAAAAGTTGATTCTGTACTTTTTTTTCTGATATGCAGCAGCAGTCTGTGTGTGTTTGTCTGAAGCTCATGTCTGCAGAACAGATACATGTTGCTGTGGTGACCTGAATACCTTCAACGTGCAGGTGGGACAAGAGCAGAATCAGGAGCAGATGGACCAAAGAATAAATTTCCTCAGAGCTCACAAAATACACACCTAGCTTAACACTGCTTTCTGTCTATCTTTGTCTCATGCGCACAGTCATTTCCACACCTGGTGCCCTCTACAGATCACCAAAGCAGACTTTCACTTATCCCATAGCTGTTAACCTTTTACACTGTCTTTGTCTCTATTCTCAGTTTGTGTCCTTTTCCTCCCTCAGCACTGATTCCGAGATTCGGAGAGGAGAGGAGAGGAGAGGAGAGGAGAGGAGAGGAGAGGAGAGGAGAGGAGAGGAGAGGAGAGTGGTTGTTCATGTTTCCTGTGACAGAGCCTCCTCACAAAATGTTCTTGGGCTATCTATCTCTTCCTCTCTCCATGTCTTACCTCACCGCAGTTCAGTTCAGCGTGTACTATTGGCAGGAATATTGCATGGAGCACACTGCCAAAGTGCCAAAATATTACACTGGGAAAACCCTCAGAGGGACATCTCAGAGCAGAGATTTGCTCTGATCATACGACAGCAGGGGCTGCGGCTGATTGATGCCCTGTCAAGCCCCGAGGTCTCTTGGTGAGGTGTTGGGTGGCAGTGGGGATTTTCTGAAGGGACAGGAAGTCAACAGATGTGACAAGGGGATTTAAGAAAACTATAGCAAGTGACAGGACTTAAGTGCTTTTCCTCTGTGGACCGAGGAAGACTGATCAAAAAGCGCACAGCAGAAAGACAGCGAAAGAATGATTGCTGCATAATTCCTGATTACACTCTGATGATATTTATCAGAACAAAAACAGTGGAATATTTTTTTGTAACTCCATTGAATTATAATGTGATTACATAATTTGTCACAGTGATTCTGCCACAAGGAGACAGCGTTTCTTGCAGACTTGAGCATTAGCAAAGTGGAAGGAACAATATTCCCTCCACAGGAGCATGTGTTTCTAAAAAGGGCTCATGACCACACTGCTGTAGCCAAGGCTTCAATACACAACACGCATCCTTCTTGCCTTTATTTCCTTCATGCACAAACATGAAAAGTTTATTTAGACTCTTTGTGTGCGCTCTGCAGGGAGAAGATGCCATTCCACCATGTGCGGGCGGGCCTGCTCTATCCAGACAACTACCTGAGCAGCTCCCTAACGGAGGGCAGTGAAGCCTTCCAGCTCACCAGCATTTCCACAGAGGAGCTGGGAGGTGAGTATGCAGAGAGAGAGAGAGAGAGAGAGGGCGGGAGGTGGGGGTGCAGTGAAAAGTGTGAGGTACTAGCAATTAATGTTTCACTACTGGAACAATGCAGTTACAATGCTCCAATTCTCCCGGGGAAACGTTTTTCCATTTAGTCATTTTGTCAGCGCTTGACTGGATGCATTGGTTTCCAATTATGGTGCTTAGGAAATAAAATCAGTCACAGGACCGAAGCAGTGTACGACCAGGCCTGACCAGTATGTTGATATTGGTAGGTTTTTAATTCGTCATATATTAAAACTGATGTCATCAGTGCTCACAAAACCCCCAATTCACTGCAGTAAAAAGTTTATACAGTATGTTAGTAAAGCTGCACTTTTATAGATTAATCTAAACTAAAGCACCGTGTTGTACGTGTAACAACCTGAAATGTCAGTGAAATCCACCGTACTGAATCTAAAAGTGAATTTAAGTGGTGTGTGTCTGTTATAGTTCCAGTTTGTTTTTCAAACCATCAAATTATGATTATAAGGAAACAACTGAATATTATTTTTATACCTCCTTCCTTCCTGTAATTTGTGACATCTGGAAATATAGAGTAGCAGCAAATACATGGGCACCAAACACAATCAGTCAGTTTATTTGTTTCATTTGTAGGGGGCCATGTACAATATTAAACTTGCTATAACTATTAATGTTTGATAATTGTAGAGATATCTATAAATTATAATCCATTTGAGTCACGGGCAGGTTGTAAACAAACCCAAGGTTAGTCAAAGTTATTAAAAAGAGAAAAGTCAAATAGTTTAATTGTGACTTAGGATGTTGTAAACGTCCATCACAGTATACAGACAGTTCAGTTTTCCTCCTCTCTACCATTATGCGCTCAGTTTCAGTATTACCTCCTAATAAAGTGGTAGCTGATCTGGAAAAAAATGTCAGCTTGTTTCCATCCTGTCTGATTGAATGCTTGTGCTTTTTTTTTTAACCCTGTTTTACAACTTATCACAACAGTTGGCAGGAGCTAAGAAAATGAAACAAAGAAAGTAACAAACCACAGTTTCCCTTAAATTGACGGTGATAAAGTTTGATTTGTATGATTTTCTGTGTGTGTGTTAAGCAGGTAGCTTTAGTTCTAGACTGACCACAAGTTGAGGGATCAGAACCTGACACTGTGGCTTCTAACTCGAAGCTGTCCTTTATATACCTTCATATGTGCTGTAACAAACAAAGACTTTACACAGCACTGACTGTACGTATAGCTCATTGCTTCGGTAGGGGAGAAACAGCTAATCCAGTCACAGAGTGAGGACAAAGAGCATGAGAGTGTGTTTCTGACTGAGGCTGTTTGTTCGTGTTTATACATGTGGCCTATTGTAGTTTGCTCGAATGAGCTTTGGTATGAAGTACTTTGTAGCATAAATCTTTTAATCCAGAGTCCCCTGTGCACAGCTCGAATCAGCCCAGTTTACTAAAACATTTGCTTCAGTGTACTGAAAACAGAGCTGCAGCACTGACATCTCATCACTGGTCCGGTTCGACTGTTTATGTGTGAAGGGCATCGACAAGGGTAAAGTAGTTTGAACTCATGTAGAACTATTATATAAACTAAATTTAGACTCCTAGATGTTTGATGTGGACGAAATATCAGTGCTGTTTGCTGCCAGCATTTGAAAACTCCTAATCCCACTTCAGAGAGATTCTGAAGGTTCTTCTAGGATCATCTGTTAGCACAAATAGAGGGCTAGTTAATCACCCCTGTGTTGGTTTGCTGCTATACTATTCTCTAGTTTTGAGGCGTTTCATCAGTCAAAGGTAAAACATGTACAGTCCTGGGGGTTGATTTTGAAGTACACAGCTGCACACAGGCAGGGCTGCGTGCTCACACAAACACACACCCAGCCATTGCTCAGTAATACATTAGGGACCAGCTCATTTGTACCCTATTGTAAAATGTACTCCTCACTGTGGAGCTGCATATAAACACATTTCACTTTGGGAGGCCGCACACTCACCTGCATTTCCAATCCCTCGCCTCTGATTCACACTTTATGTAGTGAGAGGGAAAGGGGGGCAGCAGCACTGTGCTTGAATGTAGTTGTCAGCTGTAGGGAATATTTACAGGCTTAGATGGGGACTGCGACTGAACTTCAGCTCTCACGCAACTGACAGAGCAAAGACAGGCATAGGATGCAGATCTGAGACGGCCTTATTACACGGAGGAAGGAAGGAGCAGCATGTCAGGACAAAAACATTAATGACAGACGGCCTGAGAGAGACAAAGAGAGATGAACTTCATGTAAAATTCATTGTTTCAGTTAGGAAAAAGAATTAGTGTTGGGGAAATTGTGATTTAAATTCTATCATACAGCAGGCGATTACTCTTCTCTGCACAAATGCTGAACGCTACCCTGAATGACACCCTCATTCACCCCCAAAGTTTAGAGAGCCACAGATAGATGGAGAACAGATGCTGAATAAAGACTTGCAAAGTATGTCCTGTCTCTGCTGACTTAATGGAGTCAATAAATTCGACACCTTCCCTCCAAACCAAAGCTCCACCTCCCTTTATCCAGATAGTAAGAAGTGACTGACAGGTAATTAACCAGACCTTGACCATGGTATTTTATAAGATGGTCCTTAGAGGTTTCAGTAATTCTGCAGGAACAGATACTGTAGATACCTCGTGAGCTGTGTGTGTTTACTTACAATTTTGAGTTAGAGGGTATTTTGTGGGAGGAGAGAGTCGGAAATGCTCTTGGCAGTGCTGATGGTGATTGTGCTGGCTGTGTGGAGGGATTGGGGCAGGTCCCTCGGGGTTTGTAAAATGCAATAAGTATATAAAGATGTAATAGATACAAGGAAAGGGAGTGAGATTGAGAGAGAAAAAGAGAGGAAGGGGAAGGAGAGAAGGAGTTCACCTTCACCTTGTCTGAGAGAAAGCACTTCCAGTTAATGGGAAAACCTGTTACCAGCACAGGGGAAGCACCTTTCTGCACCTGCTAAAATCTGTTAATCATTCATCATGTCTCATGGGTTACTCCATCACACTGAAACCGTCTGATACAATCTGGTATTACGTTTTTTTAAGGAGGAAGACACAACAATACAACCTAAACATAGCTTTTAAAATTTGTACGAACTTTATGTTACAGTTGGTTAGAATCAAGCCCAGTCAAAAAAAACACAGAGGCAGTTCATCATTGGCCTTCAAATCAATACACAGGAGTATTTTATGATCCGATGCCTCCATTGTCAACATCGCTGTGTTTACAAATCAGTATGATTCTGATCTGCCACCACATTGGGTAATGTTTGGTTAGAGTTAGACACACAAACTGCTGGGTTGAACCTGTATTACATGATTTATTGGAATCTTGGCTTTGTGCTAAACAGGCAAACTATGATGAGTTTTAGACCACTGCCGTGTTAGTGCTATGAGAACAGTGAGACTTAACCTAAACAGTGAAGTATGTATGATGTATATATATACATATATATATGTACATATATATATATATGTATACATATATATATGTACATATATATATGTACATATATATATATGTATACATATATATATATATATACATACATACATATATATATACAGTACAGGCCAAAAGTTTGGACACATTCAATTCATTCAGTGTTGTTTTCTTTATTTTCATGACCATTTAC
>JAUYWH010000006.1:14921643-15016675 GCA_034779795.1 Ctenopoma multispine | reverse complement strand
GTGTGTGTGTGTGTGTGTGTGTGTGTGTGTGTGTGTGTGTGTGTGTGTGTGTGTGCGTGTGTGCGTGTGTGTGTGCGCGTGTGTGTGTCTGGCTGCAGGGGATGGCCAGGTGGACTTTGAGGAGTTCATGACAATACTCGGTCCCAAACTGCTGTCATCAGACAACAGAGAAGGATTCCTGGGCAACACAATCGACAATATCTTCTGGCAGGTGAGAGACAAAGCTTCCTCCTCCCATCTGGCAAAGAGTCTGTTTCTCATCACTCGCACTCCTCATCATCTATCACTCCCATTCTTTACTCATCTTCTTACTTACTTATGCCTCACCTTTGACAGTGTATTTCAGCATTCAGAGCAACTCTTACATCCTTAAGCACAGCCCTAGTTTCTGCAGGAAGCAGACTGCAGAGGCACACACCTACTTAAGTGCAAAACATACACACAAACACACTCTCATACCACCCCACCCCACCCGCTTCTTCTGTTCTCTGACAAAAACAGACTTTTTTTCTTTCAATTCAGGGCCTTGAAGAAAAAGGCACCTGTATGTTTTTGGGTGTGTGTTTATCATTGTTGTGGAAGTTATTACCATAATAAAGATTTCAAGGATGTGCCGCAGTATGTGGGAAGTGTGAGGTTGAGCTTTTAAGTGTCCAAACTGGGCTCAGCGGTGATTAAGGCTGCAGCTTATCTACATGCTTTTGAATGTGCTTATTTTGTTTTTGAAAATTGTTCCCCTACAAGATTCCTTGCTCCCAGAGTGTGTTTTACTCTCTTAGGTAAGCCATGCGACAATGATGAAAAATGCAGAGTTTCGAGTGTGTTTGTGTGCGTTTAGGTGTATAAGGGGATTGAGTGTGACGACGGCTGGTTGAGCAGGGTGACAGCTCTCAGGAAGCTGTTCCTCTGCTTTTACTTGACTCAAATAAGAGCAGGAAACAAATATAGGGTGACTCACTGAAATGAGGAGGTGTGTGTGTGTGTTTCCATGTTACAAACACACACTGGGCCACATTTACATAGACGTTATTCATCCTAAACTTCATTGTGCTTTTCACTTTAGATAAACAACAAATCTATGCCATTCACACAATGCAGAACATGCAAAAAACTCATTTTAAAATCAGAAATATTTCTTTCTAAACTGTGTTAAATAGAACAACTTTTATTAAAGGAGACACACTGGATCTATGGCAGAGAGATGGAGCAAATTGGACTACAGTGTGCCAGCCAGCGAGGCTAAGAAAGATGAGAAAATAGAGAGGCAAGCCGGACAATATGTGGGGAAGGGGAGGGTGGTGGGGATGCTATGGGGGGGATGCCCCATATAAAGGAAAACCACAAAGAAGGGGAGTGGGAGTAAATGAAAGAAGAGGTACAAGAGACTGTGATTCATGAAGGTCGCAGACAGTGTGCGTCTCTGGAGTGATTTAAGACGTTCACCTCCCACAAAGAGAGAGATAGAAAACTGGAAGAAGGCGACGGAAAAAATGAGAGAGACAGAAAACGAGAGAAGCAGGAGAGGAGAGGGGGACAGAGAAATAAAAAGCAGAGAGCAAAGGAATATAGGAAGAGAGGGGAGGAAGTGTGTGTGTGTGTGTGTGTGTGTGTGTGTGTGTGTGTGTGTGTGTGTGTGTGTGTGTGTGTGTGTGTGTGTGTGAGTGAGTGTGTTTGTTTATATTTCACAGACCTCAGAGGGAGGCAAGAAAAGAAGGAGAGTCATTGTGTTAAAGAGAGGAAGACGGCGGAAAAGGAGGCACATCACTGTGGGCCATAATGACTCAGTTCAGAGAATATCCTCATACAGTGAGATGTATAATGATTTATTTCAGTGGGAAGTCTGGTGTGTGTCTGCTTTGTACGTAATTACATTTTCCTCTATGTGCACTTGTGTGTATGTCTTTTGTGTACCCCTCGTTTGGTTCAGTGTACTGTTAAAATAGCGTAAAAGTAAAACCTCAGAGAGATTCCGATATGGGCTTTGAAAAATTCCTGACTTATGGTATCATGTTTCTGATGAGAGTAAGCTGAAGAGGGAAACACTCAGTCTTCCACAGCAGAACCTAAGGGTTCGTTTTCATCTGCAGTAAAAACAAATTTTATAACCAATATATATAACACACACTGTTCACAGTGATTTTTTGGTAGTTGTGTGTTTTTGATCTCATTCTCTTCTGTAAAGCAATAAGTAGTGTAGCAGCCATGGACACACTTTTTGAATCCACTGAGGATTGGGAGACTCTTATATTATAAGACACATAATATAATAGACATATTCGTCTTATATTATAAATATTTCTTTTTTAAGTTTGCACTTATTTGGGACGTAACCTCCCATAAAACAACAAACTAAAGAATTATGTTATTGTGTGTTAATGTTGTTTCCCCTCTTTATGCTACGATAAGCTAACATTCCCTGGATGCAAAGACGTCTATCAATCCGTTCATCAAACTCTTGGCAAGAATTTGAAAAAGCTTGTTTCCCAAAATGTTGAACTTCTGCAAAGGTTATGCAG
The DNA here is from genome assembly GCA_034779795.1 of Ctenopoma multispine. Taxonomy (NCBI): domain Eukaryota; kingdom Metazoa; phylum Chordata; class Actinopteri; order Anabantiformes; family Anabantidae; genus Ctenopoma; species Ctenopoma multispine. Next base: position 15,014,159 of record JAUYWH010000006.1, on the reverse strand, counting down.
AGATTTTGACTATCTGTCTATTAGGACGAAACGCATTGCTATGTCAAAGTAACACTATAGAGACAATCAAATTGTCAAAATTTAATGTTTAAAGGTGAAGTCAATGTCATATTAAGTTACATGTTTTACCACTCACCTGTCTGTGGTGTTCTTGCTGGTGTCCAGTGATCCGCAATGTGGAATCATTTTAAAAAGATGTGATATATCTGTCTTACATAATGTAATAACTACCATTACCGTCCTATTATTAAACACCATTATTTATAACAATGGTGTCTAAAAGTGACACGGATACGGCCTCTTTGGTTTCAGCTCCTCCACTGGCATAATCTGCGTTTTCAGTTTGTATCTCTGCTTCTGTAGCTCTAATTTATCTGATATTCACTTGTTGTTGGCTGTAGCATCTGCTCTTTTTGTTACCCTACACATTTGCTTGTCTTTCCTTTATGTGTGTGTGTGTGTATGTGTGTGTGTGTGTGTGTGTATGTACACATAGGTCACACGTATAGATCTCTGCATGCACTTACTTTTTGGTTTAATTCCTTGGATTTGTTTCCCAAACAAAAAGAGAGAAACTTCACTTGAACTTTAAGACCCCAACTAATCCTGACAGCCCTGCTGCGAGCCAGAGGAACAGAAGGAAATACATGCAGAATAAAATAAACTCTTGTCACACTGGGCAGCTTTTTAGACAGGGGTCAGAAGACAAAGCAGGTGGACGAGTGATGAAACAGTCTGGATTAGATGGGAAGGACGGAGTGCAAGCACCTGTTCCTCTGATTGATGTGTCCTGGCTCCGTCAGTATGTCACCGGTCAATGCTCACAACTCCCTGCTGTTTTCCTGTCACACGCACGCACTCACACGCACACACACACACATCACATATTTGAGCTTATTCAGTAAAAGACAAAATGCTCTGACAGGCTAACCATCCAGTCTTTTTCTGTGCTTGTTCATCACTCTGTGTGTGTATTTGTGTGTATGTTGATGTCCTTCAGAAACATAGCAGGAGGAGAAATCACTCTGTTAGTCAGTAACAGGTAGCTCCACTGTGACTTTCCCCCAACAGACAGACAGACAGGAACATTGTATATTCTCCAGTGCTCCTGCCCTGAGCTGTCATGTCGTCTGTCCTGCGGCTGCAGTCCAAAGGCTTGTTCCTCCATCGTCCTGCATCTATTCACGGCAGAGACAGCTTTGGCAAAAACAAGAGCAGAAATCTCAGGCCCCGAAACTGCTGCTGCCACTCCCTGTTTCACTGCCCTGGAGTGACACACAAGGTTGCATGAGTCAGAGCACTTCTATATCTTAGTTTCACTACATAAATGTGAAGAATAATCACATATATAACAGAATTAAAAAATTTAAGATAGAGAGGCAAATCATAATTATTGCAAGTATATGCACATGTTGCAGCTTTCTTTGCACCACAGTTATGTAATATATTATCCTTTTTTTAGTTTAGAGATTTAGTTGTCTGGTGTTGGTAATAGTCCATGTTAAAACACATCAGTCAAACCTGTATTACTGTGGTGGGCTGACTGATGTAATTTTGACTCTGGTTTGTTGGTCCAGACCATCCCTCCATCCTGTTCTGTCACTTCAGTTTGTTTGCTACAAATTACAGCCCATAAGTGAAAATGAGACATTTGGTAAAGAGTTGTTTTTGTTTGAGCTGCATTTGCCAGTTTGTGATTAGTATTGATTCCATTTTCTTTTGTGGTTCTCTTTTACCGTAGCTACCAATTAGATTATCACCACGGGTTTGTGTGAGTCTGTGTTAGTGAGCTAGAGGGAGAAGAAGTGCACATTGAAAACCAGGCAGAGACTAAGGAATTTAATGAGTGTTTGTCTTTGTGTGAAATGATTTATTTCAGTGTCCCAGGTTTGCTATCAGTATTGTGTGTTTTTGTGTTTGTTTTATTTCTGTGTGTGTATTTGTGCACATCCGCATATACGTTTCTATAATTACAATGTAAATCACAATAAATGTAGGAAAAGCGACACGGATAGTTAGAGTGGAATCAATACACATTTGAGGATCATTTTTCCTGCACATCAATGCACAAAAAAACAGACATGCAAAACAAAATAAATTAAGAACCAACACAGTCTAATGCAGAGAAATGTATTTTTGGCTGTGTCTCCCATCATGTGCAAGAATGTGCATATTTTCTTCTATTCTTTAATGCATTAATGTCTTTGTTACTTTAAAAGGGCGGCACTGTCATCACTGTATTCTCTCTGAGTTCACCACGCTGATAGCTGAGCGTAAAAACGAGTGTTTGTATCGGCTGGTGGCTGCTCAAAGTGAGAGCCTGAAGGCAGTAAATGGAGCTCTGTCACAGCTGTCAAACAGGATCGAAATACTTTTTTTTATACAAAATGATTAAGTTTTATCACAGGCATCTAAAAGCCTAAATAAAATGATATATATTCAATAGATGTCTGGTTAAATGAATATGACTTTGTAGCAAAGCAGCACCCTGTTAGCCTAGTTTAGCATAAACACTGAGCCTGACTCTGTCTAAAGGTCCATGATCCAGCTAATTACATTATTTCTGTAAACAACTAACCAAAGTCTTTACTGTACATATGTTTTTGTGAGATGTTACGTGTTGGACTGTTTCTTGGCTGTGGGCAGAGACTCTCTGAGGTCTCCGCTTGATGTCTGTCAATCTCATGCTGACAACTCTAGGCAGACGCTGAACCCAGAGAAAAAAAATACATTTCAAACTTTATAAGAAAACAAACTTTTGTCAATTTGAAAGCTTTTGAAATTACTCTGGGCCAATGCTGTCTCCTAAAAGTCAATATACAACAAATTTGCAACTGCAACATTTACTATTAAATTTTTAAGGCTACGCTTAAGCACTCGCAGCACTCACAGTTAAGGTTATGTAAAGATTATTGTCTCATGTAGTAGTAGGGAAAAAAAGACATTTTTTTATCTTGAAATAAAATCAAACCCTTTCCCAAACCTTTACAAAAGTATTTTCTTTTTGCCTTTGTGGTCTGTGATGTGACTGTCATTGGCTAGTGCTAGTACTTGGCATAGTGCTTAATTTATCCCAAAAATATGTTACATTGGGGCATAATCCGATTTGTATTAGCAGTTTTGTTGCATAGGAATGTAATTTTTGAATGTTGGAGTTTCCCTTTGCTTCTTCATTGTCTTACTACTAACTGTTGCAGCTTCAACTTCTTCTCATCAGACCCTCAGCAAAAAATCTAATAAATCAAAAATATCAACAGTTGCTTCAAGAAAAAGTAAAGCACAAATCTGACCAGCTTTTAATTATTTATCTCTACATTTTGGTCAGTACCAAAGATGAGATTTCAAACCCTCCACCTAAATCTCAAGGTGACTGAACATGAAGATGCTATTTTTAGCATTCAGACAGCACGGCAATAAAGCACAAACGCGATTATTGTTCTCTTGTTAAAATGAGCATCTCCTCATCACTCTCACAACTCTTTTACATCTTCACCACCATTCTGTTTTCTCCATCTGTCTCTCCCACTGCTTCCCTTCATCTCAGTTTGCTTTGACCTCACTACTTTTCCTGTTTGCCATCTTACAGTATTTTTCTTCTTCTCTGTGTCAGCCTCCCATTTTCTTCCTCTTTGCCTCGTCTGGCTCAGTACCTCCATCTGTTGTCCTAAACCAAGTGATGATTGTATTTGAGGCTGTCAGTGAGGTAAATAATCTAGATATACTGAACAATCACTGCGTCCATGGATTGTACGGGGAGATCTGCAGGGTGGGCAGGACAGAGATACGGACTTCAATCAAGGATTGTTCAGAGGCTCTTAAATCACATGGAACACAAACATAAACACACACAAATGAGAATACAGCCACTTATAATGAAGTAAATGTGCTGGTGTTTTCATTTTAAATTAAACATCCATTAAGCTAATGGGTGCTTGGAAACATTTGTCCACTTATATCAATGCACACACACACACACACACAGGTTTGCATACTGATTCAACCACCCAAAAATAGCAGTGATGCATAGGCAAACATGCTGCCATTATATTACAACTGACACCTTTATACCTACAAACCCTTAGGAAATAAAACACAAATTTGTTCATGCCATAATATCTCTGTACATTTCAATCCCTCATTCTTAACTTCTACATTTATCTGCCCTCATGAAGCCCGTTTGTGGATGACTGTGTCTCTCTGCATTGATCGCCTTGTGCCCCTGCAGTTTGACATGCAGCAGCTGTCTCTGGATGAGCTGAAGCAGGTGCTGTTCCACGCCTTCCGGGACCATCTGACAATGAAGGACATAGAGAACATCATCATCACCGAGGAGGAGAGCCTCAACGAAACCTCAGGAAACTGCCCTGAGTACGAGGGAGGTGAGGAAACTGTTCTCACTGGAACTTTGCCTTTGTATGTAGTAAATATTATTCATGAACAATGACTTATGTACAGTATACACATTTTTGTCTTTTTGCTTATCACCAAAATGTGTCTAAAATAGTTTCTATGAGGCATTGACCTTTACATGAGAAGATTGATACCATTCCCTTTTAACACTGTCAGGCCATTCTGTGAGTCTGACTTCACCCAGCATGTCCACAGCACCTCTTCACATTAAGATAAGTTGTTGAACATATTTCTACTAAGAATATTGAAAAAAGTAACACACTGTAGCTTTAGGAAGGCTAGAAGTAAAAAAAAAAAAATCATTCATCGTGGTATTTACAGATTTAATGGAATTCAATCAAGATTTCTCTCTGCTTAATGTAAAAACATGATAACAAGTCAAACTGGCGTATTTCTTCAGTTAGTGCGAAGAAGTTTATCACTCATCAAAAATGAAAGGAAACTGCAGCTCAGACTGCAGATTTAGTCTCGCTCTGTGCATACACCTGTACAGTATCTGTAAAGCTCCTTAGCAAACACGTTATTTCTCATTTGTTTAATCTGTACACAAACAGAAATGTAATTACAACATGTTGTGGGGCTCTTCGGGGAAGTTACGTGGGGGAACTATTTGTTAGCCACCAGCTTTCCTGGAGTGACAAGACTCAAGACTGTAAAACCACAAATGATTTTCATGTTTCGGTTTGTTTAAGGATAAAATTAACAATTTTATTAAAAAGCAAACTTTATTACGTATGTGCAGTGTATGAACTTTGGACAGAGCCAGGCTAGCTCTTACTCCCTGCTTCCAGTTGTTATTTGTTAAGCTGATTGTCTCCTTGCTCTAGAGCCCATTATGGGACTGTTATGAAAATGGTATTTAACTTCTCATCTAAGTCTCAGCAAGGAAAAAATAGGCACATTTTCCAAAATGTCAAACTATTCCTTTAAGGCTAAATTATAGATAAACAAATTCACAAATCTATTGCAGCTTCCAGCAACACAGCGTCAGGAGAAAACTTGATCTGAAGTATAGTATTTGTTCGGTTAGTAAAAAGTGGTAAAGTCAAAGTGTTGTGTTAATGGCAAATTAAACACTTTTAAAAAATAGAAACTAAAATGAAAATTAAATGAAATTTTGCTTGTCAAAACTCAAGGTGAAATCCCTAATTTGCTGCTCTACTGTACCAACATGAATCCACCAAAGAGATTTTAGAGCAAGGTCAAGAATGCAGAAGCATATTAAAGAAAACAGATGTAATATTTAAATGATAAAACCTGTATGCCAGGGTCGTGGGTTTTTTTTAAAGCCAGAAAGAAGAGGGTTGCTAATGTTTGAAAGTAAAACACAGTAGGCAGATGTTTTTGAGACCAAATGATGCTTCTGGGGAAAAAAAATGTAAATCAGACCCTGTGTGAGTTATAGTCGAGAGCTTAACGTGGTTCAAATGCACTAAAAACTGGGAAAGTCTTAATGAATCCATTGGGTCTGAGGGACTCAGAGACAGCTGGGAGGAAAAGGAAAAGTTAGCGGAGAAAGGACAGTGAAGGAGGAGATAAGAGGCTAAAGAAGGGATCAGGGAACTGCTGGCTTTGCAGACTTTCTTAAAAAGTGTTGAGGGAAGGCTGTGTCATGAAGTTAGAGAGGGGAGACTGAAGATGTAAAAAGAGGAGGAGCACACAGAGGTTAGGATAAAGAAGTGATGAATGGGTTTAAACACTCTCCTGTAAACGACAGTTGTATGTCTAACCGCATTCAACCTCCTTCCCACATCTTTAACTTCCCTCTTTCATGCCAGCCTCCTTCCTGTCTTCTTCCTGTCCAGTGGGACTTCAGCGCCTTTCACAATTCCTCTTAGATCCACGACTCAGAGCTCTGACTTGATTTATTGATGCGCTGTGTGATTTTAACAAACTGAGACAAGGGGGCTGACAGAGGAAACTTTTGGTTGTTGCTTTTGCTTCAAGGCCTGTTGGAGGACACATCTGTCTCTGCTCCTCATTCTTTTTCAATCTCCAGAGATTATGTCTTTGGAGGAAAAGAGGATTTTTAGCCCAAAACAGACAGCAGAACAAAAGTTCCACCTCACTCCTCATCTCTTTGTTTTTGCCGCAGCAGAGTGAGTATCAGAGTCAGTTTGTGCCTCTCATGTATTCGCTTTTACACATGAGACGTTCTCCACTGGCAATCTGGGTCACAGAAATAAACTGCAAACATGGCAACTAGACATGTTAGCTTACATTTCATCAATATTTGTTTGTGTCAATGAACAAAAGCCCTGTGAGAAACATTTACTATACATGACAGAAGAGACTTAGAGGATTGTGATAATGCCTGTAAAGTTTAGTAATGATTTTTTACTCTGAGCTTTTTTTCCACATGAGCATGAGTTCATTCTTGAGCTCAGGAATATGTGTGTGACAAAACTATTTAAACTCAAAGCTTTCAACTGAGTGGCCTTTGCTTGGCTAATGGAGGTGGCTCAGTAGTCATTACATGAAGCTTCCGTTATGTAATTGCAGGTGCTTGAAGAGGATGCAGTTGTGTCCTTTATCTTTCTCCTGTTGTTGACTGAATCCTTTTTTAACATGTAACTTGCCTAAAATGCCTGTGTGTCAGTATGTGTTGTAATTTATGTAGAAAAAGAACTTCTGTTTTAACCCAATGTTTAAAGCTGACAGTTTTGGAAATATATATATCCTCATATTTACAAGACGTTCCTGTACACAGTTCACAGCACAAAGTAATAAAGATTATTCATATACCACTCTCATATATTTGCACAAAATAGAACCTAGTCAGTTCCAGCCAGTTCCAGCAGGTGTTTAGCTTAGCTTAGCTTAAAGAGTGGAAAAAGGGGGATACAGTTACCCTGACTTGTGTTGCTAAGTTATATGGATGTGGACAAAATCAAGTTACAGTTTGTAGTTTACTCATGGCAGCTGTAGTGTTTTTTTATCTGTTCATGAAAATGATTGTTGTTTACCTTTCTAAAATCAGAAAGATTTCAGTATCTTAGTGGTTCCACTAGTGGTAGTGGAACCTCCTGGAACACAGTGGAACACAGTTTTTTCACAAAGACTTATAAAATAAATCTTGAATGAGAACCTGCGTTGAGTTACAGAAGAACAAACATTAGTTTCCAAAAAGCTGGGGTCAAGTTAAGCTTCAATGTTATGTTCAGATTAAGGTGAGGGTAAGGATGATGATAATAATTACAGATGGTAACAGGCCTATAAATGTATTTTGTATAATATTGAAGAATGTAACCTTCTCAATCAATTCATGAATCATCATCGAGTGTGAAGCACAGAATGGGAATAAAACTGACTGTAAAAGAAAAAAATCTGTAAAAACCTGGAAGCAAAGTGGCAAAACAGTTAATGTTAAATTATGGTAAAATACCAAATGTTATTTTAAAAATAAGTTTCTATGAAAAAGTACTGAATTTTTCTATGATTTTACAGCTCAGCTTTTGTAGAATTTCAGAATTGCACCATTACAAAACATTTTTAAAATAGAGTAACAATAGAAAGGATGTGTTGCAAAGTAAACTTAGATGTCTGCAGCTTAAATGTTTTAAATCTTTTAAATTACAGTAAACTGTTGTTAATTCGATATATTAATGGTCTTATAGCTAATATACATAAATTTAATTTATTAAATCGCATTATCCTGTGTAACAAACATCACCTGTCGAATACATACATTATCTATATGTCATAACAAGCTTTCTTTTACAGTGTACTGTCTCGTATTTTTTTTCCTCTCCTCTTTCACTCCTCTCAGTTCATCCTAAGAAGAAGAATCGGCAGACGTGTGTCAGGAAAAGTCTGATCTGCGCCTTCGCTATGGCTTTCATCATCAGTGTCATGCTTATTGCAGCCAATCAGATGCTGCGAAACGGCATGGAGTAACCAATTGCACTGTGAGCATGGGGAGTGGACAAAAACAGCCATGACCTCACTTCTCGTCTTTGCAGCCAAAGCTGGACCAGCCACAACCCGAGCACTTCTCTAACCAATCAGTTGAGTTTTTTTGTTGTCGTCGTTGTTTAATTTGAACTGTGAGATGTATTTGTCTTGCATTGAAAATGTCACCACGTAGAGTTACAGGACTTGCTGGTCATAATTATGACCATAATTATCAGGCTCTTTAAGGAACCTGAACAGGAAAAAAATTGTTTTTATATAAATTGTTAGATTAAATTGAATGTTTTATTTTGCTGTTTTCAAGACCACCCTTTAAACTTGATTTTCCAATCACTGAAAATGTTTTTCAGGTGCTTTGAGCCATTCCTAATTTCGAAAAACAAACAATAGCTATTATGGAAAACAGCATATTTACCCCAGAGAAGTCGCACTGAATGTGATCTGAGTGAATGTTGGACACAGTATTTAAATGCATAGTAAATCTTTCACGTTTGATACAGTCATGTACAGCGATTACACCTTTTGTGATACATCTACATCCTTAGCTTAGTCCAGTAATCTTGGGGCACATTAAATCTTTATGTGTATCTACAAGAAGCACAACTCAGTGAGGGACCACTTAAGAATTATCACTGTCCCACTAACTGTTCTCTTCAGTCTTTTGATTTGTCACTTAACATTTGTGTGGGTGTGTAAAATACACTGTTGGCACACAGATAATGTAAGCTAAGGCTGTCTGAGAGGTGTAAAGTATAGTGAAGGTTAAAAAACAAGACATCAAATCTTTTCTGTGGAAGTGGGAATAATAGTTCATGGTTAAAAATAAGACCAAGCTGAGATTAATTATTTTTAGTTTCATGTTGCGAGAAATGCATCTCATTGTAAAACTGCCCAACTGTGGTGAATACAGACTACACAAACGCATGCCAGTATGTACTTTACACTGCCATACCAAACATGACTGCTGTTTTCATGGATTTCACTGTATATATGCACATATATATAGTACTACTTAGCTTGTGTAATGTATTATTCCTCTCAACAGCAGAATGTATGAAAGGTAGAAACTTGAGAGAAATACCAGGGCTACACAGCAGAGCTGTGACACACTGTGGGTACAGCTGTTTTCTTAGAAAATGTTGCAGTCTAGTGATTCAAATGAGAACTGCAGCTGAAAGCTTGAACAACCATGTTTACGAGGTGTTCACAAGTGAAGAACAGCAGCGCTGAGGGGTGGCTTTGGTGTGTTATGTCGGTGTCACGAAGCACTTTCGTGGGATTCACTGTTTTTAATGGCCAAAACAAGATAGTTTCACATCCTAAATTGTGCAGCTGCATCAGTGTAGAGCTCAGGATTGGATGAGAGACTATGGGCAATAGCTGCAGAACCTGTGGGTGTTTCTGGGGTCATAGCTATATTTTATGGTTCAGGCCCAATAGCTCTACTTTTTTTTATAAAGCTTGCTGTGATGGAGGAGTTTAGAAAAGACCTTGTAGGAGTTTACAATCATGCTCCTCAAGGCTGAACATCCCAATGACACCACAGATTGAATTTGAGGATTTTTATGTGGGTGTAGGGCTGGGTGAACAAGATGTTTATCTACTGCCAAACAGCTGAATTGTAATAATATGTTCTTATTCTGCTAATAGTCTGCAAAACCTTTGAAAACAAATTATTCCAAGCAAATTCTCATTCATGACCTAAGATTAGTCACTGGACATCACTTCACTGCAGTGAATATTATTTTACATGTGATGATTTTGTGATATTGAAAAATATTTTGCAGAAATATTTAAATTAATACGCTGACATTTATTCGAATCAAATAACCCAGCCCCTTTACCAGTTATTGCAACATTAAGTGCCATAACAACAACATATGTGAATCCCTAAATTGCACAATTCTCCCCTTGGACCTATGACTGAATTGGAGACTGTTTTGTTCCCATTATTAACTTGAAATGATTTGTACTCTTGTCTTTTGCCAAGGTGGATGACAAAAAAAAGTAGATATTTCAGTCAACTTGATGTGCAGCCATGTGCGTTTATATGCTATCTGTGTTAGACAAAGAAGACAAAAGGAGAGAGGGCTTTCTTTTAAAACAAAAAATAGCTTTGTAAAATTGAATACCACAGCAAAAATGTATTATACTGTAAATCAGTATGCATGTTGTTGTTTAGATTTTCATGTCTTTGACAGACAGGGAAATCTATTTACTCTTTCTTTGTGGTGGCACAGACTTGGTTTCAATGTAGGTATGTATGTACTACTGTCACATATTTGACTTTCCAATTTATACTGTAATAGCCATTTTTTCTAGTTTCTACCAGCTATTAATCAAATCAGAGTGCAGGCGAGGGCATTTTCATAAATATGCAAATACAAGGTTACATCATCTCCATTTCACATCATCTAGAGTAGAACGTGTAAGTCTCACTGTGGATTAAATTCACATTGAATACAATATCATATGTGTTATAGTCACATCAGTTTTTTAATGTTCTCACTGCCTCATTGTCTTGTATTAACTGCTGTATAATGTATGCTACACTTATCCTCGTACATCAGTTTGTCTTATCGTCAGCACGCTGACATTTGACCAGTGGACAGGCACCTTTGTCTACTTGCATCATGGTCCTTTTGAAACCAGCATAGACCACTTTATCTTAACAATTCTCCAATACTTGTGCCATTCAGACATCCTTGCATGGCTATGTGAGGCAAAGACCTTTGATCAGCACTTCTGAAGTTTACATTAATATACTGTACATCTGTAACAGGACAGAATCAGCTCATGATTTTCATGTTTTTGAAAGTTGCTTTTGAGATTTGTTTTTACCAAAACATGTTTTTACCTTGTAGATTGTATAGAGACAAAACTAAACAGAGATACATAATACAACCTTGGCATGCTGCTTAGAAAAGGAGAAAGAAAACAGCAATAGTTACCAACTGAATGGATATTTAAAAATGCAAATAACAAGTTTAATCTGTTTAATCTAAAAAATATATATCTATATATGTTTATGCAATAAAACCTTGTTTTGATAGAAATGTAAGGTATCTGTGTTTGCTTGTGAAAGAAGTTTTGGGATTCAGAAATTATTACAATCAAGTTTTTTCTGCAGACAAACATTATGCATAATAATAACAAAACAATGTTACCCAGCATAACAAAAAGGTAAGACATCCAACCTATGTATAGCTTTTGACTCACAATAAGCTGCTGAACAGACCGTTGTTATTGTTTCAGTGTTATTATAAATATCAGCCCTAAAAATAGCATGACAACACAGCATGGTGTTCACTGCAGTTTCCTCAAGCAGGTACCAGAGCAACATAAAGGAGCTGTCAGTGAGAACAACAGAAGAGTCAGATCACCCAATCAGGACCTGTATCTCTAGTTGGCTTGATGCAGTGTTTGATGGCCAGATATTAATTTTCACATTTGTCAACTTGTGTCAGAAATTGAAGCAGAGCTAGCAGCAGTGTTCACTCTAATCATGATAATTAGGGAGCACAGGTTAAACAAGTGAGAATAGCCTCATAGAAGATGCACCCAACCCCCCATTAACCAGCAGATAATGAACCAAAAAACAAGCCATTAGGTGGACAAACAAAGCATTATGCTCAGTGTAATGGTCCAGCCAGACATTACTAGCTTGTCCTTCTTGCTAATCCTTTAGGGGTCAAATTAAGGAGTTGACCTTTATAGCAGAGGTACACTGATTAAATACTCTATTACACACTACTAATAGTGTAAGGATACTGCCTAAAGTAGTACTCCATTACAAGTAGTTGTACCATTAGTAGTTCAAATTCTTTACATTTATATTACATTTAGTCATTTGGCAGATGCTTTCATCCAAAGTGACTTAAATGTGAGGTAGCAAGCAGCAAATATGTACTGAAGTTGTGGTACATGCTCCTATGTTCACTAAGTACCAAAGTAAAAATACTCCAGCAAGAAACTGATTTCTCTGGTCATTAATCTCACTGAGTTAATGATAAAAGAAGTATTTCAAACACTATTGAACTTGATGCTCTTGCTGCTGTGCAAGTCTATTTCAGATGTTTTCCACGTGTACATCATAAATAATTTTAAAAGTATAATTATTAGTATTATAATTACATTACAAGTAGAAGTAATTATAAACCAGAATGATATATAATTATTGGACTATACTTAAATAAATAAACCTGGAGCTAAGGTTAACCACTTAATCCATTCTAATACATTAAATCTTACTAGTTGATTATAGTCTCTATTCAGCATGAGCATCACCAAAGTAACTAAAGATGTCAAATGAATGTCGTGGAGTAAAACGTCAAATATTTTAAAGCTATATATTATATTATATTAAGAACCTCAAAGTTAAAAACGTATGTAATTGTACTTTAATTGTACACCACCACCGCTTCAACAGTGGCATTTTTATACCCTGTAGTGAGCTGTTCCGTTTTTATGTCACAATTTGCGTTGTTAGACTCATTGATAAAATCGGTAATCTATTTCAAGCGCTGAGGCAGAACACCTGCCAACACCTGACATCATTTTGACTAAAAAAGTAGATAATCCAATAAAGAGGTCACATTATTGGTGGTATGCCTTAAAAAAACTCTTTAATATGAGGTATTCATTGCTAATTTGTTCATATGAGCCCCTGTAGCAAAGAGATACTAAAACACATAAACGCAAAAACACTGACTTTATCCCAGCATGTGTAAACTGATGTAACAATGACAATAAACAGCATCCAGATCAACGATGTACACAAAAAAAAAACACCTCTACAGACAAACTGCTGCTTATTTTCTTGTGACAGTTAGTGAGGGACCATTTAAATGTAACACTGAATCTGAATTAAAGGGGAAGAAAGTAACTTACTGTAGTAACACTGTTTGAGTAGAATATGGCTAAAAAAATACCATAAAAAACACAATAAATTCCTTTGTTTCCAAAAGTGTACAAGGCTACACAATGTAAACATCTTACTATTCACAAAGGCACAAGTTTGTATTGTAGTGTGACTGCTGGTGGCAGTTATTTAACAATAAATAACAGCTATGAGAACACTTCTCTCTGCATGTGACCCATACTGTAATAAAAAGTAGCCTCTACAGTGAACAATAATTTATAATTAAAACCTTTTAATATCTTTTTTTGCACCCGTTAAGGCAAATTATAGTGTTATTCAAATTATGCTGGCTCACTGAGTGTAGCTGCTGGGTCTTTGATTACTCAACAGTTTTTCAAGTTTAATCTTAACAGATAGTTGATGGTGGAAATGTATTAATAAAAAAACTGCTCGATGTCAGAGGATGGAATTAGAAGATGAAGAAATAATTCCTTATTGATGATAGACTTTGGCACAGCCTCTTCATAAGACAACAGTCAAAAGTTAATGAGAGAAATGAGTCAAGAGACGGGGGGGTAGAGATGCATTTTGAGGCTGTGGTACAGATGCAACTGAAGACAGGAGGCAGGAATACAAAGGAAGACAAGGGAAAATTAAAAGAGACAGAAGCAAAGAAGAAAAGTTCAGAACTCTGTGTGTGGGTGACTGGAGTCCCGGCCGCCCGTGGGGCTCTCACTGGTCTTCATGAAGATGCCCTCCATAGCTTTCCACAAGCTGTGCTGGCTGGGGCCCGACATGGCATGAACCTCCCTCTGACCGTGGATTGGTCGTCCGTACTGCTCCCCTGTCACTGATAGTAGTGCGTCAGTGGCCTTGTGACGGAAGCTGATGGCCTCCTCGCGCTTCCATACAGATCCCCCGCACTGAACTGTCCACTCATCCAGATGATCCCCTTCCCCTTCCTCACCAAACGCACTCACCTCCTGTGGATCAGTTAAAAAGAGGAGAGGTTGCACTATGAGGATACCTTGCTTTTGTAAAAAAGTCTTTGTCTTTTGATTCTATTTTACAATCCTCAACTATCTAATTTCTGTCCTTAATATTTTTCAACATGCCTGAATATTTAAAACAGTATGAAAACACCAGTGTTTTCCAAAATCCCCTACTACACCCGGTGACGTTAAAACCCTTAGAGTAAACACTTTTCCAAAATGTTGACAGTTGACTAATTTCTATCATCTCACGATACACATCTTGCAACCCTATTACACTTTGAGAAGACAGTGTTTTCACACTTCCTCTAGACATGAGAGGTTTTCATTGACCCAAGGCTGTTTTCCCAGAGAGTGTGGTACATTTTCTGAAGTGTAAAAGTAGCTGTCATCTCAGGTCCACCTTAAAATGATGATCAAGGTTTCACTAAATGTGAAAGGAAAACCCTTGGTATTTAACATATCTGACTACATATTTGTCATATTACTGTAATTAATCTCTCACAACAGGCTTTAGCTTGGCAAAGTTGTAGTTATTTAGTGGTGAGACACTTCACAAACAAAAACTCATAGTCAGCTTTTCTCCTCTCCTCTTTTAGACATTAAAACCCTTTCCTAATCTCTGCAGTTAGCTATGTGGATAATCCTTCACACCCGACCACCAAACCTCTGCTCGCTCCACAAGTACTTCTCACACAACCCACCTGGTTAGAGGACAACGGGGAGCTGAAGTAGTGGCTGTGCAGGTTACGGCCTGTGTTGACATGGGTGAGGCGGATCGTCTGCCCACATTTTACTGGGGTTCCCCGGTGGCAGAAGGCATCACTTGTTCCTCTAACACTCCAGTA
The DNA here is from genome assembly GCA_034779795.1 of Ctenopoma multispine. Classification (NCBI taxonomy): domain Eukaryota; kingdom Metazoa; phylum Chordata; class Actinopteri; order Anabantiformes; family Anabantidae; genus Ctenopoma; species Ctenopoma multispine. Next base: position 14,999,136 of record JAUYWH010000006.1, on the reverse strand, counting down.
GCTGTTGCTGTCTTCCACTGCAGTAACCCCTGTTACAGACTGCTGCCCACTACCTGTCTCACATACATAAAACACACACAGTGAGACTTTCACAGTACTGTGCGTAGCATTATTATTAATTTACATGCTTTGAATGTCTGAAGAAATTAGTTAATTAGAGTTGTGATGGGTCCAACTGAGGGCCTCATGTTGGAAAACAAAAAAAATAAAAATAAAAACAAGAAAAGTTTAGTGAAAGAAATAGTGAATTATAAACGTATTATTCAGATGTGAATGTAAGCAGGCTTGTCACCTAAGAGAGGTCACATTTCCCCAGTCTTTTATATGTTTTTAAGGTCGACATTAACGTACACGTAGTCTAATACAGTCATTATGATTACCTGATTATCTACTGGACACAATCAACCACTGCACATAGATCAGGATTTCTTGGATGTTTATCCAAAATTACACTTTAAATTTCAGGTAAGTTTGATTAACGTTAATGTTACATAGCTGGTTGTTAGTGTGTTGTAGTTATTAATAATGAGGGGAAACTCACCGGACCCGTAGCGTACATCGTGTGAGTGTAGTCTCACATTGTGCTTTAGATTTAACAATTTAATGACCGATCCGCATGTCACAAAACTCAGTTCTGTACCTACTGACAACCCAAATATACAGAATAATAGTAATAACAAACGAGCCGGTAGAAAGCGTATAGAAACAGCAAAGTCTAAATGACCCATTCCTACTAAAACCCGAGGAGCAGCCGAAGCCTTCAGCGGTTTGTATTATTTTTCGCTACGTCATTAAAGCGTTTTCCGTGTTGACGTTTGGAACACAGCGCCCCCAGCGACTCGGAGTGGACACTGCAAGAACTGTGCTAGGTTTGGGGTTTAGTGCGTTATACTTTAACTTTTATGGTAATGTGGTAATATCTCCACGTCTAATATAATGACTGTAGTGTGAGGTCTTAAGTAGTTAGTCCGTTTTGTGCAGAATCACCGCGAACCACCAGGGGTCGTCACGTCGCTACTGGAGAGGTTGGAAGTTTCCTCATTGCATCCCGGAATTATCATCACGCCGCTTGTTCTCGGCCATTTTTCACGAGTACAAGCTCCCCGAAACACAAATCACAACCTAAGGCTGTCATTACTGTAAAGATTTAAGGAATATACCACCGCAGCGAGACGTGTAAGTTCAATTATACCGTGGTCATTTTCTTGTTTTTGCATTGTGTTTATCTAACAGCCGTTAACTAGCTAACGTTAATCGAGATAACCTAGCTGTTAGCTGTTGTTGTCTTTACAGCTAATGCTAGGCTAACGCACTGATATACTACAACATTAACGTTAACTAACGTTGTGAAGTTGGCGCAAAGGCTTCTGTTTGTGTTTTTACAGTGGTGAAATTTGCTCGGTTGTGCGCTCATTGTCAATTATCTACTGTTATGTATACCATAGTTCAAAACGAATAATGCGAAAATTAAGTAACTGCTAATAAGCAAAAGCATGCTAGCTCGCCAGCTAGCTTGCATCGCTAACACAGTTACGAGTTTAATTAGTGGTGATTAGCTCCCGGTAACGTTAGCTTACGTTTATGAGCAGGAATGTCAAAATAAGGTAATAATATTGTTTGTCGACCGATCACTCTTCTGACAACTAAAAAATATAGCTTATATGGATGTTGTTAGGTACCGTTACTTTGAAAACAAGCAATGCGTGTGGTCGGTCTTCTATGATGTTAGTGCGCATTGCGACATCGGTACGTGCGTTTTTTGTTTAAGCATACCATCTAACTCTAGATTTGTTGTAACATACTAACAACATAATTCTGTGGTAGATTATAAACACACAGGTCATAAACAAATAGCAGACGATGTTGTTGATTATTATTCTAGTGTTTTAACAATCTTACTTACGGCTCTTCCCCGTCAGCAAAAACTCGCGTTTTGCAGGTGGACATTGTTCAAACCCACAAAACGTTATTACTTCTGTAGGAGATCTTAAATCTTGTAGAGATTACTGTATAGTGATACAGTCAGATTGTCTAAAATGAGACATTTTGTCCTCACTTTTAAAGTTCTTGTGAAATTGTATGGGATATTAAAAAGACTAGATGTTGGGTTATTTTTCCTTTTTCTTTCTGGCAGAAGAAATTAATGTACTGATGATGTTGAACGTTTACTAACAACATCTTGAACTTATTTTTAGGAAAAGTAGTTATGTCGGACTTCATTGAGAGTGAGGCTGAGGAGTCAGAGGAGGAGTTTGATGAAAAGGAGCTAAAACCTAAAAAGACTCAGAGGTTTATGGAGGAAGATGGTAAGATTTTATTCTTTTTTAGTCTGGGTATGTGTTTTATTCAGGTGTATATGTATGGTGTATGTAACACTGTAAGTTCTTTACAGACGAAGAGGAAGAAGAAGACACAGAAGATCAGGATGAGCAAGGAAATTTACGTGGGCTTATTGATGATGGAGATGAGGAGGGAGTGGAGGAGGAAGAACCTGAACCAACTGGGAGTGCAGGGGGCAGTGACTCAGAGGAGGAAGTGAGACATCGGCGCAAAAAGCGAAGTAAGTTCATCAGGTGTTTTTAAATATTTTAAGTCAATTTGCTGCAGATGGGTGATAGTAGAAAGTATAGTGATGTGCAACACCTGTCTCTGTCTGTGTCACTTCTGTATTACTTACACTTAGTAAACAACGTATTCATATTACTCGGTCAGTCAATTGAGGGAAAGCACTGATGTACATGCTATACAACCCACCTTACCACCTAGAGACAGAGGGAGCAAAAGTTATCTATAAATATGTAAACTATGATATGGAAAAGAAAATGGACAAAAATGAGAAAAATCTAAAATCTATTGAAATTCACACCAGAAAACTTTGTGCTTGGTTGTGTACTCGGTTATTTATGTCCTCTTAGAAATTAATCACTTCATTTGCTTTCTTTGCTGAAGCCTTCAGTAGTCTTTAAAACACTTGATTTGATCAGAATATGTTTGCTCAGGAACTGTTTATATATTAGTATTAGTTTCAAGATTTTTGCCTGTGCAAATGACTTTCATATTGTTTGACTGACACAGTATTTGCATTGACCTAACATTCATATACGAGTTAGACTGAAACTAGAAACTGCAGTTCGGAAGCACCAAGGATCATTTAGAAAAGTTGTCCGCTTGGTTTGTTGCCCAGAGAGCACTGATAAGTAGATTCTTTTATGGTCCCGCTTAGTATGTATCTTGGTCACAATAAAAAGAGAGGGAGTCAAAATTGTTTAAGGACTGTGTTTGTCCACACACATGTCTATATTTTCTTGTGGACAATTTTATTCAAATATCATTCTTGTGAGGACATTTTAGCTGGTCTGTGTGTGTGGGTGGTTGGATGCATTTTTATCAGTTAGTATATTGCTATTGGACTTACTTGGGCAATATTTGGAATCTCTCAAACATTTGTATCAAACTGACCTCAAATTGATATGTTTATTGATAAGTAATTTCCCAATATAATACAGAATTGATTATAAAGGTACTGATTTATGATGTATTGCCATTCTGTTACAATTTTTTTTACTGTTTTAATGGACCGTGGTGAGCAATAGATTTTAAGACAACATATTTTGAGGCGCAGGAAGAACAAACAGTGCCCCCTTATTTCTCCCTATGCTTTCAGCACTAAATGTTCCCACATATTGGTTGCATTAACCTGGACACGTGCAATTCAATTTTAGTTTTTTGGCAGTGGTATAATTCTCAATTGTATTATTTCTCTCTCATAATTAAAATAAACAAATCTGCATTGAATAGAGTAATAAAGACAATAATAAATAATAAAAAAGTAATAACAATAATTCCCTACAGTTTCCAGGAAGAGAGGAGATATAAAAAATATTTTTTTTCTGACTCTAGACTTTTTCTCTTTGCAGATTACGATGACTACCTGGATGATGATGATCTTGACCTAATTGAGGAAAACCTGGGTGTTAAAGTCAAAAGGAGGGTAAGAATTGTTTCTCTTGACCATTGTCTGTGTGTAGTTATGGTGTCGTTTCTTTATCTTTCATGTTCATGCCAGTTTTGTAGACTTGAAAATGTTTAGGCCAGCTGTGCTGATATTGTACATGTCTTGTGTCACAGAAGAAGAAGTATGATCGTGTAAAAACACTGGATGATGATGAAGAAGATGATGATGAGAAGGACTTAATCGCAGATGAGATCTTTCACGGGGATGGTGAGGGCGACCTGGAGGAAGGCGAAGCTGTGGATGAGCCTGTCCGACAAGCAGATGATGATGAAGAAGGAGAAGATGAGGAGTCAGGTAGACCAGAAGAATTAATATCTCTTAAAATCCCAAAAAGATTGAAAATAAATTAAGAGTAGTTCAAAATCAGTAACACATTTGATTTTGAAATCCTGTACTTTTGTTCCACAGATATAGACGATTTTATTGTAGATGATGATGGTCAACCCATCACCAAAAAGAGGGGAAAGAAGTTCTCAGGATACACAGATGCGTGAGTGTGGTTTCTACCCTATTTGTTCTACCCTCTGTTACTTTTCAAATGAGCAAGTAAACACAGTAGAGCAAGTTCTGTTTAAAAAAAGATACACATTTACTGCTGTTTCTCCTCATCACTATCTATCTTTCTACAGAGCTCTTCAGGAGGCCCAAGAGATTTTCGGTGGTGACTTTGACTTTGCTGACTTTGATGCCGATGCTTATGACCAGGGTGAGGAGGAGGAGGAAGACCAGGATGAAGAGAGCTGGGACCGTCCCAAGAAACAGACTAAGAGGAGGCTGGGGAGGAAGAGTATCTTTGAGATCTATGAGCCCAGTGAGCTTGAAAGTAGTCACATGACCGACCAAGACAATGAGATCCGCTCTACAGACATGCCTGAGAGGTTCCAGGTGTGTCTGTGTTTTTTTTTTTTTTTATTATCTGTTTTTCCTACTGATTTTATGCTTACCTGTAAAATATATGCTGTTACGTTTTGAAATGCACTGTATAGGTCAATTTCTGTAATTTTATGAAATGACAGTTAAAGAACCACTACATTTGAAAATATGTTTTTATTATGTTTATATGCCTTAAACTGTCCGACTCATACAATACTGACAATACAGAGTTTGTCACTAACAGGATGTTTTCACATGGGGGCTGGTGTAGGTTTACTTCCTGAAAAGCCAGGTTTAAAAATTTGGCAGAGAACACGAGATTCTACATTGAAAATCCAATATGTCAAAGTTTAGAATGCAAATGCAGAGCTCGGCCCTTCCTGCTGAAACCTGATACCAGAAACCGTTGACCTGAAGTTGGTCAAAACTAACTTTTGAGTGACATTAGTGAGTGTTCACTAGTTCACAGTAAATCTGCCGTGTAAGTGTGCAGTAAGTGTGTGTAAACCAGAGCCTTGTGCTTATTTACACTATTGACTGTCTTGCAGCAGCAATGGCTAGAATTAATTTACAGACATTGTGCTCACACACCTAAGGACGTTAGAGACTCAGCCAGGAGTTTTTTCTCAATTACCGTGGAACCTTGGATTGCGAGCCTAATTTGTTTAGACAACGTGCTCATAATCCAAAGCACTCGTATATCAAAGTGAATTTCCCCATAAGAAATAATGGAAACTCAGATATTTTTTTCCTCTGTTCAGAAGTATTTGTATAAAAATTATTAATACAAAAAGTAAAAACAGTCAAACCAGCATTTACTTTCTGGACTGAAACGCCAGCCACCGTACTTTACTACTTCTCTAATTGATGAAATTGGTTTCTGTACTTTTGCGGCGGTTATTGTGCAAATGTAAATATTGAGATATCCCATTACTTTTCTGACCGTTCCTGACTGGTCATGAATAATTTACTGATGTTGCTATACCTGAAGAAATGTGCACAGATTGTTTTTGAGATGTTAATTTGGATCCCTTTATTGAGGGATGTCCACAGGAAATATTTTTTCACACAAGCTTCAAACAAAACTTTAGTGATTTAATTAATGTTAATAAATGTTCTGAAACCACTCAGATTATGCTGCAATAAGGAGACAATATTGGTGAGTCTCATTCATCTAATACGCTGCAGTGAGAAGTTGGGATCACGTGAGGCTTGTCAGACAAAGTGTGTACATACTACTCCTATTGCAAGACCTTGCTCGTTCATCAAGTTAAAATTTATAAAAAAAAATCTTGCTCGTCTTGCAAAGCACTCGCTGACCAAGTTACTCACAATTCAAGGATCCACTGTACTTGCAAAACTCATAGGGTTTTGCTAAAAGACTAATTTTTAAGCTAGATGCTGTTTGGAGTATTTATGTTGGGACACCTACAGCTAAAATCGAATGAGGTTCAAACCTTAAAATGTGGTTGCAGTGGGACTTTAGACCTTGACAGCATATTTATTCTGTATTTAGCTGATGTTGTCTTTCTCAGTGCCTGTCTTGCTGACTGTATCATCTGTCTTGTAGTTACGATCTATTCCTGTTAAACCTGCTGAAGATGATGAGTTGGAAGAGGAGGCAGAGTGGATCTTCAGACATGGCTTCTCCACTCTTACTATATCCATGCAGGTAACTTTCCCTGGTTAGATTCACCTTTGTAGGAGAAATAGATTTGATTATAACCCGTCTATCATTTCACAAACCATTTTTTCTGTAATCCTAAACAGGAGAGCACAGATTATTTAGACAGGGGGACGACTACAAACTTCAGCAGGAAAGGCCCCAGCACAATTGCAAAGATCAAAGAGGCGCTCAACTTCATGAGGAATCAACAGTTTGAGGTACATTGAGCCCATCTTATCTATATTATGAACTTTCTTCATTTGATTTCAGTCTTCAGATCTTGATCAGATCTTCAACTTGTCAACTTGTCTCTTTATGAAGGTATCCAAAATGTATTGCTATTGTAAAGAGCACATGGCAGATATTTTTTCAAAATGTTTACTTAACATTACTTGGCAAAAAAGGATTTGAAATATATGCACATTTTCGTGCAAATTGGCATCACAATATAATAATGATATTATATAATGCGAATAACATTTATTATATTTACATGTTACAATGAAATTTTGACAATTTTGCATTTAACTCATTCCCATTGGGGGGAGAAGTGGGCAGCCACAGGAGGCGCCCGGGGAGCTAGCACTGAGTGTCTCGCTCAAGGACACACCTGGTATGGGGGATGGACTGGGATTCCGGTCTGGTCCGACCTTCTGCATCCCAGTCTGATCCTTCCATTGAGCTACCAGGCTGCTTGGTATATGTCTATATACATACAGTATAAATAAATAAAGACATTTATTTTCTGTATCTATATTTTTCACTGTTTTTTAGGTTCCGTTTATAGCTTTTTACAGGAAAGAATATGTTGAACCAGAGTTGAACATCAATGACCTATGGAAGGTGTGGCAGTGGGATGAAAAGGTAAAGTCTGAATTGTTTTTACTGCAGAATAAATAGATTAGAAACTAACAAAAGACATTTAGAAGTGTAATGTAATCTATTGTACAATTATTAATCGTTCTTATGAAAAATTTGCTTTCATTTTGTTTATATACGTATTTGATTCCTGGTTGATTATGATTTTAAGTGGACTCAACTGAAGACCCGGAAGCAGAATCTGACACGACTGTTTCAGAAGATGCAATCCTTCCAGTTTGAGCAGATCTCTGCTGACCCTGATAAACCTTTGGCTGACGGCATCCGTCCACTGGACACAGCTGACATGGAGAGGTATGACTTAATATATGTATAATAATATAATATAATGCGCAGTCAAGGACAGTAGCTTGGAGGAAAATGCCATTAATTTTATTCAGTATTTTTTTTTCTATACCAAATATCATTATTGCAAATTTCCTTGAAATTGCATAATATCATTTTGAGGCATGATAAAATTGTTCTCAAGGTTGTCCATCCTATTCTTGTGAACGTGATCACATGAGCTCCTTGAGGGAATTTGTTTTAAAAGTTCTCATCGTGGTTGACAATGATGTTTATGATTTTCTGTAGGCTGAAAGATGTTCAAACTCTTGAAGAATTGGGTGATGTATACAACCACTTTCTGCTCTACTATGGACGGGATATCCCTAAGATGCAGAATGCTGCAAAGGCTAACAAGAAGCGGCTAAAGAAGATCAAAGAAGTGTCAGAAGATGGTAAGCTGATTCTGTGTGACTTAACTATTTCCTTAGATAATGTATGGAATCTGCTTCACTGTGCTGTTTTAACTGAAACGATGTTTGACTTTAGGAGTGTTTGACAATTTGCTGCATGACTGATGTTGTCACCTCTGTAGGTGAAGAGGAAGAATTGGAGGTAGAAGAGGAAGAAGAACAGAAAGGACCTGACCTCAAGCTGGCATCTCGTAGGGATATGTACAGCATCTGTCAGAGTGTAGGACTTGGTTAGTGGGTTTTTTTTTAACTTGCAAACAATCTGTGTTTCAGTATTACCATCACATTTCAGATGAGACCTTTATCCCTGGGACTATCCCTGGATGTTCAATGCTATCCGATAGCTGCACTTCAACATCTTATTCTGTGTCCTCCTTACTACAGATGGCTTGGCTAAAAAGTTCGGGTTAACTCCAGAACAGTTCGGAGAAAATCTGAGAGACAGTTACCAGCGTCATGAGACAGAACAGTTTCCTGCTGAACCTGTAGAGCTGGCCAAAGATTACGTTTGCAGTCAGTTTTCAACTCCCGAAGCAGTGCTGGAAGGAACCAGGTACATGGTGGCCATGCAGATTGCTCGGGAACCTCTGGTCAGACATGTTCTCCGACAGACCTTTCAGGAGAGGGCCAAGATCAACATCAAACCTACAAAGAAAGGCAAAAAGGTATGGACACATTAAAGCCTAGCAAATTACAGACATATATGCCTAACTAGAAAGTCTTCTGTATTCTCCGAATAAATTTCTAAACCCTTCTTGCCATTTTGTTTACTTCTGTAGGAGGTAGATGAGGCTCATTTTGCCTACTCCTTCAAGTATCTTAAGAACAAGCCTGTAAAAGAGCTGAATGGGGACCAGTTCTTGAAGATGTGCCTCGCAGAAGATGAGGGGCTGCTTTCCATTGACATTTGCATAGACCTTATAGGGGTCAAAGGGTAAGTACTAGTACTAAGTAGTCTGGTGGACTTTTTACTGCACCATATCACATGTTGTTGTTAGTGGTGTTGTTAAATATCAGTCGTCTTATCTTAGTGTTAAACATTTCATTACACTTGCAAGATTATTATCTGAGCTTGTCAGTGAATGAGAAATCACATTTTATGAAAGCATCTAAGGCGTTTTTGGTACCTTTGGTACCACAGAAAACAAGTACTGTCACATTCTCAGAATTGTGGTCAGAATCAACTTGGTACCAGAGTAGATGTTTATTAACTTATTGACTTTCTCTGTCTTGTCACCATTTCTCCACAGATATGCTGGGGACCAGACATACTTTGACGAGATCAAACAGTTCTACTACAGGGATGAGTTCAGTCACCAGGTGCAGGAGTGGAACAGGCAACGAACTTTAGCCATAGAGAGATCTCTCACTCAGTTCCTGTACCCTCAGATGGCCAAGGAGCTCAAGAGCAAACTGATTGCTGAGGCTAAAGAGAGCATCGTCAGGGTAATTTGTGTGCCATGTATGTTTTATTAGTATTATAATGTCAGAGCCTATCACTAAGTCTGTTATTCTCCTCTCCTTCTAGTCTTGCTGTCGCCGGTTGTATAACTGGCTTAAAGTGGCTCCATACAGGCCGGATCAGCAGGTTGAAGAAGATGATGATCTGATGGATGAGAGTCAGGGCAAAGGAATTCGCGTATTGGGTGTAGCCTATGCACCCAGCAGGTACAAAGTGTGCTCACAGTATTTATTTTCCCCAGATATATCTGTGAAAGTGTTTACATACACCTACTGTAACTAACCAGGCTATTAAATCGACTGACGTGGGTAAATGGGTATTAAGTTTACGTGTACCTGGTTCTGACATTTGTTTTTTGGGGGGTGGATTTTAGTTTTATCTAGAAGAACAAATAACATACAGATTGTGACATAACAGTATAGTTTCTTACATAGACTTTTTCTCTGACAGAGATGCACCAGTTTTCTGTGCTCTAATCAACGGTGAGGGAGAAGTGGTGGACTTCTTACGCCTGCCCCACTTCATGAAGAGGAGAAATGCCTTTAGGGAGGATGAGAGAGAAAAGAAGGTACACGCAGAAAACGACACATCTCTGCAGTCAATAGATGCTTTTCTGTGTCAGAGAAACATGCTAGTGGACATTTTATTGAGATGACCGTGTGCCTACATGTGTGTGATCCTCAGGCCAACGACATTGAACATCTCAAGAAGTTCCTCTCCAGCAAAAAACCTCATGTAGTAGCTGTTGCTGGAGAAAATCGGTAAGTAACATATTTCTTTGCTGCAGTGTGCAGTGCAGTGTTTGTCCATTTTGTTTACTTATGTTGGAGACAGATGAGGTTATTTTTTCCCTATAACATTTACAAGTTATAAGAGAGTGAAATTGTAAATGTTGAATGTTTTTTTTGTGTGTGTGCAGAGATGCCCAAATGATCATGGAAGACATCAAGAGGGTAATCAGTGAACTTGAGCAAGAGTCTTCTCTCCCTCCTGTGGGAGTGGAACTCGTTGACAATGAATTGGCCACATTATACATGAACAGCAAGAAGTCTGAGGTAAACACCTTATTTTATTATGCATACACATATCAGTGGTTTCACTGTTGAGCTACAGCAGTTAACCACAGCAAGTTCATTAACTGATGAATCCAAATTATTCCGCATATGTCACCCACCCACCGTTCACTATCACTTGTTTTCCCTGACCTCTGTTTATTATTTTTACAGGGTGATTTTAGAGATTACCCTCCCTTGCTGCGGCAGGCTGTGTCTATAGCAAGGAAGATCCAGGATCCACTGGTGGAGTATGCTCAAGTCTGCAGCACTGATGATGACATTCTCTGTCTAAAACTACACCCTCTACAGGTGAGAGGAAGGCGAGAGTTTTCCTCTGCAGTTACATAAGCATTGACTTATTTACAGCACTTTTTATTACAATTTTTATTACATTGCTTTAAGACTAACTGAATTATTTTAGTGTAATGGAACACAATATTTTTGGGTCAAATCTTTCGGATTATTATTAATAATTTTCATTTTTGGACAATTGTTTATAAGATAAAACAGTTCCTTTCTTTTTTGTCCAGCTTGGATTTACCAGTATTATCACACAGACTGTTTTATATATTGCACATGTTTTTGCTACTAGGTTGAAGTCTGGGGGGGGGATTTTATTTTATTTCAAAATAAAATAACTGCTATTAAAACTAAACATTATGATAAAAAGTAAAACACCTCACATAAAGCACGTTTTATAAAACCATTCACCTTTTTCTCAGGAACATGTGGGGAAGGAGGATTTATTATCTGCTCTTTACTGTGAATTCATCAACCGTGTCAATGAGGTTGGAGTGGACGTGAATAGAGCCATTGCTCATCCTCACACTCAGAGTCTAGTTCAGTATGTCTGTGGTTTGGGACCCAGGAAGGGCTCCCACCTGCTCAAGGTAAACATAAAAACTGCTGTCATTATTTTCTTGTGTCATATTGGAGGGTATAATGCATTGTTTGCTCATCTGATAACCACGACTCTCGTGTTTGTGCAGATTCTGAAGCAGAACAACACTCGTCTGGAAAACAGAACCCAGTTGGTCACTATGTGCCACATGGGGCCAAAGGTTTTTATCAACTGTGCTGGTTTCATCAAGATTGACACTGCATCACTTGGGGACAGGTTGGTTCTTTGTATTTGTTTGTGTTCAGACCATCGACAGGTTTCTCAATCTACAATGATCATAAAAAAATGATTGTTGTAAATCAATATTGGGTTTCTTTCCACACAGTACTGACTCCTACATTGAGGTTCTAGATGGGTCTCGGGTCCACCCTGAGACGTATGAGTGGGCTCGCAAGATGGCTGTGGATGCCCTAGAGTATGATGAATCGGCAGAAGACGCCAACCCAGCTGGAGCTCTGGAGGAAATCTTGGAAAATCCAGAACGCCTCAAAGATCTGGATCTGGATGCCTTTGCTGAAGAGCTCGAGAGACAGGTCTGTGTGTGTTGTGATAATGTTTCATTCATTGTCTTGTGGTCAGACAACACTGACATGTCCACACGTGAAGTTTAATTATTTTTCCTGCTCTTTTTATCTTGTTCTTGTAGGGTTATGGCAACAAGGGAATTACTCTGTACGATATTCGTGCAGAGTTGAGCTGCAGATACAAAGACCTGAGAGTTGTCTACAGAGTCCCCAACACTGAGGAAGTCTTCAACTTGCTCACCAAAGAGACTCCGGAGACCTTTTATATCGGTAATACACACCACATATTTATAACTTGATTTAAATGCCTCCAAAAATCAATAGGAAGCTGATATAGTTATAAAACATGTCCAGAGGAGCAAAGTTACAGCTCCATGGTCTGGTGTAGTTAATGTTTTGGCCTGTGGTTGATCTTTTTCCCACATTTGTTTTAGGTAAGCTGATCACCAGTGTAGTAACTGGTATTGCTCACCGGAGACCTCAGGGAGAGAGCTATGATCAGGCAATCCGTAACGACGCTACAGGGCTATGGCAGTGTCCCTTCTGCCAGCAAGACAACTTCCCTGAACTCAGTGAGGTACCAAACCACCTGATTTGTCGACTTCTGAAAACATAATTTATCACAACTAAATCTTAGAATGCAGCAAACTATAGAGTGTTATTTTGTTTTGTGTCCCCACTTTAGGTGTGGAATCACTTTGACAGTGGTTCATGTCCAGGTCAGGCCATTGGGGTGCGGTGCAGATTAGATAATGGCGTCCAAGGCTTTATTCCTACCAAGTTTCTTAGTGACAAAGTTGTCAAACACCCTGAGGAGAGGGTTAAGGTGAGACTTTGTCATTTTTTGTTGTTCTTGGTTAATGCCTTTTTTTACTTGTCTGTTGTCAAACTCTCATGCGTCTTTTCAATTTAGGCCAATTACATTACCTAGTCCTGATAGATCTGTGATTGTCTCTGTCTTTCCTGTCTTGTTTTCTTCTGTTGTGGCACCTTTCTAATTGAATGTTCTGCTTCCCCCTCCTCCCTCAGGTGGGAATGACAGTTCACTGTCGCATCATGAAAATCGACATTGAGAAATTCAGCGTTGACCTCACATGTCGCACCTCAGATCTGATGGATAAAGCAAATGAGTGGAAGCTTCCTAAGGACACCTACTATGACTTTGACACAGAGGCCGAAGACCAGAAACAGGATGAGGAACTCAAAAAGAAACAGCAGCGCACACGTTAGTATATGAACAGGTTTAATAAAAATTGTTTGCATCAACATAGTTAATAAACAGTACACAGAGGTTATTTTTCTGCACACTTTGGACACCTAATAATATTTACTGCCACATCAGTGCCCTTATAGTGCTTTTCTGCTTTTTGCATTCTCTCTTTCTCCAGCATATATAAAGCGTGTTATTGCCCACCCCAACTTCCACAATATAAGTTTTAATCAGGCAGAGAAGATGATGGAAACCCTGGACCAGGGAGACTTGATCATCAGGCCCAGCAGCAAAGGAGAGAACCACCTCACAGTCACCTGGAAAGTAAGAAACGTGATAAGTTTAAAAAGAAAACAACATAATGGGTGAATTGAGGTTAAAGACTAAGTGCAATAAAAGATTGTTGTGGAGGTTGAGCGAAACAACAGGAAGTTTACACACAGTACAATGCAATGTAATGCAGTATTTAATATGACACAGCATATTCCAGTCTGACTGTTTGATGTTTCATAGGTGGCTGATGGTATCTATCAACATGTGGATGTGAGAGAAGAAGGCAAAGAGAATGCATTCAGCTTAGGGCACACCCTTTGGATCAATAATGAAGTAAGCTGTTTTCTATTCTTTCTTCAGCATTGCATGTAACTATTCACACTGGCAGGTAGTTTATGGTGAAATATAGTTTGTGAGGCTGCTTCACGTTCTTAAAGAGTGTCTTTACATTTTCTGTAGGAGTTTGAAGATCTGGATGAAATCACTGCTCGATACATTCAGCCAATGGCGGCATTTGCCCGTGATCTACTAGGGCATAAGTATTTTCAGGAGTGCAATGGGGGAAGCAAGGAGGTATATACTGATTTACTGAGCAAAGTGTCTTTTGAATATCTCGTTCTACTATATGTATCACACCTCTGTTTGTTTCGTTTTCTCCTTGATAGAAAATGGAGGAGTTATTGATCAGGACAAAAAGGGAGAAGCCTACTTTTATTCCATACTTTATTTCAGCTTGTAAAGATCTGCCTGGGAAGTTCATACTGGGCTACCAGCCTCGTGGAAAACCACGGTGAGCAGAAATATTTTCTAAGAAATATTGGAGAAAAGAAAGCTGGTCTGATTTCCTTGGAAACTGTTTTTAAAACATATATGTTTTAAGCTATTCAGTGTTGTAACTTACAGGTGGAAGGTCCACATCTTGCAGACACTCTCGTATTTGCAAATTTGACTCATAATTATTTCACCAGCACTTGTTATCCACTCGCACACCAACTACTTCACTTCATTCATATTAGAGTTTTACAGGTGTGACTGACTATAGGTTTACATATCTATAGAACTGGCGTGTCAGTTTGCCTTTGTCTTCATGTCATTATCTTTTTTTCCTTCTAGGATTGAGTATGTGACCATCACCCCCGATGGATTTCGCTACCGTTCACAGATATTTCCCACAGTAAACGGACTCTTCCGTTGGTTTAAGGACCATTACCAAGAGCCTGTACCAGGTATTGAAGTACTACACCTATTGTTTGCAGTAGATGCATTAGTTGAGTTATATTGTCGTTAACTCTCTAACACTTTCCCCTCTGAAAGGCATCACTCCCAGCAACAGCAGCCGAACAAGAACACCTGCATCCCTCAACGCCACCCCAGCCAACATCAATATTGCAGGTGTGTCCTGCTCTTTTCTAAATAATATCAATCTAGATTTGACGCGTTACTGTTTGCTGATGTATGTATTCATTCCTTCCTAGATTTGACGCGAGCTGTCAACGCCCTTCCACGGAACATGACCTCCCAGATGTTCAGTGCCATTGCTGCAGTCACAGGCCAGGGCCAGAACCCCAACACCACCCCTGCGCAGTGGAGCTCCAGCCAGTACGGCTACGGTGGTAGCACAGGAGGAGGAGGAGGAGGAGGAGGAGGAAGCTCCTCTGCTTATCATGTAAGTGCAGCTTTTAGTGTTGACAATGGCCATGGAAGGAAAGAAATGTTGATGTTGATTTGGAGATGATGGTGGCTCCTAGCAGGGCTCAGTGACATTCACTTTAACGTTTGTATTTTTTAACTTGAAAATCATATAATTTTTAGTGGAGCCTCAAAATAAAATATAACCCCCAATTCTTCATAATATGGCAACTTGTATAACCTATTTGAATAATAAACAAAATACAGAAGCTAAAAAGGGACACCTAAACATAACTCAGAACCACGTTGGTAACCATTCTTTCTTCCATGGCAGGTATTTGCCACACCTCAGCAGCCAATAGCGACGCCCATGATGACACCCAGCTACTCCTACACAACACCGAGCCAGCAGCCCCTGGGCACGCCGCAGTACCCCGGCTCCACCCCACAGTCCTCACACTCTCACACACATGCCCACCCACATGGAAGCCACATGTCGCACAACAGCCATCATGGCCACCACAGCAGTCACCATGGCCATTCGTCCAGCACGCCGTCATCCTCCACCTCATCCAGAGGACGAACACCACAGCAGCAACCAAAGTAAGTACAGGGTAGTGCTGGACAGTATACCGGTTCATACCGTTTTTTTAATTTTTGTTATTATATGATAATAATATGTGATCTGTCGCTCTTCTCTCAATCAGTTTGAGATTAATTTTACCGTTTTAATTTATTAATTTAATTTTAATTTTTACCGAAAAATACCGTTGAATACTGTGAAACCATATTCGCAATTTTTCATTTTGAAAAATACAGTGATACAGAATTTTGGTCATACTGCCCAGCTCTAATACAGGGGAGTACTGTGTTTAAGTTACGATAAACAACTTTTCTCCTCCATAGTCCCAGCAATTTTTTATTGGTTTAAAAACCGAAATTTGTAATTTTGTATTGTCAGATTTTCTGTCCACAGAATGTTTGATGTTTAACATCAGATTTTCTGCCATTAGATGGTGCTAAACGCACAGTCAACATACCTTTGAATATAAAAAAGGAGCCCAGTCCTCACTATTTGAACACATTCTTCTCTGTCCACCCTCCCTGCAGGCCCAGCAGCAATGCAACCGCAGTGGACTGGGGCAAGATGGCGGAGCAGTGGCTGAAGGAGAAGGAAGCAGAGGGGCGGAAGAAAGCCCAGAGGATGACGCCGCGGCCATCGCCCAGCCCCATGATCGAGAGCACACCCATGTCCATCGCTGGAGATGCCACACCCCTGCTGGATGAAATGGATCGATAGGACACAGAGGGGGGCGTCACTACACCCCCCCTACCCAACTTCATTCTCTGTTCTGCTACTTCATCTGGATAACCCTCTGTCTTTTTGTTTACCATCCATATGTTCACTTCACCCCCTGATAGTGTAGCTGCAGTTATGATATCTGGTATCATGGCTCATCTGAACTCCTTACTTCTCTTGTCCTCCTGTCTACACATCTCACCCCAAATGTTTCATCTCCTCACCTCAAGACAGCTGCTCTGGCTGCATAGTATTTTGTATAGTAAGAATAACACTGTATACGTCATGCAGAGATGTCAGTACAATGACAAAAAAACTTGAAATACATGACAGCTGATACATATAGGATATGGACCTACACAGACTTTGTCAGAGAAGCTGTCTTGCTATCTTTATTTTGCAATTGGTTTTAGTTTGATCCATGCATGGTTTTGACAGAGCGGCACAGTTACAGTCTCCAGAACCCACCTTTCCTGTCCTGTGGTTGGTGGATTTCTGTGAGCAGCTGCCAAAACAGCACTTTGCGAAACCAATCAGGAAAGTGAATTTTTCTTGTATGGAATACGTCAGAAAGAATAAAGACTTTTTTTCTTTTCTGTTACAACGTTAAGGCCTCTGCTCTTCACATTTCTCAAAGCAAACACATCTGTTTGTACAGACACATGTTGAGTGTAAGGGATTTAGAAAACAATTGATTCATCGATAAATCTTCACGTCAGCTTGTGTTTCTTTCATTCATGATTTCCTGCTAGCAGTTTCCACCACATGCTGTATTATGATCAGCTCACTATGTATTGTGGCTCCTGTAGATAGCCTATAAGGTATTGACCTAAGAATACAATGTGGACCCGTCACATGTTCCACACTAGAGAAAATGGGGATTGCTTTTGAAGACTTCATGTATGTTTCTGTCAGGCAGTGAAAAATGTATCTCACATTTTAAAGCAGTTGATTTTACTAACAATATATTAACTGGCAAATTATCCAGGTGTCAGACAAGCATCTGTGGCAGTTTTTCAGAAAGGTCTTTTTTTTTTTTATAGGTTTACTCAAATTTGAATCTCTTGTATCTGTAATGTTTGCAGTTGAGTATTTCACTTTTGACACTGGGTTATGATGTTTGCCACCTTGTAGGATGTGATCGTTTCCAAAGATGCTGCAATTGAGTGCGAGACAGTGTCGCTTTTCCCACTTAATCTCAACATTTTTCTTCATAGCTGCATCAGTAAACTTAAGACATTTGAGTTCAGGTTTCTCTAACCATTAACACTATCAAACTGACTTCCCCCTGTTTATATTCCCTACACTGTTTAAATATTATGATCTGCACGCAGCAATTTCGGTAAAATGAATATATTGATGTCTTTTAGAAAAGCATAGACTTTTCTGTGATCGTCGTGTGGCAGTTGTAGGCCACCCTGCATCCCTCTTGACTTACGCTTTCGTTTTTTTGCCACAGTACAAACAAGCAGCGCTGGTATTCAATGGTGTGTTTCATTAAGCGGTGTGCAAAGTATCATGGTCCCATTATATGCTTTTTGTTTTAAAAATGTTTTTTGAATAAACTTACTTGGTTTTACATCTTGCCAGATTAAGATATTACATCTTTCTCACTGAGGCTGTGATTGGTTGTTTGCAGTAGATGGTGAAAGAGGAGAAATGATGTCTCTGGCACTGCTGATGACCTTTTCTACCTGTGATCCCTTTAATAAAAGTGTTCATATTAAACCCTGTGTCTTATTCATACTAATTTTGGCATAGGTCTGGACATATAAAAAAGGACAACACACACAGTCATCAAAACGTATAGTGGAATTAAAAGTTTGTGAAATGTAAATTTTTGCATAAATATTACCTTTTTTAATGGGGAAATTAGTGTCAGTGGGATTCCTCAGGGTTGAGACCCTGCTGTATTTAAAGAAAACCAATCTGCCAACCACTGCTTTCCAGCATAGGAAGTCGTGCATAAAGACGACAAACCTATACACAAATCCTATCCACCAAATAATGTTTACACTAGAATAAGTAAATAAAATAAATGTTTTGTCTCATATGTTTAGGGGGACTATCACATTTTAGGTCATATTTATGCAGAAATAGATCCAAATCTAGAGAGTTCATAAAATGTCTTTTCTTGTTGAAGTGCACCGCTGTATTGTTGACAACAGGAAAAATATTTAGCCTTAGGAATACATACTTTTTGCTCGTGTCTCCACTGAGTCAGCTTCAGATGTAACGTACGGCTCTGAAAACAAAACCTCTATTTTTGAGATCATGTGAACCCTTATGTCAGAGGAGAGAAATGCGTTGTGGGTATGACCGTGGTCATGGGAGCCAGCGTGCGCATCGCATTAGCAGCATGCGCACGTGACAGGACACCACTGAGGAAACCAAACAAATGCATTAGGTCTGGTGCTAACATTTCATCCGTAACAGGAGAAGAATTTAGCTTGAGACACGTGTTTATGAAATCATCAACCAAGTGCAGTGTAATAAAAGATCCAGTGTAGAACAATCTTCCTCTTTTGTGAATGTTTATGTAACCAAGTATATCACAAAGCTTTATTTGTTTTAGCTATGGCCAGACATACACACATTCCTGAGAGGACACATTCTGCTGAACCACTTCTTGCTGTTTAGAGCCTAAACTTTGTGACATGAGCAATTCGTGACATCAAAACTTCAAATGGGATTATTAGTAATTCCCTGCCAATCCATCTACAGAGCATAACACGTTCAACATCCCATAATTAATACACCATCGCTTTTAATGGAGTCTATTTATGATGTCCATCCAGAACATACGGAGTCCACATTTCAGTGTAATACTCAGTTGAGTGTGTCATATTGTGTTGCTATGTCATCGGCACATTGCAAAACTCACTCATCAGCAGCAGTCGGGCTTCCTCTTACTTGCGCCGTGAACAGCTCCTGTGCTGTCTGTGATCTCTGTGTGCAACACGAACAATGTGTGGAGACATATTCCATCATTACGTTAAACATTTAATTCCCAACCTAGGGGTCCAGAGATTAAACTCAAGGGTCACATAATTATTACATTTTTGGTATCTTGATATGAAATCCTAGTGAATTGAGAACAAGCTTATGAAATGTTGGATAGTTTAAAAATACGTAACCGTCAATAATGAGAAACTTTATCACTGGAGAAATAGGAAACTAACTGATCAGTGAATGAAACAGTTAAATGTCTGCTGCTGCCTGCAGCATAATGAGACTTTATGAAAGAAACTGACTCACTGATAATGTCACTGACGTGCCTCGAACCACTTTTCTCGAGCTCAGACAAAATTTTGGCCTCGAAGGTCAGAGAGGCCACACGGAAGAAGAAATCCCTGACGCTGTCTCCTGGAACAACAAAGAGACAAAACGAGGGTAAAACTCAGATTGAAAAGCCTGTAGGGATGGTGATTGGGGAAGTCACGTGGTGGTAGTGTGGGGGTGATTTGTTCACGTTAAATGGGTGTTTGATTCCCACCTGACTTAGCAGACACGGCCCAGTACTCTGCTTTGATTTCCTCAGAGAGTCTGATGGCTTCCTGCTCAATGCGAGCCAAGAGATCTGGAGACTGAGGAGCGAAATATACACAGAGAGAAGTGGAAGAAAGCGAAGAAGCAAAGAATGAGCTGCATCATAAAGTGTGAGATGAAAAATAAGATGTTTAGAGGTTTAAGTTGTTTATCTGATAAAATGAGAGAAAATTAATCAGCAACTATTTTGCTAATTGAAATTACCAAACCAAACCATTTAACCAATTTTAAGATTTAATTGAATATTAAATATATACTGTAGGTAATTGCAGCCCTAAATATCTTACATCAACAACATTTTGAAAATGAAAACATATTTTTTTAAATTACTGCTAAAATGACTCCTGCTATATGTAAATAAAAACATCTAAAACTGTAAATGCTTTTATTTTCAGGGAAGCAACTAACCATCATTTTTATAACTTAATAATCTACTGATTGTTGTTTTAACCAATCATTAACACTATTAAAATGTATGACAAATTTAAAACGTACATTAGTTTCCCACAAAGATGCCTTCAAACTGTTTGTTTTACCAGTTCAAAGCCTAAAAGCAGCAAATCTTCATTTTGTTATTATCAAGATTGTTGCTGATTTAATTTCTTTTGAATTACTAATCAGTGAATTCACTAAAAGTTTAATGTCATTTTTGATAACTTTTACCCACACTGAGGTCCTTCTTGGTACCGACAAGGAACAGCAAAACACTCGATGGGTCATTTTCCTTCATGGCGTCCTCGAGCCACTGCCTACACACATACACACAGGGTTACAAAACGTCTAATAGTATTTTAATGCTATAATCATTAGACAATGGGATATTCTTTACCTGGCGTGTGCTAATGAGCTCACACTGCTTAAGTCAAACACGACTATGATAGCTGGAGAAATGTAAAGAGACAAACAGTATGAACAAAAGATGACTCACTGTTTGAGTCATTCGGTGGAAGATGAGAGGTCTAACAATACACCGTAGATGCAGCTAAATTCACCTTGTGCTCCTCTGTAATAGGTGGAAGCGATGCACTTGAACCGTTCCTGACCTGCAGTATCCCACCTGAAACAGATCAAATGTTCTTTGTGTTTGTCTTTAATTGTTCTCACAAGGATGTTTGGTGAAATTAGTCACAATCCAGCAGTCATGCAGTGTTTCATAATGAGAATTAGTAATAGAGTCATTTACAATGATCGGCTTTCACTGTAATAAGCCTGGAGTCTTCAGCTACACTAACGACTGAGGCTGTACTTACAGTTTGCACTGCGGCACGTTGACCCGAATGTCAACATGCCAGAGGAAAAGTGAGGGCATCCCCAACATCAGTAGGATTCATCCTCTGGGATCTGTGCTTGCTAAATATACTGTCCTGACTTTTTATGGCAACCCATCAAGTTGTTGTTGAGCCATTTCAGTAAAGCGCAACCACATTACAGCTGTGAATGTTTGCTGGCTTTCTGTCTCTCTGGGACATTAACCTTAGAATTATATTAATTCTACACACATGCACCTTTATGTAAGTCAACACAGTGAAGTACAAAGGTGTAATTTAAGGTCCACACAAGCAGTCGGAACAAGAAACTTATCAAATTATCTAGAGGATGTTGTCATGTATACAGGTCATTTTACCCCGATGATCAGTGAACTGTTTCTCTGTGGTGTAGTGACATACTTACAGCTGTAAACTAAAGGGAACGCCGAGGACCTCGAAACGCTCCATCTCAAAATCCACCCCTATAGTTGCTTTGTAGTTCTTTTCAAATGCATCCTTGCAGAACCTGACAGAAACACACAAACAGGAAAATCTTTTTCCAAAGGTCAAAAATGTCAAAAACATGAGACAATTTGTCTATTCTTAGCCCAACTGAGGCTGTTATGTTGTTTCAGGTCTTTTTTTCTTTTTGTGGTAATTTTTCTGGCTATTTTAAATAGTTTTTGCCTATTTTTGGTTATTTATGTCTCACTTTGCTCTTTTTTAGTCATCTTTGGTCATATTTGTGTCTTATTTGTCATTAGTGTCACTGTGTTGTCAAGAGTTACTCTCTTTGTGGTCGTTTTAGGTCTTTTACCACAACCTGTGACCTTGAAACAAGAAATATTAATTAATTATTCACTTTGTACAAAACCCCAAACTAACTAACTTACATGTATCTACAGTCATGCATTTGTAGTATCATCATAGTCTTTAATAAGATTTAAAAAAAAATTAGAAGCAACCACATACGCAACAGAAGCACTGATCTAATTATCCAGGACTGCTTCTTACCTGCTGATCAGACATGTTTTCCCAACTGCAACATCTCCCACGACAATGACTTTGGCAACATTAAAGCTGGCGACAGAAAGCCGAAGACAATCATGACTCATGACTCTGTACAACAACAACCTGACAGTGTGAAATACACATGAACACACAGACATCACTGCAAACTTTTAATGTTTTATATTATAATTTAGGTGAAGACACAGCAGACAGAGCATGAATTAAAAGGCCTGCGTGGTGCTAATGAATTGGATTTAAACACTGTTTATTAGCAAGGTGGGCAGAGGCGTGTGTTCTCTTATTTCTGTGATTCTTACCTCAGTGTGTCTGGTTTCTGCACCTCACAAACAGCCTTCACCTGAGGGTGGAAGCCATCTTTGGTGTGCAGAGCTGCGTTTGGACTAAAACACTGTAGAAAAGTGAGAAGAAGAAACAGTCTAAGCCAATAAAAAAAGGGGCAAGAAATCAGCAATGTCCCAAACTACTGTAAAAACTGTATTTAGAGAAGCAAAGAGCAGCACTGTTGACTGTAGATAACCTCATCATGGCAGTAACCCTGTTAGCTGTGATTGTATTAGAGTGTGTGTTACTAACCTTTGGGAGCTGAGTAATGATGCGGTCCTTCTTCACAGGTGGTACCATGCTGCTGCAGTGGATCAGCAAACAGACACACACACAGTGACCTCTGCTGATTTTGATCCTTTATGCTAAATTTCTTTTTTTCCCTCTCAACACCAAAACCACACCAAGTCTCCCTGAAATACAGCAAATATCAAAAAGTTCAGTTGTGGATTCAATATAAGCAGAATGTACGGTCAAGATCATTTTTGTTTTTCTGTCTGCATGCAGCCAGAGTTATTGGAAACTACTTTCAGACAGAAGAAAAGCAATTAGCAACATTGACATATTGGCCCTGAAAGACTCAACATCATGGAGTCAGTTTGGAATCACATGAAGAGACAGAAGACACGCAAGACTGAAGTGTAGTTAAGTGCCACTTCTAAATCTTTACTCTGCTTGAACTTTTATTATTATTTTATATATACATATATATATATATATATATGTATTATATATATATTATATTAAAGCAACACAAACTCCAGTAATATACTCCAGTAAAGTAACTCCAAATTTGAACATTAGTACATTACTCCACAAACAGAAAATACTACTGCAAAGTAATATAATAATAATAACTATGGTATTATGTTGTTAACTTTCATTTATATATTAATATTATTTTTATCTAGACTTTACATTTAGTTCCTCAAGAGTTTGTACAGTAGTCTTCTGTATGATCCTCTATGTCAATTGCCCTTTCTAAAGTTCTCCAGGCCAAGTTTGAAGGACGAAATCTTCAAATAAAAAAACTCTTTGTTTACTTTACCTGGTGTTGCTGAATGGAGAAATGTTGAAGGAAGTGTGGTCTGGGTGTGGGGATTTGATGTTTTACCAAAAGTCTACAAAGAACAATAAATCTGCAGCAACACGACGGACACAGCAACGAAGGGAGTCCCCGGAGTCCATCTCCAGAAAAGCAGCAGACAGACAAACACACGATTAATAGCTCAGACTTTCGGTGTAATTAGTAAGAAGAACCAGTGAGTAACCTGTCGAACAGCGCCGACTACAGGTGAGTTTAACTTTCAGGAGGTCATACAGTCAGTTTCAGTTCTAAATCCATTAAGTCACAATGTGAGCTGAAAAATAGAAAACAAATATCAGCAACAGAAAATCAATAACATGGATTTTTATAAACGTCTCTATGAGCTAATACAAGTTCAGTTGCCACTGAATAACATGTCAATAACATTTGGGATGTTATTCATTTATAATTTTGTATGTTGTATTCTAGTATGTGTGGACTGTAAATATAGTGAATAATGAATATTCGAATAAAGTTGGTGTAATCGACAAAACCATATTATTAAGTCAGGACGTTCACACTCCGGTGCAGCAGGTGGCGACACCTCACCTTAGAGCTCGCCACGGAAGTGACGTCGTATTCCCGCGACGCCAGAGGTTTAAAAACGTGCTCGACCGCGCTGATGGTCCTTTTCGCTGCGTCTTTCGTCTGTTGTGCCACGGCCTACAGCAGTTTGCCATGTCTGTCTGCAACACCGCGCAAATACAAGCTCATAGAACAATGTTTTTCAGACAACAGTTTTGTTTTCTACATTTTTCTTCTGCGTTTAAAACGTGATATCTTCTGCTAGTAAGTGTAACGTTAACATTGATCCGTCGGGCCTCCCACAGCCACGTGGAGAGGACTGGAAGGATGGACACGATACAAGACGAAAGTAAGATTTGATGTGTTTTTGATGTTAACTTCCCTGATATACAATACTGCAGAGTATTGGTTTTATGCTAAAGAATTAATTGCTGCCATCTCCGTAATCTTGTTTTCTCATACTTTAAAAGCTTGAACCTTGAAGTGAATCAAACGCTTGAGCGTCACATCATTATATAACGCACAACTTAAATTTTAAATAGATTTAAGATATAAGTAAATTTTCACTTCTGTGGTGTTTGATGACGTGAAAGTGCAAGTAATTCTAAGAGATTCCAGTAATCCTAATTTTCTAATCTAAATGTGCCTAATTAAGCAGTATTGCCAGGCAGTGGTGTAATTCAGGTATTGTTTTAAAAACCAGGATTTTTTTTCTTCAGGTGGTAGCGGAGTCTAACATGTCATACTGAAGTGATCCTGCAGTCTCGTTGTGTTCATGCTAGGTGAGTGACAGTGAAGTCGTGTCAGCCACATGATGTCCTGTGTGTCAGTGATGAAAACTGTGAATAGGAAGTGCCGTCTGATGCGACAACTGACGATGTTACTTGATCACTGTTCTGAGTCTCCAGAATTTTTTTTTGATCATCTTGTGATCATGCTTTACCTACATAACAGTATTTTTTAAACGTTTTTTACAGGTGTAACTATTCAAGATGAGGGGAAGCCAGAGCCTGAGGTTAGTTTGATTATCTGCTCCCGTCTGACTAAAATATTTGAAGCGTCTTAATGAATGATGAAACTAAACTGAAATAGCTGGAATTACCGGCAGATTGTTCAGTGGTGACTCCTTGGTTTTCTGAACTTTAGATAAATGTCTGTTAAATAAAATGTGATAAGTGGCTGTGATAACAAACATAACATTGTTTCCCTCTATAGCTTAATCACGAACCTGCCATAAGAGGTGGAGGCCATGGTAGTGAAACTGCAGGGTGTTTAAATGATAGGTGAGTTAAAACATCTTTAATGTGATACTCGTGATACTTTGAAGTGATGAAAACTTGTGTAGGAAGTGCCGTCAGATGCGACAACTGACGATGTATCATCCACTTTTCTGACTCCTAAGTGTGTGCCAAGTATTACTGTCGCCCTTCTTTGATGCTTATCTAATGTCACTTTCCTTCTGTGACCTTTTCCTGCAGCTCTGCAAGATACTCAACTAAACCAGCTGACAAGTTAGAATTTTGTTGAGGTGAGTTTGCATTTTGTCATTAAAATGCCAACTGACTGCTCCTGTTGTGATGAAACTTAAACTGAAATAGCTGGAATTACCGGCAGATTGTTCAGTGGTGATCATTGGTTTTCTGAACATGCAATGAGAATAACATTGCCTTGAATGGACTTGACTGGTGCATGTTTTTCACAGTTGTAATTTTGTTCTGTTTTCTCAAGGTTGAGCTGCTTAAAGAACCTCCAGTATGTAATTCATCTCATGGGGCAAAGCTGCAAATTTTGAGTTGGTCTTTGTAAGTTACCTTTTACTTTCAAAAACATTTTGATGTAACAAATGTAATCTGACAAAAAAATGCAGTTTTTAAGTGTGCTTTTTCTCTTTTGCAGATGACTAATGGAAACTGGTGTGAACGTGTCATGATTGTTTTTTACATCATGTAAAGAGCAGATTGCTTAAATGTTTTGTAAAAACGTTTGTCACTGATGCAGCAATATGACTCAGTTGCTGAATCAAAATTTTGTTTAAATGTGAATTCAGACACCCCCCCTGTTTTTCACATGGCAAATAAACTGACTTGACATTAAAGTGATTACCTGTTTTCATGATGCTTTTCATTTAGATATTTTTTTCGAAATGACTAATTAAAAAAGAACCTGATTATAACCATGGTCAGATTTTATGCAAAATGCGTTAGTGGAGAACCTTGTGTAACTGAGAGCACTGTGACAGAACAGTACATCAAAGTAATGCAGTTTGTAAAGTTTCTTATTGGTGCATTCAGAACTAAAAATAAACTTAAAACATTAAATTGAATAGTGATGGCACATTTTCCCCTCACCCAGTGTTAACTATTACTGCACATTAAGACTTGATATTTTCCTTTCAACATTTTAGCTTGTACCTACACCAATAAACCAGTTTCTTTACAGTTTAATGTGATGCCGTAGTTCAGGTTTTTAAGCCAAATCTGACCATTGGTACAGAACTAGACGTGTAAATATACTTAGTTTCATTCCACCACTGTAATGTGTCCCTTTCTGCAAATTGTATTATAGCACATAGCAAAATAAGTATTGCATAATAACCTGTCTTATTGTAGAAACTGACAATTCTGCAAGCTGTCTTTTGATTCAATGTCAAAACTAACAGATGTGGATACCCATGTGGATTAAATATTGACTGTGTACACTAAATCAAACTGCAAGTAAGTAGACATCAATTGGGAGGCAACAGAATTATAACTTTTAATTCATCACTGTCTGCAGGAGAAACAGAACCCTTATGTGAATAATATCACTTGTTCATGCCCATTCTTCTCATTGAAACATTAAAATCAAATTTCCTATGTACAGTCATTCCTGTAGGTGATATGTGAAACCCTTATTTACAATCAATTTCACAAAGCAACATTTTCTCTATTGTAGTAAAAAAAAATCAGTCTACATCTT
This sequence comes from Ctenopoma multispine, assembly GCA_034779795.1. Taxonomy (NCBI): domain Eukaryota; kingdom Metazoa; phylum Chordata; class Actinopteri; order Anabantiformes; family Anabantidae; genus Ctenopoma; species Ctenopoma multispine. Next base: position 14,971,893 of record JAUYWH010000006.1, on the reverse strand, counting down.
CATGAGCACCATTTACTGCAATCTGTCCATTGCAGTGTTTGGTGGAGTCACCTTTTTTTTTTCTCTCAACGATCCAAAAAAGATAAACCAACAATGAATCCGTTCTACTAACAAGTACTGTGTAACGAAAATGACGTTTTTTATTCTTCAGTGCAACAGACGTCATACTGTTGTCTACAACTACCAAAAGCACAATAACATGTTACACTTCTGCAGAGGGTGGCATGAACAGAGTCAGTTCAACATACACTGTTATAAATACTACTGTACCAAATCTGTATTCATCCACAGCAGAAAATAGTTCCCAAGAAATATATTATTTACTCCTGAATGAGGTACATTTACTATAAAGCTGCAGTATCCAGCTGTTTTAGGAAACTGAGCCTTGAAAAGAAAATCTAACTGTACTTATACATTTATGCTTGTTTTTTTAATGGGACACATTTTAGACTGACAGGGTAGAAAATTCAAAACGTGACAGAAGAAGGGTGCCTTTTTTATGGGCTTGTTTGAAAAAAATAAAATAAAAACCAACACATTAGCGTCAACTTAGTTGAGATAAAGACCGGGGCCGTCTGCATCGTGTGCTAATAGTTCTCAGTCCTCCTCTTTCTCGATGTAGCTTTTGGAGGCCGAGCGTGCCATCTGTCTGGCCATGTACCTGTCTCTTGCTGAACTTACAGTCTGATCCGTGCTGCGTTTTGCAAACTTGTTTGCCTTATCCTCAGTTTCCTCTTTCCCTTCGCTTTCTTTTTCCTTTCTCTGTTCGTTTCTCTGTTCAGCTTCGTCCTTCTTCTCTGGATCTTTTTCTTCCCTTCTTACCGCCTTCTCCTTCTCTGGCTCCTTCCTTCTTTCATTCTCTTCTTCCCGACCTTTGTCCTTCTGCTTGTCCTCAGCTGAATTCCTTCTCTTCTCTCTTTCCTCATTCTTATCCCTCTCTCTATCTTTGGGGCTCCTGTCCCTTTTCCCATGTCTCTCTGTATCCCCCCTCCCTCTACTTCTATCATCATTTCTGCCTCTGTCCCTGTCTTTCTTTCTTTCCCTGTCATCTCTTCTTCCTCCGTGTCTGTCATCTTTTTCCCTTCCCCTGTTTCTGTCTCTATCTCTGTCCCTCCCTTTGTCTCTGTCTTGATGTCTGTGACTCTTTTTATATCTGTCCCTCTCTCTTTCCTTCTCCTTATCCTCTCCGCTCCCCGATGAAGGTGACCTCTGTCTGTACTGGCGTTTTGAATGTGCAGACCCTGCTCCAGGCTTGATGAACCCAGACTTCTGCTCATGACCTGCCTCACTGTCACTGGATGAGCTTGGATTATTGTCATGAGATGCAGGTGAGGGAACAGGTGAAATCTTCTCTGGCTCTTTTGAAACATTTGAGGTTTGAGTTCTGTGGAAGAACAAACAGGAAGAAACAGTTAGAGATCAGAATGGTTTGTGGTTATTGTAATTAGAGATGTGTTAGTATTACTGAGGTTTGACTGACTTGTTTGCAGAACGATCTGGTATCGCCTCCTCTCCTACAGTCTGATTGAGCAGATGCCGGTAGAAGCCGCTCAGGTCTTTTTGTTTCTTCACATCCAAAGCAGCTAAGCAAAACAAAATTAAGTCAAAAAAATCATTTACAATGTTTCACACGAAGTGGCCTAATGCCACAACGTCTTCTTTCTCTGCCAGAAGTCTGCTTTCTGGGTCCTAAGGGAGAAAATATTCTCCCACAATAAAATGTATTGAAGCAATTAAAGAATTTAAGTTAAGTTCCTTTTTTAACCTTTTCTGGTCTCATTTACATCTTTGAAAGAAAGGCTATTTTCAGACTGGCAGTACTGGTTTTACAAATCAGTAGACAAATCAGGTTTAGGCAACATTTGTGTGTTAACATCTAGAGTTAAAAGTCTCATATCGCTTTCATTCAGCAGCCTAAAAATAGTTTGTAAAGTATCTGTCTAACCTTCCATCTCTGCCTCCCTCCTCTCTCTCTCCTCCTCCTCCTTCTGCTCCTGCAGTTTTTGCCTGTAGGCAGAGGTAACGTATGCCTCTTTATCTGAAAACTTCTCTCCCTCTGCCTCTCTTTCCTTCTGTATCTTCCTCTCTTCCCTTCGTTCTTGCTCTTTCTTTCGGTCCTCAACTGCTTTCATTAACTGGTGGATGTACTTTGGCTGTCATAAAGAGAAACAGACAAAAAAAAAGAAAAGACATTCGGTTAATAAAACTCACACAGTGTTTTCTCTTCACCAGTAGGATGTCAGAACTCAATGTCAGGTAAACAGCAACAAAACACAAAATCTACAGTTGTAGTTTTTCTATACAGTCAATACATAATGAAAGCTCAGTGTCAACAAATGCAACTATTCAAGTGTCCTACATTAATGAGATTACCCTTTTCTCAGCACCTCCCAGAAGTTTTTTGTTGCCCTCATTTCTTTGCTTTTGAATGTCGTCGTACACAGCGTCATAGTCATAGACAGTGCTGTCTTGTTCTAGAGCCTTTTGCATCTCCAAATGTGTCTTTGTGAAGAGAGACAGACAAAGACCAGAGGCATTTAAATCATAGCAATCACTGTTTGTAGAAAAGAAAAAGGTGTAAGAACTTTGTAGACTATTCTTTTAATTCTTCCTCTTACCTGTTTCATCATCCTCTTTTTGATAGCTTCTCTTTGTAGAGTCTCCCCAACTGAAGTCTGTGGAAACACTCGTGCTCAGTATACAGTCTGTTTAAATGCAGACTGATGCATGTATATATTTATTTTAATTTCTTTCACAAAAACTGGTTTTGGATCCACAATAATAACTAAAATACTTGCATGCAGCAATTGTTGAATAACAGGAGTAAAAATAATAATAGTATTATCCTGCTTATGATAATTCGTTAAAACGTTTACACACCTCATCATCCGAGTCATCCCCGAACACTGAAGGTCTTGGCAGTGATGCCGTCTTTGACACGCCTTTTTTTTGTGGCAAGATCAGCCCGTACCTGTGGACAGTCAGGAGACAGGAATACTCAAATCCAGCCCTACCAAACTCATGGTTATATGCATTTCACAGGTTGAAATTTGATACTATAACCTTTTATTGTTTATTGGGGAAAACAGTATCTCAACTAGGAAGGAATGCAAAGGCTTTGCATCTCAAACCAATACTAGAGCAATAATTTGAATAAGGTAAAAAAAAAAAAACTTTAATAAAGTGCTAATTTTGCTAATGATATTTAGTTAAGGGGGATTATAGATTTGTCTCTGGTATACAGAAACAAATTTGTTTTTGTAATGCTGGTATTAAAGTTCATCTTAGAAATATATTTATTCATGCACTTTTAAGCAGCGTAAGAAGCAAATAATAACAGGACAGCGCAGAGTCTAACAAGATCTGGATGTGTCAAATGAATTCAAATAGAATTTATATTTCAAACTAGTCCCAATTTAACACCTTTTCACTATGATATCACATAGAATAACCACAGGGGAATATAAGAAAATAAATGTATCGACATCACTTTTTTATGAGCACTTCCAAGCTGTATATATTTGGCTGTAATATAATCAATCAATTAGCCTAAAACCTTTTAGCAGACGTTGATTTGTTTATTAGACAGGCAAACTACAAAAGACCAACAAATAACACCTAAAAGCTCAAAGAAATCCGAATTTGTTACCTGCATTTTGAATGACGAACGTTTGCTATTTAAAGTTTTATACTCTCTCACTTACATCATGTAAATAACAAAAAAACATCGAAGAGAAAATATACATGGTAAAGAGAAGAAGTTGACAAATAGATGGATCTATAACACAAAGAAAAAAGAGCCACAATTTTGTAACATTTACTAGCTAACAAGTTGATTTATAAGCGATGTTAGCATAACGTTAGCATATCATTAACTAGCTGCAGGATGAACCGCCGTTTCTGTAAATAACGCTGAGCTGTAAAACCACGGCTACTACAGTAAATTAACTTAATTATCATAAATATAGCCAAAAGTCATCCAAGTGAAACTGCTGTTTATTGTTAATCGCACACTATTACAATCGCGTTAGCATGTTTTCAACTTACTGCTTCGTAGGGGCCGCCATCTTGCTCTGCTCGCTGTGAACCTGCTCGACAGATTCGACACAAATATTTAGTAATTTAGCTCATGATTCACAGGTTATTCTAGATAACTTCTCAGCAGCCATCCAAAAAATATTCACACACGATAACCATATTTATTTATAAGTGTGTTATATTCGCTTATTTTCACTAGAAATGGGTTTGTCTGGCTGCTGGGAAACTGCGAGCTTTAACTAACCGATAAAAGAAACTGACCATGATAGACAAACAAACTTTTATATATCACTACAGTAAACTGTGGAATATATCTCATATCTCAAAACATAACTAAAATACAGTGACATAGCACAGATCACGTGTCCAATATGAAACCGGTTCAATGGTAGAAATGTAGTTTTATTAGGATTATGTTGTCAATAGATGGCGACATTGCTCCAAATTGTTTCTTAAAGTATCTTGCAACTAGAGCAAACTCAGAAGTGATATTAACATAGTTTTCATTTTATTATTTATTTGGAAGAAAAGGCTACATTTTATTATTTATTATTAGTTTCAAAGATTTGACTTTATGCAGGCAAATCTCAAAGGTATAAATCCAGCATCTGCATACAAAATAAAAGTTAAACTGTGAGATGTGTTCTAAAAAAGGTCAACTGTGTAGACCGTAAAGAAATGGATAACAATATTAAGTATTAATCTTGATAGAAATTATGTTAAGTTAAAATCTTCCTTAGGCTAAGTACATCATGTCAAACTTGCTTCAAGCAACACATCATGGCCAGGTTAGGCTCCTCAGGGGCCCAGGGTGTAATTTCCCCTGTCAACCAAAAAAAGTACCCCAGTGCTGAAAAACTTAGATGACTGACTAAATTACTAACAGTTATTTAGCAATATCTTTAATGATTAATTACGTATGTCATTGTTCAAATCAGACACTGTTTCTTATTATAATAAAGTCAATATTTTTCAGGTTTAGTTAGTCAGACTCATAATGGCTGACTCCATCCTCACAGTTCTCATGTTATGGAATAGTAATACTTTGTTTTAGGTTTTCTGGTTGTGTACACTGAAAAAAGACAAAATGGTAAAACTCACAAAGATATAAGGATATTTAGGTCTTACATTTTACAGAGAACCCTGGACCAGGGTAACACTATTGGGTGTGGAAGGCCTGACATGGTTTATAATCTACTTTTGGCGTTACTTAAAGCTAGAAGGGTAATGAGGACATGGAGATTTGTGGAGAGTTGTGGGAAGATCAATTAACTAGTAGTTTTTTCCTCATTCTGTCTAATTTCAATTATGATTAAAGATCTAATTGAGACAACAAGATACAAAATTAAAATTAATATTATAGAGATAGTAATAGAGATAAAACTACATTACATACAGCATGTTGAAATAAAAGACTAAAGTACAAAAATGTGCAGAAATTTGATTTTCTTACTTAATATACTGGTGATTCTGGTGTCTTGTTAATTTAATCTCATTGGTCATTAAAGGGGTCCTGGTCTCCAGTTTAGAAATCAGAACTCTTTAACTTTAAATCACTGTGATGATCAGATGCTAAAGTTTATTATAGATAACCATAAGTATAATGAATTATAAAAATAAACAGACAGCATACCAGCACTTTGTGGGCAGTTAGTGACATGGAGTGTTTCTGTAACAGATGAACTGCAATGAAAGATGCTTGTGAGTCTGCTGCTCTGAGGAAATGAAGACTGAGAGTCTGCATCTAGTCTCTGTGTAGCTAAGATCAATAAAAGTGCTCTCATTTCATTAATACGCTTATATATTATTATTTTATCTTAAATGCACTCTGATGAGTAATTTACTTAAGATCAGATCAGTAGGCATGTCTCACCTGTAACTAAAGGTGCAGCTTTAAATCTCACTGCCTCCTCTGTGTGACTCTAAATCCAAACACCATTATCTCTATCTCAATCTTCTCATCTCTAAACTCTCTGATAATCGCTCAGATACAAACAAAACAAACAGGGGTGCCTGATAAATGAATGTATAGAGTAGTGATAAAATGGACTATGGGAGATAAATTCATAGGTAAATTGATGATTATATAGATAAATGAAGTGATACATGGTATAATTGAGGTAAAAATTTAAATGAGCTCAACAAATGTATTTTTTGATATCAATAACTGAGAGACACATTGCTCTTAATGTTATACTGCATGTGGTAAAGGAAGACTGATTACAACAAGCCAAGAGAATGATTTGCAGTATTGTTTTAGCCTGACTTGCCAGAAGTATCTGTAATTTTTTTGCAATTCATTCTGATGAGATTATGGTATTTTTGGGTGGGAGGAAAGATTGTGCAAGCTGTAATAATAGTATTGGTTCTGCTGCTATGCATTTGTTGCACATGCCTGCATGCTATATGCTGCTGTCTACATGTTTGAGTGGTTGAGCGTGGGTTGTGACAGGCAATGGTTAATGCCATCTTTGATCTGTGCCTTCAGGCAGTGAAGATTGACAAGAGACGAGTGTAGCAGCACAGGTTCAGACAAGCAGGCAGGCTTCTGCTTCTCTGGAGTCATGAACTGTTTTCCCCTGGTCAGTACTGCACCAACTTTACTAAAGCAGGTATGCAGACATATGACTATTGGCTTTCTTAAACCAAGGCATGAAAAATATATACTATTTCACAGTGCACATACTGACAACATACTTAATGCATTTTGCAACATGCTGGAGATACTATGTCAATGTCAGAAATTCCTGAAAAACAAGTCAGTGACTGACATGAACGTTTTACTTTCCAATCTTTGCCACTTACTACTGCAATGAATTGCAACACAGCTTGAAGCTGAACACACTTAAGTCCCGTTGTAAGAATGTACAAGCTTACGGTAGCCAACAATGTATGCTTTTATTATTTTGTATGTGTACATGTGATGACATGTTCTCAAGTCCCTACTATATCTTTTTTTTAAACATTGCCTCTTTGGGTCATTTTGTGCCTCTTTGTAGCAGGTTTGATGGCCTGCAGGTTTGTGGACCTTTGACAGTTTTTGTGGTGATTTTTGAGTTGTGTCTCGTTCTTTGCTTATTTACCTCCCTCACTCTCTGTCATTTTGACTCTCTTTGTGGTCGTTTTGTGTACCTTTGTGGCAATTATGCATTTCTTTGTGGTTCTTTCTTCTCCTGCATCGTTTTGTGGCTGTTTTGCATTTTTTGTCATTGTTGACTGAACAAGAAACAGCAACTTCAACCAAAGGCTCTGGTTCATTAGCCCCCTGTCCAGTTCAACATATATTACAAACAAGATTTGATTAAAGATTGTAATGCATTATGATGTGAAAATTCACCTGCAATAAGATGTCATATTTCAGCCTTTGACACATTTGATCCTTTTAAATTGTAAAAGGACCTTGTAGGTTCCTTGTAGGAACCTACAAGGAAAAGGGGACAGTATACATTTTCTGAATGTGGTTGTTATAGGTCAGTCATTTACTCACACACACACTGTTCCTTACTACTCTTCTGTTTATGTCCAGCACACATATGGTTAATCAGGATTGACAAGCTAAGGGTAGTTGCGCATGCGCACGTGTTGCCGACAGAGGAAACAGCCGGGGAGTAGTCAAACAGTCAACGATCACAGAGAAAGGCAGCGGAAAAACGAGAGAGGACCAGCAGTCCCGGCTCAGCTGGGTTTTCTCCCCCTCAGAACAATTATGCTCATGTCGCCGTTGTCGCTTCTTCTCAGGTGTCCGCTTCCCGGTCGCTGAATGGCGCTGGTTACCGTGCAGCGTTCACCGACCCCCAGCACCAGCTCCAGCCCTTGCGTTTCGGTAAGAGCCGCCTTTATTATTGAAACCCCTTCCTCCTCCTCCTCCTCCTCCGCACTCCTCTGTCGCTTCCCCCATCACCAAACCCAAAGCTTTTTTTCCCGTGGAAGGTGATTAAAGCTTCAGTTCCGTGGTCTATTTATCGGATTCTGCCTGTCATAAAGTGCCTTGCCTTTGTGCTCGTGCGCATGCGTGAAATATAACTGCTCATCATTTTTCAGTTACAGTATCAGTGTCGCTGCTGCTAACTTGACTTGTTTTTGTTGTGGGTTTTTAATTGCTCCTGTTTGAAAACACAACACTGTTAGCTTGCGGGAAAAGGACTCACTTCTGTCTTTATTGTGCTCCACTTTGACATGGTTCCTGTAATTCACATTTCCGCCAGTTCAAAGGTTCAAACCGGGGAGCCAGCTAGTCAAACGCTGAAGGGAAACTCGTGTTTCTTTTCTTACATTGTGAGAACATTCTCACGCTTTTTTCGTTTGTGTATGTGACAGCAAGTTGTACTTATCCACTTATCTAATGGTTGTTAGTTGCATATGTGTACTTAAACCAAGAAGTGTTTCACGCACTTCCGTTTGCAGTACAGTAATTGCCTTGTGACGCGCTCTGAATTGAAGTATTTACTCTTGCATTATTGTTTGGTGCCGTCCTGCCATGTAAACACGACTGTGGACGTGTCTTTTCTTCCCTCTTCGTCTGTCTCTTCTGCATGTTCCTCTACCTGTCTGCCTCTCTCTTCCTGTCTGTGTACGTGTGTGCTTGTATTACTCATGTCGTGGGGATATAAATCTGTTTACACGGTCACATTGTGGGGAAGTCCATAACTTAAATCAATAAATTTTATGGTGACTACTTCTTTTAAGGTTACGGCAGGGGTTAGGGTCAATCTCCAGGGAATGAATGTAAATCAATGTAATGTTCTGTGAAGCCGTGACAGACAGGACTGTGCAGAGTACTATGCTCATCTTGTTTCTACACAGGCAGGGAACCCCGTCAGACAATCAGCAAAAGAGTGAGGAAGTAATATACAAGCATATGCTGGCTTCCTACATTTCCTGTGTCTTTGTTTGCTTCAGTCGTCTTTTTCTTTGTCAACAGTCAGTGATGTTATACGATGAAAGGTTATGTATGTAGCTTATAATGCACAAATTAATTACCAGTGAAATATGAGTGGTCAGTAAAGATAAAATCCAAATTGTATGCTAATACATACATATATATATATATATATCGCTTTAAATTGCAATATTGGTTATGGATCAAAATAAGAGTCTTACCAATACAGGGTTTTTAAGGTTTATTTGAACATATTAGGATTTAAAACAATCAGATAACTATATATGGGATAGCATTTATTTGAAGACCTTTAATCAGTATCCTGAACATTTATTTATTGGAGTGCGATTTGTCTAATAATCCTACTGATATTACCACCTCCAGCCAACTGTTGACACGAGATTGATCAGACAGTAGCAGAAAGGCACTGTGCCTCTGGTTGATTCTGTTATGACAAACTAAAAGTGTAGTATGTTTGGTGAAAACCACATGTTTCCGCTGACTGTAGCTGCACTGACAAGTAAGAAGCAGATGTATTTATCATTGCGCCAGAATGAGTTTAACGCTAATGGTTCATTAAACATGAATGGTGTAAATTAAACATGAAAATGAGCGTCACGTCATTATGGAAGCAACTCTGTCCTGCTACACTGACATATGGGAAGGCCTTTGTAAACATTAACCACTCGGAAATGTATGATTGTTTTAAATTAAAGTTAGTTAGTAAATTTAATTTAATCTGCAAAATGATTGAGATCGAGATCAGTTTTTTTTGAGAGATGTAAAAACAAAAGGAAAGACAAAATAACAATAAAATTCCAAATCACACGCACAGTTCAGCTAATTATTAACCAATTAAAAAAATCAGTATTATTCTTAAAATGAGCTCGTAAAATTTCTCTTTCACACAGGGAAATGTGTGAGTTCCTTTAGCTTTAAGTTGAGCTGCAGCTTATGTCAGTAATCAGGTGCATAGTACTGGAAACCAGTCTTCTCCAGTTTACAACTGGTATGAGGAACTTTTCAGTCTAGTCTCTCCTGTGATGTGGTTTCATGATTATGAGCGCTGAACTTAACTAAGGATGTTCGATATCCCAGCCTTTCAGATAGCAATGCCTCATAGATGAAGACACGAGTTTGCTGATGCTTTGTGTTCACCCCACACACCTGAACCCGTCGAGGCAGGTGGCCGCCCACCCTCAGCCCGGTTTTGCTGGCATTCTTTTCCATGGGAGGTTTTCCTCTCCATGGTCTCATACTTTCGTTGGATTTTCTTTATAATTCAGTAAGTTCTTAGCCTAACTATTTTAAGTTACTTGATTTTATGGAGTGGCACTGTGGTAAAAGTGGGTAGCAGCAGAATGAACATACAGGATATGATTAATTTTAAACTATGGTGGATTTTATAATAGTTTTTCTGTGTTCAGAGGAGAAAAACTAATTGAATACTTTACAAATGAAAGTATTTCATCATATTGATGGAAAACTCCATTGAAAATCAAGCATAGTTTTAATGTCTTAATTTACTGATTTGCCACTTTGCCCATAATGACCTGTAACACACAAGGTGCTGCTCCCATGCTCTATAAACAATGTAGAAAATTTCTGATGGTCGACAAATGTATTTTGAATAATGACAATGTCTGGGTTTTATAGCCTTAAAACGACCCCGTCCTTCACACCTTTGGTTTTCCCAGAGTAAAGCAGGTTCTGTGAAGGTAACTGTCTTGAAGTGTACACACATTTTTTAGGTAATTTGTTCTCACTGTCATCCAGCATGACTCAAAAAATATATACATGAAAGTTTAGATCATAACAATGAGCAGTCAGAATCAAAAAGTATAAGGGTCAAAGCAGTTAACTGAAGAGCGCCAGTTTCTGGCCTTTATTTGATTAAGCACTGTATGTTAGAGATAGTGAGCCAGGGGAACCTTCACCACTACAGGAGTACGAGCTGTAAAAGTAGAGGATGGTGATATTCTTCTGTGTAATTTAGTAACGTGAAACAGGCACAGGTGGTGAAGGATGTGAAGCTTTTTTTGTGGAAATATGCATTCAAGTTTCGACCTGTGCACAAAATCAGTGATAATGCATTGCATAGACACATGTCTAGTTTCCTGCGTCTGGCTGTCGTGTGGCGTGTATGCGTGTGCAATGTCTCTCATGAGACACCTTCAAGTGTTTTTACACCCACTGTGTTTACTTGAACTTTATGTTGAACCTGCCAGCCTCACTGGCTTAAAGGTCTGCTCCATAACAAGAGTTTCTGTAGAGAAAATATACATATTTTACTATTTAAACTGGGACACATCCATTCGGCCTTTAGGGGAGAAGCCTTTGTTGTGACTCAGTACAAACTTGTTTCCAGAACCCTGCCCTGCCTGCATGTTCAGGCTAAACATTTCCATAAGGTTTAGAAAAGTCCTCTTACATTTTCATATATGCAAAATCTGTGTGTGTCTTCCCATGAAAACAAAGCTTAGATGAAATGTCAAAAGAGGACGCAACAACTGAAGCTTTCTCTTAATGAACAAAAAATACTTTACTTGTGCAATAAAATTTATATCTTTCTTTCCGAATCTTACTTATTTTAAATTTTGCTTCATGTGCAGTCAGGTGCTTTTCTTCCCCATTTCAATTTACCATCAAGTGTAAAGTAGCTCACCATAACTAAATGAGTCTAAGAGGCCGCAGAAGAAACCTGCTTTGAATGTTGTGACTGACAGAGACTGAGCACGTCCCATCTGCATTAAACTGGATCTGCAACACTGTCACAAGGCCCAGCAACAAATTCTGGCATCCCGACACTTCTTTACTGCTTTACGCTTGCAGTGGAAATTAAAAACACAGATACATTGGACTGGCCATATCAGACCTAGTTGTATTGTCACAGATAGGAAAAACATACTGTGATATGATTTATTGTTTCATTCGTATATTTCCAATCAGAGCAAACAGACTGAGGCAGACTGAGATCATGTTGTGGTCTGTCCCCCACCATGACTTACCAACAACTGTGTAATCCACTCCTTTCATTTATGAAGATGCTAATGGTTTTGTAACGTTGTTAAGTCTACAGTGTAAACAAGATATGTAGCAGGCATTACAAGATAAGCTCCAGGTGTTAATCGCCACTAAGCCTCGCCCTTCTCATTTAGCAAAGCTTCATACTCCACAATGTGCTGATTTAGATTTCCCTTCCTTTGTCTCTCTACCACATCTCTTTGGTTGATTTTTGTGTGTGAGTATGTTATTCTCTGACCGGCCACACCTTAAAAACAGACTGAGGTCATTTTCCTGGATAGTGCATAAATTGATTTGAGGCTGAAATGTGCTCTGCGTGCTGCTGGATGCTGCCTGAACTTTGAATGCGTTTGAGCCTGTGTGAATATAAAAAATGTCATTTAAATGTTAAATGTCTTTTGCAGAGCATCATAAACATAATTAAATACTAAGACCAAATTTATGTTTGTAATTGCAGTTATTATTCACAGTACTGTATCACCAGCTCCTGCTGGCCAAAGAGGACGTTATTACATGTCTCGTAAGGTTCAACAACCAAAAAGCTCAAAAATGTTCAGTATATTATGACTTGGAGTAAAGAGCACTATGATGCCATATCATGTTAATCAACCACGCTACCAGCTAATCGATTAATAATTGACTTATGTCTTATGTTATGCTGTGTGTTTAAATTATTATTAAATGTAGTTTCCTCATCTCTCTAGGAGTCCGGTAGTGGGGAGGATGATCGTCGCTCTCAGCCGAGGAGGTAAGATATTGTAAAGGTTCACACATGCTCTTTCTCAAAGCGTTGGCATCTTTTCTCTGTTACTGTTTGTGGCAGCCCCTGATTTCTGACATGACGAGACAAACATTTTACCTGGACAAGCACTTAGTGATTAATCATTACATGAATTTGAGCCTTCAGGACTTTCTTTGTTTACTGTTGCCACTTTACAAAGAGCTGCTGTGTTGTGGCGTCACATTTCTGCACTACCCCTTGTTGCCTCGGGCATGAACTGACTTGGGAATCTGGTTTATCCTGTTTCAGTCAACCACATTTGCAACTGGGTTTAGTCCACCAGTGACCAGCAATTTCCTTCCACTGCCTACTGTGTTTATTTGTTCTAGATACGCATGCTATCAGGGAACTGTAGCTACAGTAGTACCCTTGTTTTATTTGGTCCTTCTCATAACAGATTGAATCCCCTCATGTAATTAAACTGTGGTTTTCCGGCTGGCCATTAGAGGGCAGTAGGCTCCCTGTGAGTCAGCTCTTGGTATGTGGGTCAGGGGAGCTGCAGTGCTGATCCAGTGGCAGATTGGTAGCCACTCCTGTAGTCGGAGTGCTTCTGTTTGTCTGGTCATTGGAGCTCTGTGCTGTATTTGTGCAGCTGGGAGTGAAATCTGTATTCACATGTGAATGTGTGTGTGTACAGGAGTAGGATCAGATGTCATTTAAATTTTGAGTACTGAATATTTTGTTAGAAGTTCATAGATATTTGACAGTTGACCTTTGTTATCTCTTATCATAAATCCTGTGATGTAGAGCAGATGGTAGATGTTGAGATTGGCTCATTTACCTTTGGTTGAACTTTTTTACTGTGTGCTGCTAGTCCATCTTATTCCTCTTGGTAGTGGCTCACTACTTTTGATGCTAAATTTCAAGAAATTACCAGATAGATACAAGGAGCTAAATAGATGTTGTGTAACATCTAGATACTTAATTTTAGCTGCAGTTCATAAAGCAAATTTAAATTATGTAAAAGTTTGTATTTGGCCAATACTACTCTATAATATGAAGAGAAGAGTACTTGTATGTTGTGTAATAAAATAAAATGTGTTTATATTTACATGAGGAAGAAAGGGGGTTTGATTTTTAGCAAGAGTTAAATGAATAGTTAACACAAGGACACAAGAAGGTATGTTGAAAAGCATCATAATGTCCAAGCTGCTGTTCAGTGTTGCCTCCCAGTGATCTCAGGTGTGTTGACAAAGACGCAAAAATGATTTGTTAAAAGAGAGCCTGCCCACTGAACAACCTGTTCTCAAAATCTTGTTCATTTTCACCCACTCTGCTGACGTCTGTGAGGCTGCCTGTTGTGCTGTGGAAATCAGCAGCTGCAGCAGCAAGGGCTCATCTATGACACAGGTTAGACAATCACTCAGACTGGAATGAGGCTTTAGTGATGCAGTGTGTCTGTCTGCGTAAGCAGGGCCCACTGCAGTCCTGCTGATTAAAGTCAGTGACATCAGCTGAAGCAGCAACGTCACTGGAGGATCTACACGAGAGAAATCAGAGGGAAAAAGAGGAATTATGATGCTTAATTTGAAGGGTTTTGTCTTTTACAATCTGCTTAAATCTTCAGTGAGATTTAAAAAGAGGAATTGTGAATTATGTGTGGTGTATGGACAATGGTTTCAACTAGTAGTCTGTTTTTTCTGCACACATTCAGTTTACACTTGCGCCTGTGTGACTGTATGACTGTACGTTTTTCACTCACTTTATTGTAATCTTGATGGTGCAGTGGTTAGTGCAGTCTCCTCTCAGCAGGAAGGCTGTGGCCTTTGGAGTTAGGTGTTTTCTCTGCATGCTCCAGTTTCCCCCCACAGTCCAAAGACATGTAGGCTAGTGTAGGTGGTGGCTCTAAATTATCCATAGGTGTGAATGGGAGTACAAATGATTGTCTTTAGTTGTCAGCCCTGTGAAGGAACCTGTTCAGGGTTTTCTCCGTCTTTTGCAAAACATCGACTTGGATTGGCTCCAGCCTCCCTTGGCTCCTAAGGATGGCTGGGTGTAGCTAATGGATGGATGTTGTAATAAGTGGTCAGTTAGATATGCTATCTGTCAGGTTTAATTAGACTGTAAATAATGACATTAACTGTGTGTGTATGTGCGTGCGCGCGCGTTGAATAAGCAGTCTTCTTCAGACTGAAGAAGCTACTTGATTGAGTAGTGAAACGTTTTGACCTAACAAAAGTTGCCATGTCCAGTTTCCATGACTCAGCATCCAGATCACATCACCTGGATGACTGGGAATCTTCACCGACACCATCTAGTGTACATACTTTGCTGAACCACCCGTGACTCAGCATTAGGCGTCCTGTATTATAAATGGCTCGCGATCACTAAGGTCACTGTGTTTGTGTACGTGGAAGCGTAAGAGTAACAGGAGTACCCGGTGTCCGTCTTGTGTGTAAAAACCACATGCTGGGCTTTACTGCCTGTCATTGGACGGTGTGAATTTCAACAGTCGAATGAGAGAACAATAAGAAGGAACTTGAGAGATGGGTTCCAAAACACACACAAACATGTTGGAGTCCATGGACCACGAGGGCAGGACATGGCCCTTGACTGTTGCTGACTGACCTATGTTTGCTGTATGATTTAGTAAATTAGAAATGTAAAGAATTGAGTAAAGTTACATGAATTATAAATAAAACAACACAAAGACTTATAATGGAGTTACTTCCAGACAAAATCTAAAGTATTAAACACAACAAACAGTGCTGCACAACTTGTAGGCTCCATTGTGTGTACGTAACAGTGCAACACACCTCACTTTCTCATCTTATGCGTAGTCGATACATGTATTAACGTCGACAAATAATCAGGAATTGTGACTTGGTTTGTGCTCTTCAGTCCAGGCTTAAGTCAAGTGCAAGTGGCCAGAAAGAACAGTCTTATTCACAGAAAAGTTGTCCATACAGTGACAAAGAAGTGATAAGGAAATTTATTCCAAAAAGATAACACAATGGAAAAAATGCCCAGCAGGCACATGCCCAGGAGCCTGAAATGGCCTAGGCCACTGGGTGAAGTGACTGTTAATATTTCTTATTTTGAAGTCATAAAGCTCCAGGAAAATGTGCAAAAGGATCAGAAAAACAGACAAAAAACAACTAAAAAGACACACAAAATGACTTAAAGTTAACTAAAAGAGGCACATGACGTCTCTTATGTAGGGGATGAGCGTGAGAATAAAGTCAGACAGAAGTATACAGAAACCTGAAGAAGGAATAGAGAGCTGTGGTGGGACAGTGGAAGAGGAAGCTGAGGTTTAGATTTGGTAACAGATTAACTAGGTGCTAACAGTCGACGATGAAGACCTACTGATGTAATAAAATATTAATCTGTAACATTGTGAAGCTAATGAATCCACTATGTTGCTACTAGATCATACTTGCTATCTTCTTAATCAAGGCTCAAGCAAGTATAAAAAACGCAAACAGCACATAGACACACTACACACTACACATACGACTTGCTGTTTGCTGTTGTTTATCCTGTGACATGAATTGTCAGTCAGGTCGTAGCCATGTGTTTACCCAGGGTTTGTAATCCATCCTTTACAATGAAACCACAAGGCCTCGACAACGATCCTGACCATGTCTGAGGTCAAGTTTCTTCTCGGTACACGGGTTGCCTGGTGACTTTTTGGATTTCTCAATCCTTTTTGCAGTTGTTGTTGTTGTCGTTGTTGTTGGGCTGTTGTAAGAGTCAGAGACAGATTAGGTGTCAGATGTAGGCTGTAGACCTACAGTTGGTTACACAACTTTTTCAGCCTTCCTCGACCAGCTGGGTTCAGTCAACATCAGCGTGTGGCCTCACAGGATCCTCCTCTGGGTATGGGGAGTAATTAATGCTTAATCGGGAGAAGTGCTACCTCCGCAGCTAAATTACCAGGTTTCTGATGCTGCTGTCGCCATGAGGAGATGTCATCTGTCAGCAGGACTAGGCGCTATTG
The DNA here is from genome assembly GCA_034779795.1 of Ctenopoma multispine. Lineage (NCBI taxonomy): Eukaryota > Metazoa > Chordata > Actinopteri > Anabantiformes > Anabantidae > Ctenopoma > Ctenopoma multispine. Next base: position 14,955,228 of record JAUYWH010000006.1, on the reverse strand, counting down.
ACAAGAATGACACTAGCTTTTAACCAGAAGTCCTCCCCTGACAGACAGGCAATGTTTTCTGTCCATCTTCTAAGATAGAGAAAACCATGTTGTATACATGTTTATGTGATAGTATTCGCAGCGAGCGAGTGGACGTGTTGACAACATTGCCTATCGGTCGATCTGCTCAGCACAACACCATGAAGTATGGGGAATGTTTACCGTACTCTTTGGTGTTGTACCGTGCTTAATGCGAAGTAGGGATTATATACATAACACAAAGTTTCTGATTATGTGGACTGGAAGCACTTCAGTATGCTGTAAACAATGCACTGTGATTTCCCCAGCATACTTTTTGTGTTATGTTATGCCTCCTGAATGCTCCATCGCTTGACCCTTCACCTAACGCCTCTGATACAGTCTGCTGTCGTGTGCAACGTGTGAAAGGGAAACTCCAGACAATCTCCGGAGCTCATATGAGAAAACTGCTTCCTTCACCATTTGGTTTCTTCTTCCTATGAAATATGTCGACATCAATTTAGAAATCCTGGAATTTAAAATAGACAGTTTCACAACCAGCAATGAGTGATTTCCAGAGCCATGTTCAGCGTAATTCAACGTTTCTAAAACAGTAGTTGTCTCCATAACACTCCTGTTGTTGACCCACCAGCCTAATCACGGTGGCACTAATAATCCGTCATACAGCCGTCGACAGGCCGCTGTGTTCGCCGATTGGACCGTGTGTGTCTCCTCCCCTTCAGCTGCAGGATTTACTGCAGCCTGCTGCAGTCTGCAACAGTCCCACTGAGCAGATGTGATGAGGCACCTGCTCCGCCACACAGAACATATTTCACAGCCAGTGGGTTTATCTGTGCTGAGTTATAGTCATTTTAATATCACCGCACTGTTCACAGTGTTTCGTTGACGGATAATTCACTAAATGCGCGATGTCGTTTTGCTCGTTAAAAGCAAAGTCTAACAACTTGCTTCAGAGCTTCTGAGCTTTCACAACTACTGTGGCAGTGCGCAGTACACATTAACGACTATCGGTAACTTCAATCCGCCTCTGTGCGCACCGCGCCGGTCACCTGAGCAGCGATGCCTCCCGGTGTTGTGACCGCGCCACGGAGCTCATCAGCCGGCTGCTTCTGCGCCTGCTGCGGGGTGAAGATGAGACCTTATTTCACCGAGAACTCCGTGATCTCACAGGGGGACATTTATCAGCTGTAAGTTTACCGAATGCACTGTGGAAGATTATTTAACTATGTGTTGTAAAGACACTTGAGGTTATTGTATTTACACAACTTAATTAGTGTGAGTGGTCTAACACTGTGGTACAATCTAATTCAGTTTGCATAACACCAGTGGTTGGACAATGTCTGACTTGATAATTACTTATCCTATCTTGATACAGTTCATATTGTCGTGTGGTTACAGTGATCTGCTGTGACAAAGGATTTTGGGTTTTCCATGATGATTAATTGGGAAGGATATGACAGAAGCAGCAGAGCCTGTGGTTTCCTTCCCTTCGCTCCTTGAGAAATATCCATCAGATGCCATGCTCCTCTGTTAACGTGCACTTCCCCCTCCACCCACCTTTTCTTTTTGTGCCTGAAATATGTCTTGAGGGGGCACAGCAGAAAGATGCAGTGTACCTGAGACAGATTGTGAATCAGAGGATGTGATTAATGTTGGCAGCTGAATGTCTTAAGAGAACAAACACTGGAAGTGGTACTGGCATTTACAGGCAACCAAGGCGACCAAGCGCAGGCATAGTTTGTCTGTACTTGTCAGTTATTATTTGTACAAAACATCTATTGCTTCTGTGAATGTGTGTGTACATGTACACTTAATGTGTACAGTGTAAAATCAACTCAGTCAAAGGTTTTCTTTCTGTACTTTATATATTTATAAGTGGCAAGTGGGTAGAAGGTAGTTTTCATTATTGCCAGTGATTCATGTGTTTTTCACTTTTTTACTGACTTGCGAATATTTTATATTTATAGACACAAATTGTTTATTTATTTTGGTCAGTCTGCATTTAATCTGACATGACAAGACACAATGAGACTTTCACTTTCTCGTCAGCTTTAATCTCTTTGTTTGTGAATCACTGCTCACTATGATTTTGGCAGTGATTCAAAAAATGTCAAAATCAAAACAGTTACATAAATTCATTGTTCAGAGAGCGGCAGTGCCAAGTAGCTTTGCCGGAGCTGGCAATGTCTTGCCAGGCTGTTGTAACTAAAGTCTAAGCCAAAACCAGTTAAGCAGAAAAATCTGCAAGTAGATCTGCTGTGAGGGAAAAGTTCATGCGAAGAAGAGAACTGGTTTTGTCTCTAAAATAACTTAAACTACAACTCCAGGGTAAATGTTATTGTTGTTATTGGCTGGTTATCACTCATTTTCTTTTCTCTCTGTCTCTGTCCAGTATCAGTGAAAGCTTCCTGACAGTTAAAGGAGCTGCTCTCTTCTTACCTCGAGGAAATGGCTCCTCCCCTTCTTCTGCCTCTCGTTTCTCACAGCTTCGCAGCAAACATGCAGGTGAGGTGAAAGGTTAACTGTTTGACTGTATCATCACCTGTGCTTTTTGTAAATAAGGTGTCACTCATCCACAACTGCCATTCATGACAAACACTGTTTTATCACTCTCACCAGGAGACATCCAGCAGCATCTACAGACCATGTTCACTCTCCTCAGACCAGAGGACAACATCAAACTGGTAACGGCATCACACTGTAACTCACAAACACACAAAGTGCAATCTGAAGTTTGTTTGTAAGTCAATTGTGTTTTTCCTGCTCCAGGCGGTTCGCTTGGAGAGCTCCCACTCTCAGATCACCCGCTACATGGTGGTGGTGTCCACCAATGGTCGTCAGGACACGGAGGAGACCGTGGTGCTGGGAATGGACTTCAGTCCTGTAGACAGGTGAGATAGTAACACATGCAAGCACGTGGCTGCCTGTTTGATATTATGCATACATTTGTAACATGAATTTCTTTTCCTCCCAGCTCATGTTCTATAGGGCTGGTTTTACCCTTATGGAGCGACACGATAATACATCTGGATGGTGATGGGTAAGGAAAAGAAAAACCAACATATGTTGCTTTAATCACACGTCACAAAGCAACGGCGCTGGGATGGCTGACACAGTGTTTTTCATTTTCCTTTGTGATTTCTTGCTGCTCCCAGGGGTTTCAGTGTGTCAACTGACAACAGAGTTCATGTTTTCAAGCCAGTTTCTGTGCAGGCCATGTGGTGAGTTGTACTATACAAATAACACAAATAGATATCAATATCCTCCCTTCTTTAAGTATAAGTATTTAATTTGTGCCATTTATTAAAGGTTTTTGTCTGTCTCACTCTCACATTCTCACAGGTCGGCCCTCCAGTCACTCCATAAAGCATGTGAAGTGGCTCGTTGTCACAACTACTTCCCAGGCAGCTTGTTCCTCACCTGGGTCAGCTACTACCAGAGCAGGGTCTCCTCCGACCAGGTGCGCATCAACGAATGGAACGCCATGCAGGATGTGCAGTCACACCGTGCAGATTCTCCCGTCCTCTTCTCTGATGTGTAAATATGCAGAACTATAAAATATGTTCTTTACTTTTTATTTTCTTGCTTCACTTTCCGGTTATTTCTCTATGCAACATGATTGTGATAAAGAGAGATTAACTGTATATATTAAAATCACTACAATGTCATATTTGTCTGTTTGACTACTATTTTTACTTATCTTACTTCTTTCTTTTATTGTAATTTTCTGATGCTTCTGCAGACCTACAGAACGAGAACTGACAGAGCGTCAGATTAAAGCCAGTTTGAGGGAGATCATGATGCAGAAAGACCTGGAGAATGTCACCTGCAAAGAGGTGTGTCACTGCTTTAGATGCTGCGTGTGCAGATGCTCCAAACAGATGCATTTATTGTTGTTATTTATTTAAAGAGACCTTGAAAAAAGTGACACATTTTATGTCCAGATTTGCAGTTTTAAAATGTCGTGTGTGTTTGTGTGTGTGGTTGGTTGGTTCTGCAGATTCGAACGGAGCTGGAAATGCACATGACGTGCAACCTGCGAGAGTTCAAGGAATTCATTGACAAGGAGATGATTGTCATTCTGGGTCAAATGGACAGTCCTACAGAGATCTTTGATCATGTCTTCTTGGTAGGTTCACTCAGAACACTGAAGTGCCATGACTGCATTTGTCACTCATGTTGGTCTATTACACTGAAAACCACAATTTGAAGAACTGTATTTTGGATACAAATATAATCTGAATGTTGGTTGCATATCTGGTCCAATCCATGTCTAGAAAACTTATGAGGTACTCGTGTCTAATTCCTCCAAATTTTAAGGTACTTTACCATTGTTTGATTTGGAGTGCACTTTGGACATTGGGCATGTCTTGCCACATGATTTAGGAATTATGAAAAGCTCAGTGGAAGTCTCTGAACAAGTCTGAGGATTGCTTTTGTGTCCTACAGGGATCTGAGTGGAATGCATCCAATTTGGAGGAGCTGCAGAAGAGTGGGTAAGGAGGGGTCAAAAAACCCCAGTACAAACTGTGCTGACGTCAATAATAAAATAGATTATTAAATGATAAGACCTCAACAATGTTTTAGTTTAGAGTGAAATTAATTGTTTTGTTGTGAAAAAACATTCTTCTCCAAATAAGCACAGTCGAACGACATCCAGTCATTTCTCATCTTCTTCTTCTTCTCTTCCTTCCTCTCATTCGCTCAGCGTTCAGTACATCTTGAATGTAACAAGGGAGATTGATAACTTCTTCCCTGGTGTGTTTGAATACCACAACATCCGTGTTTACGACGAGGAGGCCACTGATCTGCTAGCCTATTGGAATGACACCTACAAGTTTATATCTAGAGCCAAGTGAGTTTCAGAGGATTCTACTCGTCGCCTTATGGCAATGCGTTCTTTGTTCCTTGTTGTCCTTTTAGTCATTTCTCTCTGCTCTTGTCAGTTGTTTTTTTTTAGGAGTTGCCTTTGAATAAAATGTAGAAACTCAACGGTAGGCTCATATGTATGCTTGATTTCTTATATCTACACCAGGAGAGATGGGTCCAAGTGTCTGGTGCACTGTAAAATGGGTATAAGCCGCTCTGCAGCCACAGTGATCGCTTACGCCATGAAAGAGAACGGCTGGGATTTGAAAAAAGCATTTGATTACGTCAAGGAACGTCGAGCTGTGACTAAACCTAATCCCTCTTTTATGAGACAGCTGGAGGAATATCAGGGAATTCTGTTGGCCAGGTACCCACATAAACACACACGTATTTAATATGGATTTCTGTGTGTAGCATGATGGTTACACTACATGAACTGTATGACTGAGAATAAAACTGGTAGAGTCAGCTAAAACTACTTAAAAAGGCTTTATCAGTGCAATACTGATAAACAGCACAGTCAAATTTTGCTTTTGCTTTTTTTCTGCAGCAGGCAGAGGCACAACAAACTGTGGCGTTCTCATTCTGACAGCGACCTGTCTGAGCACCATGAGCCACTCTCTAAATCCTATGCCCAACCTCACAGTCTGGGACGGTCCGATCCTCATAACCAGGCTAGTGGCACGCCTGGTCCCTCAGTTAAAGAATTGCTGGAATCACTGGGAACTTCGGTCAGCACTGGCAAAGCAGGGCACTCTAGTAGTCAGCCTGATACTGGCATCCAGTTTAATCAGTTCAACTCTACATCTTTTCAGGGGGCGGCAACTTTTTCACGTGATGCTGAAGCTCAAAACCTGGAGGCTCATTCTCTTTCTGCTGTAACCTGGAGCAGCTCTGTGAGTCCTCTTTGCCCTGAATCCACAGCTGGCTCTGTGTCTCCATTATCTCCTCCGCTTTCTAATGGATTGTGTGACTCTGAAGAGCCCTCGTCGCCTCCTCTCTCCCAGCCTAGGGCTGCCACTGTGGTGCCTGAGCCTCACAAGACAGACTTGGTCACTGTTGTACAGAGTGTTTCGGTTGGCCAACCTCAGCCGCCTCCTTCTCTTCACCACCTGCCCCTGTCCCCTGCCCCGTCCCCGACCCCAGTCTGCATGGAGGGAGTTATCAAACCACAGGTGGTAAAACCGATACTAGTGACAGTGGCTGAGCCCATGACAACACAAACACCAAACGCACAACAGGCAGGACCTCAGTGTCTGTCTGCACCAGTGCCTGTTAGAATACCAGACTGTGTTCAACAGATATGTGGCCTGTCTTTGGATGGTTTAGCAGGCCAACCTCCTTTCACTAGTGATTTTATCAGCTATCCCAGTGCCATTCCACAAGACAAAGAGGTGTTGTTTGGCCATAGTGCAGATCACATTAACTTTTTCAGTGCCAGGGAAAAGTTCAAGGGAATGAATCAAGACGGTAAAACTTTAGGTGCTGTGATGCAGCAGTCGCCCCTGAAGAGTTGTGCCAAGGAACAGCAACCACTGCTTCAGGAGGTCTCTACTAGTGAGGGAAAGGAAGAGGAGAAGAGAAAGGTAAAGGGCTGCTTGTAGAAAAAACTACTACACACCACAGACAGTCAGATTGTTTAAATATTCAGAGCATCTTCCCTACTTCCCTGTAATGTTGTAGACAACAATTATTTGATAAAATTAGTGTTTTTGGAAGTTTGTCCCACAACAGTTAAAGTTAGTCTCAATTCATTTGTAACAGTAGTCTAGCTTATGGGCACCACCTAGTGGCATAAAGGCCAAATGCTCACATGTAATAGACTCTATATCTACGTTTGTTTTACTTATCAGGAAATTTGTGCTACTACTGTCCCTTTTATCAGGTATTTGACTCATTTGTTATATTATCTCTGTTTTCTTTGTAGAAAATGTCTGCCCCTGTGCAGGGCACAGGATTGAACCCTGCAGTGCACACAGGAACGTCACCTCTTGACCCTCTTTGCCACCCAGAGCTTCAGGACTCCCAAGACCAGGAAGTGCGGAAGTCTAGGCATGAAATAGAGGATAGAAATATTTTACCACATAAGGAAGCTGAGAATGTAAAAGAGGAAGTGAAAAACAAGGAAAAGGAGGAGCTTGCTCCTGCTCGTCTGTACAGTGACTGGACGAGGGGGTCTGTGCGGCGTGTCACACAGCAGCTGGAGCAAAGAATGAAACAGGAGCATGAGACTCCATCGCCCTCCTCATCTCCACCATCCCTCTCCGGTTTTACCTCCTCTCAGCGGCGTTCGCCCAGCGTCCATCCTGTAACAGTGTCTAGTCCTCAGGATGCTTCAACTTGCTCACAGGGGTCAGTTGTTAGCACTGTGCAGGAAGAGCAGGAGGAGGACAGGAAGTTTGGACCAGTTAGGAAGGAGAGTGGGGTAGTTGATATGGGGGCACTAGGAAATAATGAGGGAAGCACAAAAGGACACAAACTCAAGCCTGCTGATACTAGATTGCTCTCTACCTCTTCTTTCCACCGCTCTGCCCGTTCTCCCTTTGCCTCTGTGAACTTCCTGTGTCTGGAGGGTGTGACAGAACTTGAGTCAGCAACAGATTGGGACTGCTCCACAGAGGGAGCTCACAGTGACATTGTCATGAGGGAGACATGGGAGACTTTATGCGAGCTGGGTGCCTTCCTGCAGCAGGTGAGTGTGGGCTGTGCCAACAAGGCCAGGCGTGCGGGCCAGGCTTTTGGCCTCAGTGCTGCAACCACTCAGAATCAAGGTAGCAGCATCCAAGAGAGAGCTAGAGAGGTGGAAGCCAGGATTCGCCAAGCAGGGCTGACCCCTCCGTCCCTGATGAAGCGCTCTGCCTCTTTGGCCAAACTGGGTTGTCTGGAGCTGCTTGCCAATGAATTGTGCGAGTGGGAGCTCAGCCGGTCCTCTGTGACTCCGCCGTTAGCACAGCCTCCTCTCCACACAAATACAGATGAGTCCAAGAAGCAGAGGGTTCACAGTTCTCCTTCCTCAGTTGATCAGCAACTAGATGTCCTTGGGGTTGGTGGAGAAGGGCTTTCTGAAGCTGGAGAAACCTCACCAGGAGTCTCTCCACCATCAAATCAGAGTCTGCAGACAGGGAAACCTAACCTTGGCCTAGACCCTCTGCACTGGACTGGGCCGACATTTATGACAAGGCAGCAATATGGAAGGACTCACCCCCTGAGGCGGCTTAAGAAAAGAACTGTTAGTACCCTTTACCACACCATGTAGCCCTCACCGTGTGTCTGTGTGCGTGAGAGAGAGATGGTGTGCAACTGTGAGAAATTGTGCATATGTTGGATTTATTCAGTTAAGCAAAGAAATGCCTCTTGCCTTAAAGGGTGTGTTTAGTCCTTTCTTTATGTTTTTCCCTCCAGATCCTCCAAGAGCCTGTGTGTGATCTCTGAGACACTCACTTAGTGCAAGAGCAGCAAAAAGGCAATGAAGGTTATGGTTAACTGGAATTGGAAAGTCAAATTGGAATAAACACTTTATAGAAGAAAAAAAAAACAGCACAATCATCCAGGTTGTGTAACTTGTTTCGAATGTTAACATACCTGAGCCTGCACATACTCACTCTTTACATCATTGCTGGTGTCTGTACTTGATCGCTGTCAGTTCATTGAATAGTCTGACCCTGATTTTAGATGGAATGTAACCTGTGTTTTCCTCTTCTCATGCTTTCTGCAAGTCTCTTTATCAGTGTTTGCAAGTTGTACTGGGTAACTACCAGGACAATAATGGTACAATCTGACAGGTAAATTAATCTGACCAACATTATTTGTACACTCAGACTGACTTCTCAAATCTGCATATTTGGTTCAAAAATGATCTAGAAAAACTTGGATTAATTTAATAGAAACACTTTGATTGTAATTATTTTTCAGTATAAAGTCAATTCTGCTGTCTTGTGAATGATTTTATAGCTGGTTTGTGCTAGCAGCACCGCAATAAAGACACACAAACTCAGGCTGAACCACAGACGCCGCCAATTAGTGTTCCTGAAAAAACAGGTGTATCTGGAGATGGGATCATCAAGTGAAAATGGTTACACTGTTGTTCAGTGGTTCATTGAAACAAAATGCACAGAGAAGAGTAATGCTTTTTGTTTGGTTGTTTGGATTGCACAATACCTCAGTAAGTCAACCAAATCTGACCTGCACAAACATCAGGGTCTAGATTCCTGGAATGTCTCAGTCAGAAACTATTTCACCTTCACTACTTGACAGACTGAAGTAAACTTCTCGTGTCCTCTCACAGTTCTGATGCCACTCAAACCTAGATGTTTTTTGTATGTAGTACTGTGTGGGAGAAAAGGTAGGTTAGGGCACTGGGAGTTGAAGGCAGCGTGTATATTTGTGAGGGTTCTGCTATGTTCTCTTTGGGATGTAAAGGTCTATATTGTGAGTGTTGACATTTTAGGAACTGTACATGTTTTTATATCTGGTTTGTGAGTGTGACTGTGTAGCACAACTTTACCGTGTGGGCGTGTGTACGTTCTTCTTTTTTAAAACTGATTGTCTTTTGTACACTTTTTAGGAGTGTGCCTGTGACTGGCAAGTGAAGCTTCCCTGCAGTCCATCAGAAATGTCTGTACAGGGAGGCCTGTCATACATGCACTTTACTCCCTTTTTAATTTTAAATGTGGCTTTTTTTATGTGTGGTTGCTACTTTCGGGGAGCATGCTTATGTGGTAGCTGTTGGGTATGTGTGCATATTGTCAACAAATGATTTTCTTCCCTTTGTTTTAAACTGTCAGTGTAAATATTTTATATAATGTGCTTAAACTGTGACCATTAAACATTGAAACTGAGTTAGTTTTGAGTCTGTGCAAGGTGTCTGTCTAAGGTCCCAACACACTTCAATACTAGGGTTCAGTAAAGATGTTTTGACATTATTTAGTTATTGTTTCTGAATTGTTTAATCTATATTATGTAAAGAAATTGTCACTGTGTTCAAGCACTATAAGCACTTGCTTGTTTCTATTTAATTTTCCCATCCAATCTGCTTTGAACAGCTTTGTCTGAGGTGAGTATTACTTTGACTGTAATCAACTGTATTTAGATGATTAAGGCTGCTGCAGTGGCTGAACGTAATTGAAAATTATTTATATTAATCTACTTGATAGAAAATGGCAAGTCTAATCTATTGGTAAACAGTTTTGTCCCTATATGTCGATAAACCCAGATCTTGCTACAATAACTTGTTTCTATAGTAAGTTAAATACAACACATTTCATCTTGTTTCATCTCATTGTGCTGAAAAGATGCTGCAACAATGTGAGCGAGGAAAAAAGCTCAGGAGATGGATGGTAAGGGGTTAGTACAGACTCTAAACTGTTAACTTGAAGAGCCTTCCGTTTGTCATTTCATTACATTATGCAGTTTATTCCAAACACAGTCAGCAAAACTGAATTCAGTGTTATGGATCACTTTTCATAGGTCTGACACAAAATGTATGTGTTTTTAATTTATTTTAATAAATGTATTCTTTCATAAAAAACAGTTGAATTTAGATTAAATAAAATACATTAAATTACTGACATTTACTATATTCTGCTAATAAATCATTTGTCCCTAGGGAGATGTTTTTACTTCATGGGGGAGGACAATTTAGAGAACAGAGAACTCAGTGAAAACTTCTGAAAAGTGAATTATAGAGACATGTTTTACTAGTTGCCAGTTAATTCAACAGTTTGTTTTATTTGTCTCTACAGTGCAGGTGATCAACTCTTATCTGCAGGTGCTCCTCAGCACTCGGGTCACGTGTGTGTTTATTATTAAATCACAAATCTTCTGTCAGAGCCGACCATCAGTGACAATGACCCTCGGGAACGCGCTAGCCCCCTGGGGCAGGCGCGCGTCACGTTTCCCTGTACTGACAGAGCCTGTTCCAAAATAGACGGCATCCACCCTGCACCCACCCACCCTCTATCCCTGCTCTGTCCCTGCTCTGTCCCGGTACTCTCTCCTCTCTTTCCCTTTCGAGGAGCGTCACGCAGTTGTCCAGTGCGTCTTCTCAGCAAGTCCGCACCGACCCCAGTGAACTGGATCGCAGGGAATATCATTTATCAGGAATAAAACCAGCAGCAGGAGAAGGAGGAGGAGTGGGCTTAGCAGAAACGTGAGAGTTGTCCAGGGAAGAGGGGTCTCCCCAAAACCTGAGGTGAGCTGTCTTGTGGTCTTTCTTTTCTAAAATGTGTCGGTAACGGTGCTGCAGTGAGGTGCGAGGTGCGAGGTGCGTCAGCCTCGTTACTGCACTGCTGGAGATGAGTGAGCGCGTCCCAGCCTGTGGAAATCATAAACACGCAGCCGGTATCCCACACTGTCACTGTGCACTTTCCTCCTGTGAACGAAGCAGTCGGGTTGAGTCGTACATGGCAGCTGTCGGGTTACTTTAAGGAGTACTTTTAACCCACCTAGCCGCACTCCCCGCCCCCACCATCTCCCTCTCCCTCCGTCACACCTCCTGCGCTCTTGACAACCTATGTTACTGTGTTTATGTCTGTTTGTGTAGGCTGTGCGCGCTTGCTGTTTAAATTTACGGTTCGTTCATTAACGTTAAGGCGCCACAGAGCGTTGGCTTCGTCCTGGGACTATTTCGGACCAGGCGGGGGGGTGGTCCGGGTGGGACAGCGCAGTTTGTCATGTCTATATTAGGAAAGTGGCAGTGTCATTCTTTCTCTCTGTGTCGACTGTCCAAAACCGTGCCATGCGCAACAGAGGAGGACTATCTCATTAACCTGGGGCAAAACTACAGGAACATGTCGCAGGTTTCTTGATTTACAATAAATAACGTTTGCGCCATTGATTTCCTATAATATTTTAGACTAATATACTGTGTCTCCTCCACCACTCTCTTAATTATTTTTCCAATCTAATTAAAATATCTTTATCTATTGATTTGTGTCCTTTCTTGAAGGTCGACCGTGATCGTGAAATTAGCTGATAAGTCATGCATGAATAGAGAATTCAAATATATTTATCAAAGTACCTAAAATAATTAAGGTAATATTATTGCTGTTTGGTTTTTATTCATGCTGTAGAGATGATAACATCAGACTGCAGCAGTTTATTAGAAATTTATCTTGATAGCCAGGTGGAAAAAAACTTGAAATACTATTATCATTTAATTTCTAAAACAAGAAAAGTAAGATATTGGGTTTGCCCTGATATGCTCCACAGTTGAGGTGAACAGTGAATCTTATTTTATTGGTAGTGGAAGCTTCCAGTAAAGCAGCAGGAGCCTCAGTCCTGTTTCAGATGTCATCACATAAAGCTGTGGTGACAGCAACGTTTATGTTGACCTTGTTGTCAGGCCTGAAAAGTCTTCGCAGAAGATAAACTGAGCTCAGTTGGTGCTCTTTACGGCCAAATGACTTTATGACCATCCACTAAATTAGAGGAAGAAAACTCAAACGTCTTCAGGGACTGATGCAGGCCTACTTTTACATTTGGGTTTTCAGTTTGAGTCTTACATAAGCCAGTACAGTCGTGCAGTGTACATGAGGCAAGTGTTGAACTACATAGGGATTGTCACCTGGCTGTGAGTGAATATAACTGCTGTTCTGTATGGCTGCCTTCACTGTGACTCTGTATGAGTCATACAGTCTTTTCTATACTCCCTCTCTCTCAGTTTTTTGTCTTTGATGTTTATCCATCACATAGTGTTTGGTGGGACAATCAACTATTAATACACTGATGGCAGACTCTGTTATAGAATATGTCTTTGGCCCGGTGCCTGCGAGAGCTGCAGGACAGCAAACTGTCAGTCAACAGCCAGCATAAAAAGACACAAAGAAATTTTCACTATCATATAATTGTGCACTGTTTGGTAGCCATGGTAACTTTAGCATTAAAGTATGATTAATTAATTAATAAGCAGTATCGGGGTAAAGAAGATTTTACTGTTGTGAGTTGTTTTTTAAATTTTTTTTTTATCCCATCCACTTTACTACTCTCTTACCTAAACTTCATCCTCTCCCATCTCTCGCCTCTCCATGTTTGCATCCCTCTTCCTGCTGCTTCTTGTCTCAGCGATGAGTCGCAGCATCGTGCGGCAGAGCAAGTTTCGCCACGTCTTTGGCCAGACGGTGAAGACTGAACAGGGCTATGATGACATTCGTGTTTCCAAGGTAACATGGGACAGCTCGTTCTGCGCCGTCAACCCAAAGTTCCTGGCAGTCATTGTTGAATCCAGTGGTGGAGGAGCGTTCCTGGTCCTGCCCCTCTTTAAGGTCAGTAAGGTCAAAGGGGACGCATTTCTTGCATCCCTGAGTTCAGTGTTAAAGTTGATCCATCTGCCAAAGCATGAGAGAAATGCTGATTATCACAAAACTGTGAAAAGAAATGACAAAAAAAAAATCAAACATGTTTTTCTGATTCTATGTGCTTGAACTAGTAGTACTGACTGTACACAATAAGGTAATATATTGTTTTATGTTGTTTTTAAAATCTATATCAGAGGAGAACTTGTTCTTGTGCACAGTGAATGTTGATAAGTTGTAAATTAAACTGTGGGAATACTTTTTTTTACTTCACATTAGTGGCTTAGCTCCATGGATGGCACATTGGCCTGTACTCACAATACATTGGACTTTATGTTATCCTGACATTTCCCACAGCACCACCACGACACTGACATTTTGAAGACGTGTCAGTGGATTACTATAAAATTTGTTACAGAAATGAATGTCTACCTCAGGGTGAACTGTAGTAATGGTAAGATGGAGAACTTAGTAAAAATATATGGTACCTGCTAAGCAGCAACATGTTAGTATTGGCATTGTGAGCATGTTAGCATTTAGCTCAAAGCTGTGATTAAGATCACAAAGGGGCATATATTTATTTAACAGATTAACCTTTGAAATGGCAGATATTAAAAAGATGAGAATAATGTCATTTAGATGTTAAGAAGAATATGCCATTTTCAATTCTGTCCATAACACTTATCTACAATATAATTGTTAATCTTTAACAACAATCTTTTCCATGTGCAATGGTTTGATGTGATCTTTGAAGTCTTTTCAGTAATACTGGACGTAACATATAATCAATCATTAGAAAAAAATTAGGTGACCTAATCTGTGAGATACACTGACTAAGTTAACTGTCATCTGCTAGAAAAATACTGTAGTTTTGTAACATAATAATATTATTTAATAATTATAAAATATTTAATAATGGTAAAATAATGTGAGGACTTTTTGTTTTAAATAACGTTAATAACTAGTTAGTTGTTAGTTTGAAGTTTGTTTCTATGTCACAAGATGCTTCATCATAAAAACACTCCTTAACCCACACAGGAATTATGGAAGTGTTATTATTGGAGAGAAGAGAGTGGAATATCTTTTTCCCTTTTTGAAAGTTTAGAGATTTCATGTGTGTTATTTCATTGATGCTGAGATTTATCAGAATTTCAGTGTTAATTAGTGACAAATAGCTGAAGGAGAAGAAGTAACCGTGTTTTCAGGAGGCCCTGGGAAGTGGACGTGATTACATTCTGGAGTCAGGGTGAACAGACACGCTATTAATAAACACCAACATGCACTCCATCCTCCACCTCCCCCCTTCAGGTCCCCAACAGGCCACAAGAAAAACTCCCCTTTCAACGCCTCGTTCTGCAACTATTAATACACCTCTCTTGGGGCGTGTGTGTGTGTGTGTGTGTGGAGGGAGAGATATCTCAAAAGCTGATACACTTGTTCCCACAATAAGAACAAAGATGGATGGAATAACCTGGAAGTCCTGATTTTAGTTTGCATCATATTCAAATATCTGGTTTTTATCTGTTTCTTGGAAGTCTGACATGATGATGAATGTTCCCTTTTTTTTTGCATGTTTAAAGGTTTTGACTGCAGCATTGGCTCAGTGATCCATTCAGACAAGACACTGGATGTTGGCCGTCAATTTCCACGCAGTCAGACTAATAGCACTGGCTGACCTGTCTTTTTGCTCAGACCTTAACAGTTAGAAACATAGTCTGCTCCTGTAGTTTCAGTCCTTCTGGAACATTCACATTTGTTAATTATACAAGTTGAACTGAAATGCTCTTTTTATGTTCTTAAATGTGCATAAAGAAATGTGAACTGCATGCTGTCAATGGGAACCTGGGAAGTCAATGCACAGAGAGCAAGAAAGCAGGGTCAGTAAGTGGATTTTATTGCCCTGTGATCAACTGACATGTTGTGGCATGGTACTTCAAGGACTTCTGATTCATCTTCTGGTCAAACAAGCCCAGAAAATGAAAACTCCATCTACTGAAGAAGAATAATTGCACTTACTGTATCATTTCAAAACTTAAGAATAAACTTTCAATCCGAATGAGTCAATGAAATGTTTAGCCTGGTTTTAACCTACATTTCTTGCTTTTCTTAAATTAACATTACAGCTGCAAATCACCAAATAAAAACTTTCCACAGTTTTTCCCTTTGTGAAGAGGAATATAAAAATGTTAATGATAAGTTATTGCACACGCACACACCTGTAAAACTGTTGTGTGTCTCTCCTGCTGTGTGTTGCAGTCAGGCCGTGTGGATAAGAACTACCCACTGGTGATTGGCCACTCTGGACCTGTACTCGACATTGACTGGTGCCCTCATGACGACAACATCCTGGCCAGCTGCTCGGAGGACTGTACTGCAATGGTAATTACAGCTTGTGTGTGTGTGTGTGTGTGTGTGTGTGTGTGTGTGTGTAAAAAACATTCTGAGTGGGAGAGAAAAGTTGCAAGTGCATGTGGAGGAGTTTGTTGTTCGGTGACTCAGATAAGAGTCATAGAGGTTGTCACAGGTGGAGCTTGTCACATCCGCCTGCCCATTAAAGGAACAATGAGCAAACTGAATCAGTCAAGGCATCAGCGTGTCTACCTGTGTGACTGTCCACCCACCTGTTCCACCTCACCGCTATCTCTTCATCAGTCTGCCTGTCATGTTTTCTTCGTGACAGGTTGCTGCCATCAACATCGTTATTCTAATGAAGCTGTTAATCTTGCTGCTAGAACCTGTTTCCTCTGTGTTCACATGTGTAGTAACTACTTAGAGAGTAAAAGATGAAATAATCTGTGTTTTTTTTGGCACAGTTGCATTTTGTCCAGTATTAATGCTACTTTGTTAAGGTGAAGTTATGAATTTTAATATTGATTTAATGTCCTTTCATTACGTCAGGAAACATCCCAAGAAAAGGAGGAAATGTAAAAACACAGGACACAGAAAGGGTTTTTAAAAAAATCACATCAGTCTGTAGTGATTATGTTCTGCTCTACCTGCTGTCAGTTTGAGTATGGACATGGACAGAAGTAAATATTTAATATGCATGAACATTGATGTTATGAGTTTTGTACTAAACTCAGAAGTTTAGACCAGAGTTCAGCCAGCAGGTGTCACTCTGAGGCCTGTCCTGCAGGAGAGGAATAGAAAAATCACCAACACACTTTATGCATTATATTTAATTCTTTATAGAGCTGCATGTTAACAGACTGTAAATTACATCTAATAAAACGTAAGTGTTATCTAGATGTACCTGGTTCAAACTGTTTCAGTGCGGTGCTGAATCAACACCTGTCTGACACACATCTGCTGTGGTGCATTATACTGCGCAGTGTTTCTATTATTTAGCCTACATATACTAGTTCAAATGCACCACAAACCACATGTACTAAAATGATCAGTTGACTCATCACCACTTTTAAACCATTTGAACAAAAACATTAGCACCTTATGTTAGACTGAATTAGTTTTAGCCTTGTGTCTCTAATAAGCTGTGACTTTTTAATTTGTGACTACAAATGACTAAATGAACAATTATTCATCACAGTTTAGAGAGATCAAGTTGACATCTTTGCCTAAAATTCAATTATTTTCAGTTTGCATGGATGTAAAACAAGGAAAATCAGAAAAGCCTGAAGTATGTCTATGAAGATTCTCAGTCCTCCAGGTGAAGCTACCTAGAAGTTGAGTCGTGCCAGCTGGACTTTCTTGTTAGGTCAAAACATTTCACTAGTCATCATTAGTAGCTACTTCAGTCTGATGAAACTACCAGTTGCTGTGACTCAACGTCTGGAGAAAACCCTGAAATTGGAAGAGCCAGAAAAAGGACAGTGTTTGAGAAAGTTGTTGTAAAAATGACTCAAATTTCTGATTTACAAGTTATACAAGTATCATGATGATTCATTTTTCTTAATAGATTAACTGATAGAAACACTGCAGAAATGATCCACTCCAGATACGTCTTCTTTTATAGTGGTAACACAAATTATGCGTCTGATTTCTCTGTTAGTGTCTGTGTGTTGCACACACACTCAGCAGGTGCCCACCACAACAGTCTGCTATTTGTTTTATGACAACACGTCTGTTGAGTCAAAACGTATCTTTGCAGTTGTCACTGAGAAGAGATTTTGCTCGCACTTGTTCACGACAGCATTGCAGGAATATTTGTGCGATCGGATGCTTGAATCGCTGCTTCTTCTGTGGCAGCAGCTGCTGGGAACCTGTTTGAGCACTGTGCGTGTCTGTGTGTATGCGTATACTTTGTTTATGTCGTGTACGCAGATAGACAGTTGCAGCTGTCCAGTCTTGGCAGGGCTGCAGCTGTGGAGCTACAGAAACGGCCATAACTGTGATGTCATTCTGCTGAGCTCACAGAGACGAATCATTGTGTCATCAGAAATAGCTCGTTACACGGTGTGTGACCGTGTGTGTGTGTGTCAGCAACCTGTTCAAAAAAAATTATATATTACAAATGTTAACATGCCACTGTGTTTTTTGTATTTATTTTGGTTCTGCTGTTATGAATTCCCACTGATTGCAGTTTTAGGAACATGGACATCAGGCGCTTTATTGGAGTTGGACACAAGTGTTGCATTAGTAGATGAATGTCACAAACGTGTCTCTATAACGGTCACTGCCAGGAAATGTATTAATCAATTAACATGACTAAGCTGCACCGTAAATCTAAATTTAAAGATGCTATTCAGTGGTCGTACAGCTATGTGACCACTGTGAATAAAAACAGTCTAACGAGGAAACAGTTGAACATGCATTTCACTTGCTGAAGGCAAAACAAGCCCAGGAAGAAGCAGAAAGTGAAGACAGCTGCAGTAACAGCCTGGCAGAGCGTCACCAGTTATGAAACCCAGCATCTGGTGATGTCTATAGACTCCAGACGTCAGGCAGTCTGACTGAAAAGGAATTACAACCTTTTATCATCAATACTATTCATCACTATCCATAACTAATTGCACTGTATACACTGCAGATTATAAGACGTATGAGAAGTTCATGCCTTTATCCCTCTTCCCTGCTCCAGGTGTGGCAGATCCCAGATCATACGCTGACCCGTCCCCTCTCTGACCCCGTCGTGGTCCTGGAGGGACACTCAAAACGTGTTGGCATTGTCAGCTGGCACCCCACCGCACGCAACATACTACTCACTGCGGGTAAAGAATACAGAAAATATGCTCTAATTTGATCTTTTATTTTTATGTAACAGTGCAGGTTTGTTTACAAAGAGCAACACACATTTTTTCCTGACCCCACCAGGCAGTGATAACCTGATAATCATCTGGAATGTGGGGACTGGAGAGCCCCTCCTCTCCATGGACGACCACCCAGACCTCATCTACAGCGTCAGCTGGAACCGAAACGGTAGCTTGTTTTGCACCACCTGTAAGGACCGACGTCTGCGTGTCTGCGACCCCCGCAAGAGGGAGGTGGTTGCGGTGAGTGAATAAAAAACTATACACACAAACACACATCCTGCAGTGCAATTCATTCCTACACAAAAATACTACTATCTGAGCTTTTTAACATTAAGTAACACATGACACAAGGGCAGAAGATAAAATAAATGTAATTCTACTAATACTAAAACATTAAAGGAATAGTTCACACTTGACTGATGTGCAACGCTCCTCAACATGGACACCAGATGTCACAAATAGGTAATACATTTAAATCTGGCAGCAGAGTAATGTAGCTTTATGTGAATGTACTGTATGTGTTATTTTAGTTCAACAGAATCACTGGACTTTATGACACACAGATAATGATTTCTTTCTTTACTGTCTGTCCCTTTGCTGATCAACAGGAACGTCTGGCTCCACATGAGGGGATCCGGCCAATGAGAGCCATCTTCACCAGAGACGGAAACATCTTCACCACAGGATTCACTAGAATGAGTCAGAGAGAGCTCGGACTCTGGGACCCAGTAAGAAACAATTCAGTTTCACATACTGCTTTATCAGCAGTTGCAGAAATATACTGTAAATTCTGAACCTTTTGGCTCATTTACACTACAAAATGTAGGCCTTCTTTAATGTTTTTTTTACTCTCCACAGACAAATTTTGAAGAGCCTATCGCACTGTTGGAGCTGGACACAAGTAATGGAGTGTTGTTACCATATTATGACGCAGATGCAAACATGGTCTACCTCTGTGGAAAGGTGCAGAGACATTTGTGTGTGAATGAACAGTACAATATGAGCAGATTCATTGTGTGTCCTGTGTTATTCACACTGGCTAAAGTTTTTTTGTGCTTGTGTGTAGGGAGACAGCAGCATCCGTTACTTTGAAATCACAGAGGAGCCTCCGTACGTCCACTACCTCAACACCTTCAGCAGTAAAGAGCCCCAGAGAGGGATGGGCTTCATGCCCAAGAGAGGTGTGGATGTCAGCAAGTGTGAGATTGCAAGGTGAGACTCTGACTGTGCAATAAATTACTCCTGACTGATTGTTTCATGAAATTGGTTCATATTTGTTTTACGGGCTGTGTCCATATGCTCGAACCCAGATTTGGGACTGTTGCATCAATAATATTATTTTGTCATGTTCTTTAAAACAAGATTGACAGTGATAACTGCAGTTTTGAGATGATTCAGGTTTAATTCTGATCATCCTCCTACCAACAGCCATTTCTAATTCTTTTGTGTTTTTGGTCCCCCACATTTTACTATATTTACAAATATTATTAGTGCAAGAACCATGAAGGGAAAATTTAATCCATTTGTCGTCTATTGAGCACAAGTCTACAATTTCACTATTTCTGATTGTCTTCCCGTCTCTTTTCTATCTCGTGTCTTCACTTGGTCTCTCAGGCTATACAAGCTCCATGACAAGAAGTGTGAACCCATCACAATGACAGTGCCCAGAAAAGTAAGCTCTGCTGATCCATCCATAAAACCATAAAAGTGTTTGTAGAAGTAGGTTTACTCATTAGTTGCTTTCAAATTATTTTATATTACTATATTTTATACTACCTGATACTGCAATTCCACTACTGCAAACTACAGTGAAATATTGTCACTCTGTTATAAGTTATAATAAAAATATTTATTTTCAGACTGAAAATTGAACGTGTGTTATCAGTTTATAAATTATGCAAGGTTATACAGTATAGTAACTCATAATACTTATGTCGGTGCATCTGTAGTAATTATCCAGAGATGCAGTGACAATTCTATCTAATCGTTACTTTTATTATTGATTCTTTAGGTACATTTTGTTTTAAATACTTACTTACTTCAGAACTTTTACTGAAGCATTATTTTTTATATTATTTGCAATAGATTATTTCTGTTTACGGAAGTATGTAAATGCCTTTTTTCACTACTAGAAATTATTAACATTACAACTTCAAAATCTGCTCTTTTTTTTTTTCCCCTGAAAGACAATTTTTTTTAAATATCCTGAAAAAACACCACTGCATATATATTCCAAAACAAAGCCACATTGAACTGTCTTTTTCCCCCACACTTTCTGGCACAGTCGGACCTCTTCCAAGATGACCTCTACCCAGACACAGCAGGACCTGAGCCCGCCATGGAACCTGAAGAGTGGCTGGACGGTCGCGATGAGGATCCAATTCTGGTGTCCATGAGAGAGGGCTATGTGCCCCCTAAGAGCCGAGAGCTCAAAGTGGTAAAGAAGAACGTGCTGGACTCCAGACCCACCACGCGACGCAGCATGTCTACTGTGGACACCAATAGCCTGCCGGTAAGTTTTCTATCTTACCAGTTGTTAAATGCTCACATAATGCTACTGTTATTTGTTGTGCCATGTTAGACTTACAGTATAGTATAAAATTAAGCGGGCTGTAAAAGCTGGGTTGTGTTTAACTATTGATCCAGCTGTATTTTATGTGTTCACGTTCGTAGCTTTAATCATTTCAATAAGAAAACTTTATTTAGCAGCTTGTAATCTGAATGTACTATTACTCCTAACAGCATCAATCTCTCTGTTCAACCCTTTTCTACTTCTTTCTCCCCACAAATTGTTTCTCCATAGCTCCCTTACTTTTTGTTTAGGTTCATTTTTTCCAGTTGCTTACTGTCTATGACCTATTTTCCTCTTTTTCTTTATCTTTAATTTCCCCTCTCTGTCACTGTCTTTTTTTACTTTCTTCTTCTGTTTCCCTGTTTCCCTTTTCCCCACTCCCCCACTCCGCTCCCCTCCCCTCCTGTCCAGCCTCAGTTGCTTGAGAGGTTGTTGGAGGAGATTCAGAATCTGAAGGCCACAGTTTTGTCTCAGGAGAAGAGAATCTGTGACTTGGAGAATAAGCTTTCCCAGTACACCAATGGAACTGCCTGATGTGCATGTAAACACACCTTCTGAGGAACTCGCCTGTGCGTTCACAAGGAGCCACTCTCCTAAATAGTGTTTCCCCTTTAAAAGTACCATTGTGTGCATGAATGTGGACAAGGTAAATGCAAATTCCAACAAATTACATCCATATTTAGTGCATCTACTTTGTGGTTGATTCTACATAACCCACATCCCAGTTTTAAAATAATGTACCTTTAATGCTATAGCAAAAAATATTTAATATGCTCACACTATTTAAAGAGATCTGAAAAAAAGCAAAAAACTGAGTGAAGAGGCTGTAGGTTAGATGGACATGTGCAAGTTATTAGTGTGAAGAAAGTCGACACTGTTAACACAGTAATACAGTTACTAAAGTATGCTTTATTATTATTTTTGCATTTCCAAAATCCCTAAGCCACATAGTAATTAACATACTTGAGCACACATCTTTACACATGATTTGCTTCACCCTCCCTATCATATAATCCCTGACTCGTCTATTTCACCAAATGAAAACTTTTGAAAATGTAAATAGCAACAAAATCAAAAAAACATAGAAAAAATGTTGAACTTGTCGCAAAATGTGAAAATCAAAACGTTTTGTGTTCTGTAAAAGATTATACATTAGACTCCTTATGACAACAATAAAAACAATGTTTTTTTTTATGTCTGACATTTACATCTGTTGTTTTAGCATTGGCAGCGTCATTTTGGTGTGAAGTGAAAGGAGTTGTTGGACTCCTTTTACAGGTTAGATCTACAGATCTTTAATTATACAAATGTACAGTAAGACCAAAAATAAGCTTAAGGTTGTTGGTTTGACTATGTGCAGATTAGTCCAATTTCTTAATAAAAAATTTAGATTAATGCACTTTTTAAACTATTTGCAGCTTTGACATGGAATCACTGGATATCCACTTGTGCCAGTATGCGCCCTAGGAGCAGTATACTTAGGTAAAGAAGGGGTGACTGAGTCGTCAGGGAATTAGCAGTACTGTAGCGACAGGAGCCTTCGTTACCCACCCGATCCACGACCAGCAACTCCATAACTGGTGAACAGCAAGAAGCGCCATAGGAAACCAGTGTTATGTTCTCGTTCCCAGGTGCCAGGATGGTGATCATGGTCCCGTTGCCTTGAGTGAGGCTGACATGATCGACCCCCGCCCCATTAGCCTCATCCGTCACCAGGAGAGAAAGCTGCCATGATGCAAAGCTGCAGTTTTTAGAGCACTTGGACTGCAGGCTGAGCAGCTGACACACTGGAGGAGTAAAATCATTCACCTACAAAGGGGGAGGAAAAGGTGCAGGCTTTATTTTATAGTTTGTAATTTTCAAATTATTTGGTAATAATTCAAAATAAATGTATGGGAAAGTACTATGTAATTTGTTACAAAATATAGAGAAAAAACAAGGTATTTAACTGGAACATCTACAGTAAATTTCTATATGAACTCCGTTTAGCCCGTCAGTTGAACATATATAAAAAGATATTTGTCATCAGGCAATGATTCACACAAAGAGATAAAAATGTCCTACATCAATTAATAATTATATGGATTTACATGGAAAACATTTTCTTTTTGGATTTTCTTTATAATCAGTGATTTCAACAGAATCAGTAAGTATGCATCAAGATCAAAGTATCCCTGCCTAAAAATTACTCCACACAATTTAAAGGTACCACTTAAAATTCTTTTGCTCAGGTTCATGCTGTAAAATTGTCTTAAAGGGCAAACATACATGTACTTTACTAAGAACAAAGTGCATTTTTAACTAGATTTAATTTGACGCTGTTTATAACATGAATGAGCAAGTCTGGTCCAGATATGTTCAACAAACCTTCAAAGCTGAAAATTTGGAGTAAGCCAATTAATAAAAACATAAGAATAAAAATCTATGTTACCCATAGTGACGTGTTGTGGAACGGTAACTGATAAAGGTGAAGCTGATTTGACCCACTTTTGGACAATTGGTTAATGCATAATAAGACATAATTGCTTAGTTGATTAGATTTTGTATTAAGCATCTATATTTGCAAAAAGTAACTAGTAACAAACCTGTGGAATAAAATAATAATAATAAATCAAAAATAAAATATCTAAAATGGAAATTAGTACAAGTACCTCAAAGTTTAACTCAAGTGCAGTAGTTATCTGTGGTGCGATTGTTCATTGGGAGTATTACCGTGTTAACGACAGAGATACGCATCACAATATAGTTGCTGTCTGTGCCTCCTGGAGCTTCAGCTTCAATGGTGAGCGTGACATCAGTACCAGATGGGGTGTTGAGCGGTGCTGAGATGTTCACTGTACCGTTGGCACTGCCTCCAGTCTCCAGCACTAAACTGGCTGGATATGCTAAGTTAAAACGGTTTTGGTTGTTGGTGGCTCGGATGGTGAAATTTCCCCCTATTCTACTGCTCATCACAGAGAAGGGCACAGTGAATGGTGTTCCTGGTACTAAGATGCTCTCAGGGTTAGCCTAAATACAGAGGGAATCAGATAAGAACTCCAAACAAGTGAATACAAAAACGATGAGGCACACTCATTGAGACTGATGTGTCCCACATTATATTGAACACAAGTGTAGTTCTGAAGTGTTGATATCTTTACTAATCATCAAATTCATTTCACATAAAAAAAATTAAATTAAATTTAAAATCAGCTTCTAATGTCAATGTTTAAATGTTAACATGAAATACAGAAAAATCTAAGTGAAGCTATTGAAACCACTAGTTTTACTAAAAATCGTAATATAAATTTAAATTGAGTCAAAAATATAATAAATAATACAAACAAATGTGTAAATGGAGTAGTAGTATAACCTCTGTTTGTTTTACACTGTCTGTTCTTTCATGTGATGTTCTGGTGTGATGATTTGCGATAAATACTCACAGTAATAATTACACTGGAGGCCCTGAAGGTGGTGGGTGACTGCCTTTGAAAGATTGCTGGTGAAGGACTGTTGACCTGTCCCGTCATCCTCACCACAAACTCCACTGACGGCATCGTGTCAAACTGAACTAAGGAGGAGTCATTGCCCTGTTGCTCCACGGCTCCATTAATCACCACTGACCTCAACGATTCAACCAGAGCAACTTCTGTCACTGTGGCAGATTCACTGCCCGTTACAGACACCAACATAGTACCGTTGACACCTTCAAAGAAAAATAAATGTTATCATTTATGAGTTGCTAATGTTTGGATATAATCAATAAATCACCTTTTAACGTTTTACGTTACCAGCTGTGGGACGACTGTCAAGAACATCAAATCCCATCAATGGGCCCTGTGATGCCTTCACAAAGTTAAACAGGAAGTCAATAGGACTTTGACCTGCAAAAAAAAGGTCATGAAAAAAACAGTACTAGAATTACAGCCTTGCACCAGCGAAGCTGAAGCTTACATGCATGTCTGTCCAGACTCTTATTGAATTACATTATATGTACATATATGTAATGGAACATTGTTTTCATTTTGTAATCTGATCTCACCTATGACTTTCAGGGTGTAGGGATTAGCAGACACCATTTTTATTTCCCATTGTCCGACTTGTTTGCTTAGTTTCAGAGTCCTCAGGTTTCCCACTGACTGGGATTCAGTGATCAGTGATCCTGTTGTGTTTGTGCTTTGCTGAGTTACACCTACAAACAAAACCTTAGAATAAACATGTTGGCAGGAAACAGTAAAATGACTTACATTTAAGATACACTGCATTTTCACGAGTTATTATATTATACAAAGAATATAACTTATATAACACATTTTGAAAGTGCGTCCTTTCCATTTGTTGTTTTGCAATTATGTTGTCACAAGTCAAAAGTAATGTAATGAAATAGTGATGCGATAGGTGAACTGCTCATAAAAAAATATTACATTTAGAGAGACAGTATTACCAGTGGGACTGATGAGAGTAAAAATGGCGACGTTCCCAGTGATGTAAACTACAAGGTTTGTTACGGTTTCATCGACTACGAAGGTGAAATTATCTGCCACTCCTGGGCTCCTGGCAGTCTGCAGAAGGGTCACCTAGAAGATCATATTAAACAGATGAGGCAGCTGAAATCTACAAATTAACAAAACTAACTAGTAGTGACATATTTGTGATATTACCAGAGAGGAGCTGGTGGACTCTGCTATGATGCTGCTGGCCACTGGGAGCTCACTCTCTGTGACTTCTATAGCCTGACCTCCTGAGGCCTGAGCCAGGTCTCTGTACAGCTGGGCCTCTGACACAGTCATCCGACTTTGTTGTTGCCATATGTCAACACTCCGCCTGCGACGATTGATTGCAAGTGAAGCAGTAATCAGAAAGTTTACCTGGAAAGAAAGCTAGGTTAATAAAATCTGGAAGCCCTATTGTGACCATTTGCAAGAGTAAATGTGCAATAAAATAAAATCCTGTTTCTAACTAATTTACTTTGATGTTGTTAACTATTTGGTTTTGGCTACAAAAGTGTTTAAAACCAGTAGAAGACCAAGAAAACAGAAAGTAATGCTTGCAAAGATAAAAACTATTTATTTTTTGCAACATCTTGCAATGTTTCATGTATAATAGAAATAGTCGACCCATTGTTAGATCACCTTCATGCCAGACTACACGAGACATAACGCACATGAGGAAATCACATAAAGAATGATTAAAAACTATCACAAAACAAATATGTATAATAAGAAAACAAACACTTAGAGATAGATAGATACTCACCACAGTCTGGGTTCGCTCAATCAGTGCGATCACTGTGCTATTCAGGTACACGTCTTTAGCAGGTGCATCAGTGAAGAGGAAGATCTCAGAATTTGGAGGAGCCCCAGATAAAGCCAGCTGTATGAGCAATAGACCATCAATGATAATATTACTTAAAACTGTTTATACTAGGAAGTTTTAGGGCAGATTTTGAAGTAGTCTCTACAACATTACAGCACCTGAAGTCCTGAGAGGCTCATTTCTGGAAGGTCTCCTCCACCGCTTCCTGCTAGTGAATTAATAGCATTCTTGAAGACTTGTGGGTCTGTTGTCTTTATCAGGGGCCCGAATCCTGAGGTTGGTTTTGAGACCGGAGGAAGAAATGTTTTTATTCCTCATCTTCACTATATGACGGTGGCATAATAAGCTTCTTATTTATTAAATGCTTTTATCGCATGCAACATGACTACC
The DNA here is from genome assembly GCA_034779795.1 of Ctenopoma multispine. Taxonomy (NCBI): domain Eukaryota; kingdom Metazoa; phylum Chordata; class Actinopteri; order Anabantiformes; family Anabantidae; genus Ctenopoma; species Ctenopoma multispine. The sequence goes on along the minus strand of JAUYWH010000006.1, from coordinate 14,928,583 downwards.
ATTGTAACAATCACACACCTGGATCATTGAACGTCACAAGAATGTAAAGCGAGGGCTCGTCTTTTGTTCCCACTATACTGTTGATTATAGATGCCGTGACCGTTTTCACCTTGTCAATGACATTACTCATGCTCACCGTGGTGTCGATCACAAAACAAAGAGCTTGATTGGATCCTCTGGTGATTCCCAACATCCTGAGAGATTAACAGAGACAGATAACACCTGACTAATAAAGCACTGAGCTACTGTACACACACACAGACAGACAGTAGTGTGACACATGCAGAATGGGTTTCGTACTGTAGGAACGGTTTGTCACCAAAAGCTGCTCGAATGTCCTCTAGTAACTGACTGGATGCAGCTAGTGCTAGATTAGCTGCGTCAGTGTGGAGAAATCCATGATTGGAAGTAGGCTTGTCTTTGTTGATCCCGCCCATCGGTTCCATCTTTGCCGTTTGATCGAAAAAACCTCCATGGCTGCATTTTCCTGCTCATCAAATAGGGCAAAAGAAAAATGACATATCATCTCTGTTTTTAATGAAAAAGGACTGTTACATCAAATTTCTTATACCTTTAGAAATTATGTAACAACTAGTTATTTAAATCCACTTAAATGTTTTAAGAGTTCACAACCATGATGATGCGTCTGAAGATACTGGGGGCAATAATATAAACTACATATAAACGTGACTCAGAATAATAAAACTGGTTTCTAATTTAATTTACATAAACATGAATTTAAATGAGCAGTGAGTGAATTAAATATAAGCTTCAAAAGTGGAAATTGTTCTGTCACTGTAACCTTCTTATGAACCGTGAACCAATACAGGTGGCAGATGAGTGAACTATTTACCTTTTGGTTTAGTTGAAGTTGAAAAATAAGAGGCAAAATACCCAGAGGTCAGTATCTTCTCCTTTATGATGTCTTCTAATATGTTGTTTGTGCAGTTGTCGTCGACACAACTGCGACAAGTTGCCCTGCTCTGGTCTGTGGAAAAGTTCTTTAGCATTAACATGTTGTACTAGTAAACATTCAATTATGCTTTCTTTTGTGACGTAATTTCTCTACAATTACACCCAAACTGCATTCCTCATGAGCTGTTGCTAATTCTAGAAACACAGTCACAAATGTCACATTATGTTTTTTCTTTACCTGCAATGTTGCCAATGCTGGTGTCTGTCCTGATCAGATTAGAGTTAGGCAATTTGTTCCCCAGTTCCACCCAGTTACTATGACTGTAGAAGTCCTTCAAATTTATAAACAGAAGAGAACTAATCAATTAAGTTTTAAAAATTATTTTAAAACAGCCAAAACTAGTTCAGTAATGCCTATAAGATAAAATAATAATAGTAATACCTGTAAAGGGTGTAAAATCTGCCCCAGTTCATTCCTCGCTGTTTCAAAATTGTTTTGTTTGCTGCTTGCTTTGACAGCTTCCAGTCCATCAGTGATGATTTTCCTTCCTTGAACAAATGTTTCTCCATCGAAGTGGAATTCTGGATCCCACACATGGACAAAATCCACCTGTGCATTCCTGCACTGGATGGATACAATGGCTTTCTGGAAAGTCTTTTGAGATTGTGGTGAGTTGCAGGCAACAGCAACATTCTTTGCTGTGTACGGCTGTGCCTAAACACACAAGTCATCATTTAAAAAACATTATTAAAACATTTAATTTCTGTTAAAATAACCTCAGTAAAGTGAATTCTTACAGGAAAAGTGAAGGCAGTCCCATCAGCTTGAGCCAGAGCGCGGCACACCTGCACAGTTGTATTTAAAATTGCGTTTTCAGTGATTTTCTGGTGTGTATTAAGTGTGAAGAAAAGTATCTCAAACCCCAGGGCTCCGGTGTCCAGGAGCAGGAGACACTACACAGCCAACCCTGAAGACATCACTCCCGGCCAAACTGTCTGGAGGAGACAAAAACAACAGAGCTGGGCGATAAAGCCAAAAATATACTGACAATATATTTATTTCATATTGACCAGCATCAGCATTTATACATGTTACAACACATAGTCAACCTGTTGTTAGACATTAAACTTTATATTCAGTTTGTGATTAAATGCCACATAAATCAAACATGGTTCTATGTGATATTCTCTGCAACCAGCATAGTATAACATGTATGTTTCATATGCTGATGGAAGGCTGTGCTGCTAGACTAAGTTCCAGTGATAGTAACGTGCTGCTAGACTACGTGGCAGTGATGGTAAATTGTAAAGCTGCTCTTCCACATTCTCCCTACAACTGAAACTGAAAAAATGTTTCTTCCTTGGGACCAGGGTCGACCACTTACGTTAGCTCTTAAAAGACTCTTTTCGTACTAATCTAACTGCCACATTTTTTTCAGATGTATCTTCAAATTTGGGGATTCAAAGGTCAAAGGTCACAGCAACCCCCAGTCTGTCCCATTCTTGTGAACGTGACTTCTCAGTAACAAAAGTATAATCCATAATCCATTTATTTTTTCTGTATACTGAAGACTTTTAGGATTAAGATGTTTTCTTTGTGGTTGATTATGCAGCAGAACCGAACAGAACATAGAGAAGAATAATTTGTCACCTATTCCTATAAAAACACAAGTTTCCTTGAAGTGTGTAAAAAATATTTCCAGTACTTTTATATTATTTTCCAATGCTTTTTATATTTACGTGTAAAACATAATTTATGATCATTTATAAGGTCTAGCTCTGAATTTTCTCTCCATATGCTCCTTTTAATTATTGGCCTTTTAAATTCACTTAAAAAGGGAATTACAAAGTCTAAAAAAGCATCATAAAAAATAACTCCTTAAAGAGTTTAAATTAATCTTAACTCTCACTCTCACCTTTTTAAAACAAGGTATAATATTTTAGACTACAGTAGAACACATAAAATGTTAAAAGTAATAAAATAAATAAAAGTACTGTACCTGAGGTCCTGATGCTGTCCTGTGCAGGATTTTTTGTGTGTTGACACCTGCTTTATATTGTGCCATAGATCAGGTGGAGTCCTCAGACTTGTTTTACCTGTTGATGTAGCGTGACTGGACTGTATCAATTGCATGTTAAACATGATTGATAATGATGCTGCAAAAGAACTGGTGAACTTTCACTGTGATATTTGCATTTTTTATCTGTGCCTCTATCTGAAATTTCTGCCTAATTTCAACATTAAATTTTCTTTTTACTCAATTATCAGTTAAACTGTCAACACAATAACTAATAATTATGGAGTCTTAATTTAAGCCTTTAACATATTTTTCTGCAGAATACATTTTCTTCTTCACCTAAAACACTGTATTTTATTGTTTATTATATTTATTATAATTTTTGTTTGTAAGACTTTTTGTCTGCTGCATACACGATTTCTGTGTGGAGTGAGTGACATAAAACGCACTGAAACGTTTGGTTCACATCTTACATTCTTCTTAATGAAAGTGAAACTCAGATACACACTGACATTAAAGAAAGTAAATTCTGCAGACACACACAGATGCAAACTATGTAGCAAAATATTGGTATTCTTATAATAATATTATAAGATAATAATATTTCATTCTTAAAGAACACGTTTCAAACACCTGTAAGTAATGCAGTAAGAATAACAGATATAATAGATAAAAACTTTAGAAGTCAGAGCTGTACCTTAATACTTTCTCTGCTGTGTGCACAGGCTTTCTCAAATTTCTGTTGGGGAGTGACTGATCATACTGGATCTTACCTACCTTACATTGTTATTACTCAAAGTAAAACTGGAAGTAAGGCACACAACGAAAGTAACAAAAGTAAACCCTGCAGACACATATGTAAGGACAACAAATATTTCTCTCTGCAACTGAACTGCAAATATGGTTTTGGAGCTAATCTAATTAAATTATGATTATCAACTGATGCAATGCTTAATCTTAACCGTTTATCTTTTGTAGGTACTCCACTATCACATCTCCAATATTAATATATGAAGTTGGGAAACTGTGTAGAATTTACATAAACACAGTATGCAATGATTTGCAAATATCAGAAACCAATAATTTATTCACAAGAGAACATTGAAAACATATAAAATCTTTAAACTGAGAAAATTTACCATTTTAAGAAAATAAATATTGTATTGTAAGTATTGATTTATTTAATCAAGTAATATGAGCAATAATGTGGCTTCCTAGATTAATTGTTGCTGAGCTCATCAACTGATTTTGGAAGGTTGGGTACTTCTAGAAAGGTTTACTATTATTCCAACCCTCAGTTTGTAGATAGTGTCTCTCACTTTGGATCTGTGGTCTCAGGACCTTGGAAATGGCGTTATACCACTTCTAAGACCCTTTAATGCAGTTGTTGTTGTTGGACGTGGCAACTAAGGGGGCCAATATTTCCCTCCCACCTAGTTGGTATTACATTGAAAGATAATGAGAATGAAAAAGAGAGCTTTGTAGTCTATAGCATGTTCTATGTTATTTCTGTTGATCCCATTACTTGAAATATGTACAAAGTATATTGTTTATAAGTTGTACGTTTATTGTTCTATGTCGGCACTTGCTTTATATTGTTTTGTGGTCAAGGTCGAGACACGCAGGATTAGTTCTGTGTGTTCTTTGGAATGATTTACATGAAGTAAGAAACATTAACATCAGCAGCATTTTAAAACCTGTTTGGGAATGAAGAGACAATAAAATCAATGCCACAAAAGCAATGGAGAGCTTTCACTTTCACTTTAAGTCCATAGTCTTCTGGCATAAATGTATTTCCAAATCAATTGATTTGTATTTTTCAGAATCATTGGGAATAAGCAATAAACAGTTTACACTTTCCATATACACTGGAAATTGAATATAAGCTTTTTTTATTATTGAATATTTTTACATTTGCAAAATGTAAAGTCTCCAAGAAAGAGTGATATTTGAATATTTATGTCACAGGTACTCACCTAGAAATAATATTTATTTTCTAGTGAGGTTTGTCTCTCCTGCATAAACAGGTGTCCCAGCATTTTGTAGGACTGACTGAAACTAACACTGGTGTAGTGTTTCTGTGGTTCTCATCTTAAATTATATTAAAAGTTAAAATATCCAACTTAAGGTAGCACTCACATAAGACTCAAAATCAATCCACTCTGCCCAGCACTCCCTCTCCCTGCTCTGCCCGGGCTTTCCTGCACTTTACTTTGCTCTACCCAGTGCTTTAGAAAGTTGTTGTTACTGAATTACAATAAATGCAAATGCCCCAAACTTACTAATCAAGCAGAAATAACTGAAACTCTGATTGATGGATTCTGAATTTGATGGAAAGCTAGCATAAAGATATCAATATAGTTTCACATAAAATATTCTAAAGGACGCCTCTTGAACAGATTACTATGGGTCTGAGTTTAGCAATGCCATTCAGCTGGTAGCAGCATGAGTGAAACAACCAGTTTAAAAGCTGTTCAGGAGTCAAAGGCTGGTCCTTAGAGACATCAGTAGTAAAAGGTTTCAATAGAAGGGTTCAAAGTCAAACAAGGATAGTTGGGAGGTAACATAAATTCTTAGTATTTCAATGATCTGCCATCCAGACAGTTATGTAGACCAGAGACACCAGAGACATTTTAAAAATGCCTATTACATGACTGCAAAGAAAATCTGACTCAAGACAGATCTCTGGGGAACACCACTAGACAGAGCCTCAGTTGATGGGGCATATTTTTTAACAATAACTAAAAAAAAGTCCTGCCTGAAAGAAAAGAAAACTACTCCATGGCTGCAACTACTGTCGGAGTCTGAGTACCACTAAGATCAAATAATACCAACACACTGTTCTGCATCACTGTGAATATTGATTTTTTTGCTTTATTGTGTCATCCTCAGTGTTTTTTAATCATCAGTGTAAAAAGTAAATCTCAGATCAAATCAAATAAACTATATTTGTATAGCACATTTAAAAACAACCAAAGTGCTGAACAATGTCTGTATAATGATCAAATAGATGTAATCAAACCAACAATTCCGTCCCAAACTTTAAAATCAGAACTGAAAAATTAATGATCCTTGATTAAAGTATCACACATAAACCAAGAGACTGTTAACCATAACACACACACAGTTAAATCGACATTTTACGATTGCATTATGCATTAGATTGTATAACATATATGTAGTCATTGTAGGTAATATTGCATAACTCAAAGATTTCTACGCAAGCTTTAAAGTAACATTAATAACATCCAATAATATTAATAATAACAATCCACCTATTCTACACATTGACATGTAAACACTCAGCTGTTCTCTATTTTAATAGAAAACTGAGGCTAGTATCGAGATGCTAAAGCAAAGAAGAAAAAACGGAGCAGGTTTGGTAGCCATGGACCCGGCAGCCTGTGGTTTGTTGATGGTTGTGGTCCCAGGCACAGTTTGTGTGCTGTTAATGTCCCTTTTTTGGACAGTGTAGAAACAATAGCCTACATTACCCACCTGATCCACAACCACCAGCTCCACATCAGGTGAACAGCAAGACGCGTTGTAGGACACCAGTGTCATGTTTTCATTGCCAGCAGCCAGGCTGGTGTTCATGGTACCACTGCCTTGTGTGAGACTAACATGATCAATACCTGTGCCTCCAGCATCAGTCACCTCAACAGAGAGTTCCCACATTGACAAGCTGCAATTGTCAGAACAGTTGGACTGCAGGCTGACTAGCTGACAAACTGGCTCAGTGAAATCAGTGACCTGTAATAAGAAAAAGGAAATTAAGGTGATCATTTAACCAAATAAACATATTGATCAAGTTACTGGATACGCTTGCATGATAATTAGCTGCATTTATAAAAAGTCTTTCTGAATTGAACAGTTACCGTTTTAAGGACAGTAAAACGCAGCACAACATAGTTTGTGTCTGCAGCTCCCGGAGCCACAGCCTCAATGGTCAGAGTGACATCAGTACCAGACGTGGTGTTTTGAGGTGCTGTGATATTCACTGTACC
>JAUYWH010000006.1:14909179-14921543 GCA_034779795.1 Ctenopoma multispine | reverse complement strand
ATGCTGGTAGATGACTGCCTTTGGAAGGGCACTGAGGACGTGTTGCTGTTCTGCCCTTTTACAAGCACCACAAACTCAGCTGATGGTATCCTGTCAAACCGAACTAAGAAGTCTCTTCCACCCTGAGCCTCCACGCTGCCATTAACCTCCCCTGACCCAGATGATTCCACTAGAGCGACTTCACTCACAATTGCAGAGTCACTCCCAGATACCGTCACTATCAGGCTACCATTAACGCCTTCAGGAAAAAGAGAAAATCCACTTAAATATGTCAAAAATATTCAATGTAGTTTAGCACATCACAAAATTCTGGTTATTTTACCAGCTCTAGGACGATTGTCTACAACATCAAAACCTCCCAGCGGACCCTTTGACACCTCCAAAAAGTCAAACAGGAAGTCAATTGGACTCTCACCTGAAAGCGATAATAAGAAAAAAGTTAAGGGACCATGAGAACAACACAATTTCAAACAATGTTCCATTCGCCGCAACTGAACTGGGTTCATGGCTCACAGCTTAGCATTGTATATCCCAGTAAAATAAAAATTAAATAAAACCTACTATACAGTAATAATTCAACTTTATTTATACAGCACCAATTCACAACTTAAGTCATCTCAAGGCACTTTACAGTGTAAGATTTAAGACCATACACATTAAATTAATACACTGAACCAAAATATAAACGCAACATTTTTGTTTTTGCTCCCATTTTTTATGAGCTTAACTCAAACATCTGACAATTTTACTACATATAAAAAGACCCATGAATCTCAAATATTGTTCTCAAATCTGTCTACGTGTGTTGGTGAGCACTTCTCCTTTGCCGAGATAATCCATCCCACCTCACAGGTGTGGCATGTCAAGGTGCTGATTAGACAGCATGAATATTGCACAAGTGTGCCTTAGACTGCCCACAATAAAAGGCCACCCTGAAATGTGGAGTTTGATCAAACAGCACAATGCCACAGATGTCGCAACCTTTGAGGGAACGTACAATTGGCATGTTAACTGCAGGAATGTCTACCAGAGCTGTTGCCGATGAATTAAATGTTTTTCTACCATAAGCCATCTCCAAAGGAATTTGGCAGTACATCCAACCGGCCTCACAACCGCAGACCACGTATAACCTCACCAGCCCAGGACCTTCACATCCAGCATGTTCACCTCCAGGATCGCCTGAGACCGGACAGCTGCAGCAACAATCGGTTTGCATAACCAAAGAATTTCTGCTGTCAGAAACCGTCTCAGGGAAGCTCATCTAAATGCTCGTCCTGGTCCTTGGTGGTTCGATTCCCGGCTCCTCCTGTCATATGTCGAAGTGTCCTTGGGCAAGATACTGAACCCCAAATTGCCCCCGGTGTGTCAGGTCAAGCTGCATAGCAGCTCTGCCATCAGTGTGTGCTTGTGTGTGTGAATGGGTGAATGAGAAGCTTTGAGTTCCAGTACAGGTAGAAAAGCGCTATATAAGTGCAGACCATTTACCATTATGTAGAAAGATTTGAGAACAATATTTGAGAGTCATGGGCCTTTTTATATGTAGTCAAATTTTCAGATGTTTGAGTTCAGCTCTTGAGAAATGGGAGCGTTGCATTTATATTTTTGTTCAGTGTATATACAAGATAATGTAGAAAACACAATGGTGCTACTTGAGCAAGCACTAGGCGACAGTGGAGACAGTGGAGTATGTGCAGTGCTAAACTTTGTGATCGGTTAACTAGCTGTTAAAGGTATTAAACTAAATGAAATGTAATTAATTAAACACAATTACATCTATATTATTTATATTCCTCACCTATGACCTTCAGAGTGTAAGGATTTGTTGAAACCATGTTAATTTGCCACAGTCCTACTTGTGTATTTAGTTGCGCTGTTTGAAAGTTTCCAACTGACTGAGATGTTATTATTAGTGATCCAGCCATGTTAGCGCTGCCCTGAGACACACCTTTAAAGAAAGAAAATTAATTAAGTACATTGGTTAAAATGGGTGGCACGGTGGTATGGTGTTTAGCAATGTTGCCTCACAGCTAGAAGGACCGGGGTTTTAACCACGGGGTCGGTCGGGTGCCTTTCCGCGTGGAGTTTGCATGTTCTCCCCGTGTCTGTGTGGGTTCTCTCCCAGTACTCCAGGTTCCTCCCACCATACAAAGACATGCATGTCAGGTTAATTGGTGATTCTCAATTGTCGTGTGAGTGCGCATGGTTGTTTGTCTGTATATGCCCTGTGACAGACCGGCGACCTGTCCAGGGTGTACCCCGCCTCTCGCCTGAGGACTGCTGGGATAGGCTCCAGCACCCCCCGCGACACTGGCGAGGATAAGCGGTTAAGAAAATGGATGAATAAAAGAGAGTTCCATCCCTCCATTAACCATTAACATTAATACAAAGTTTTAGATATAAGAGCTGCACCAAATTAGGATGGATGCCGTCTCTCCTAATCAGCCCAGGTTTTCTCCAAAATGTTTTCCAATTATCTATGTAGCCAGATGGGTAAAAGGTGGGGGTAGGATTTTAACAAGGATCGGCTCTGAGCCGCTTCTTGTTTATGAAGGTGATGGACAGATTTTCATTGGGAGCGACCAGGATTAACAGAATTAGGAATGAGTACATCAGGGGGACAGCTCAGCTGTTGAGCAGTTTGGAAACAAAGATAGAGAGGCACAGCTGACATTTGCAGAGGGATAGTGAATATATTGGACAAAAGATGTTGAGTATGGAGTTGACAGACAGGAGGAACCAAAGAAGAACCTCAGAGGAGGTTCAGGAATGTACTGAAGGAGGACATGCAGACGGTGGGTGTGACAGCAGGAAAGGGATGGATGTAAGATGGAGGCAGCTCATCCTCTGTGGCGACCCTTAATGGGAGCAGCTGGAAAAAGAAAAAGAAGAACAACAAGCTGGAGAGAACCCACCCAGACATGGGAAGAACATGCAAACTCCACACAGAAAGAAACCTGGGGATTTGAACCAGGGTTCTTCTTTCTGGCGATAGTGCTAACCACTACACCACCATGCCATCTGCGCCAAAAGTTAAACTAACTTAATTCTTTAAATATATATATTTTTTAAAACCTCACCTGAATGACTGATTACAGTAAAGGTGACAGATCCCCCAGTGATGTAAACTGTGAGGTTCCTTACTGACTCGTCGACCGTGAAAGTGAAGTTTTCAGCCATTCCTGAGCTCCTGACCGCTTGCAGAAGGGTCACCTTGGAGATGAAATGAGGCAAGTGACACAACTGAAAACTATTTTTCAAATAATACTACTACTAATAATAATAATGTTCTTCCTTTTATAAATTCCTCAGTGCGTATATTTTGTTGATACCAGAGAGGAACTGGAGGACTCCGTTATGATGCTGTTGGCACGGAGAAGCTCAGTTTTTGTGACTTCAATCGCCTGACCTCCTGAAGCCTCAGCCAGGTCTCTGTAGAGCTGAGCATCAGATCTTGTCATGTTGTATTGTTGTTGCTGTTCATTTGTATTACTACTTGATCCTTGTGAATGAAACCCCAGTACACTAGTAATCATGAAATTCACCTAAAATGAAAACAGGTAGATGAGAATTTGTCCCAAATATCTGAAAATCTGATTTCATCTAAGCCGCTACTTGTATGACCAATGACTTCTTGTTATTAGTTACAGTATTTTCTAAATTCTTGATACACAGTTGTTTTCACGTCTTGTATTTTTATTTTAACACAGCACTACTCACCACTGACTTTGTCTGCTCTATGAGTGCGATCACTGTGCCTTTTAGATATTTATCTTTAGCAGTCGCATCAGTGAAGAGGAAGATCTCAGAACCTGAAGGAGCACCAGTTAAAGCCAACTGTTGGAGAAAAAGAGGATGAGTTTTCACATGATCAGGTTTTGCAGAGACTGATTTTCAAGTGGTCTGAAAGACATGACAGCACCTGAAGTGCTGAAAGACTCATTTCTGGAAAATCTCCACCACCAGTTGCTGTTAGTGAATTAATGGCACGTCGGAAGGCTTTTGGGTCTGTTGTTCTTATGATCCGTCCAAACTCTGTGTTTCAAGTGGAGACATGAGAAAGAGCTATATTTAGTGAACAGCCAAATTTTTCCAACAATTAAACAAAAATAGCTTTAGTCAGCCTACACTAACAAGTCAACAAAAAGGAAGATACATAGTTTTTGAACATTTTAATAAGGACAATAAAAAGTTTTAAATAATAATTCATAAACTTGAGATACAGCTTAACTTGTGGAGCTAGATGGAGCCATGGTGCACTAATGTTAGCTTCCTGCTGCAAAGTTTGATGAAGCATAAATGTAAAACTTCTGTTAGACAGTAACAAGTAAATACATTGCAGGGCCTACTTACAATCATGAAAGCAGCATATGAACAATTTTCTAAATGGGCAGCCTGTTGACCCAGCACTTGTTCTACAGCACTTGCACCATTAATAGTTACTCTAGTGCTGCTACTACAGAGTATTGTTTTACCAAATATTGCATCAAGGTTACACACACACACATAAAAGCCCATGAAAATCAGCTGATTTGTTTCCACTGTGACAGTTTAGCACTCAAACAGGGAGAAAAGTCATAAATTTGACATTACTTTATTTAACATAACATCTCTTTATTTTCCAGAGGAAAAATAAACTACATTGAATTATAAATTAGAGTCTGTGCCTTTAAGATATTACCTGGATCATTGAAAGATATAAGAATGTAAACTGAGGGCTCATCTTCCGTTCCCACTTTACTGTTGATAACAGAGGACGTGACGGTTTTAACTGAGTCGATTTCGTCACTCATGCTCCCTGTGGTGTCGATCACAAAACAAAGAGCTTTACCTTTGGAAATTCCCATCATCCTGAGGGACGAAAGATAAAGGCAAAGAAAATAGGTTACAGAAGCTTTGCTTTCACCTCTTCTCAATAAATTCAGTAAATGTAACGAAATCATGTAGAATGGTTTCGTACTGTAGGAATTGTCTGTCACCAGCAGCCTGTCGAACATCTTCTAGTAGCTCACTAGTTGCAGCTATAGCCATATTTGCTGCTTTCTTGTGGAGGTGTCCATGGCTGGAGGTCAAAGTGTCTTTGTTGATCCCACCTTTAGGCTCAATGAAACTTGTAAAATCACCTCCATGGCTACATTTTCCTGTTGGGACAAAATGGTTTAGAAGTGTGTTTATGGATAAATTCTGTTAAAATACTATTGTTGTGAGGACATTTTAGCTGGTCCTCACAACGTCAAACAGTTTTTGGGGTTTTAGCATTCGAGTTAGAATTAGGCATTTAGTTGGGACTAAGATTAAGGTATATGGCTGGGGAATGTATTTGATCAATGAATGTCTTCACAAGTCTGGATAGGATTGTGTTTCTGTATTAATTACATTATTAATGTTCTGTATGCATGTACAGCTGTGAATTCTATATGTACCATAGGCTCATTATGTTTTAGTGTGTTAGCTGTGATAGCTGCCCATTACGTAGTTATACATAAAACTCTGACCAGCCTTTGCTAACAGATTATTTTTTAAAAGGATACTAGATAAAATAATAAAGATAATAACAATAAATTGATATGAGTTTACCTTTGGGTTTAGAGGTAAAAGGGTTAATAGAAAAGTATCCTGAGGTAAGTATCTTTTCTGTTAGGATATCTTCCAAAATGTTGTTCGTGCAGTCGTTTCCATTACAGTTACGGCAGGTCGCTCTGTTCACAGCTGTAGATTATATTATATTGGTTTACTATTGCTGCACACAATTAGCACCAGTACAACAAAATGCAGCTGTACATCAGACAAAACTGACAAAAAGCATATTTGGATAAATGTTTAAAACAAAGCACAAAACAAATTTCTAACCAGATAAGGTGGTCATAGCAGGAGTGTAAACTGTGTTATGAAAAAACATAAATATGCAAAAACAAGCATTAAGTCTGTAGCGATATCTCTACAATGTAGCTGTTAAATGCAGGATGTGGACAGAAACCAAGAAATAGCAGTGATATGATAATAGTGACAGTATAATGACTTATGTTATAAAAAAAACATTGAGGACAAAGAGGGTAAAAAGGGAAATGTTCATTTTATGGTTAATGTACAATCAGACAAACACTAAAAAAAAAATAGACAGTGAAATTCTATCTTATATAGAAGCAATATATTTACTGTAAACACTGACACTATACAGTATATATTAGTCTTACCTGCTAGGTTTCCAATATTGGCATTGAATCTGTTCATATTTGAGTTTGGAAATTTGTGTCCCATTTCCACCCAGTTACTATGGCTGTAGAAATCCTTCATGTTTTAAAGGAAGAAATTAATTCATATTTAAGAAGATCACTTTTTAAACAATCATTATGCATCTCCCTACATGAAAAAGTAGGTTTGCAAGTCAATAAATTTCATGGTGCCAAAATCTTTTTTAAAATTTAAATAAAATGGAATTGGAATTAGAAATAAAAACTACCTGTAATGTGTGCAGTACTTTTCCTAGTTGTTCTCTTGCTGCCTTATAGTTCTGTTGTTTGTTGCTTGCTTTCACAGCTGATAATCCATCCGTGATGATTTTCCTTCCCTCTCTAAGATTCTCATTGTCACAGTGATAGTCTGGGTTGAAGAAATTTAAAATGTCTACTTGTCGATTCATTTTTTGGATCAAACTTATAACTTGCTGGAAATCCTTGGAAGATTTTGATGCTTCACAGGCAGCAGCAACAGACTCCGCAGTAAAAGGCTGTGACTACACACACATGCACACATTTTATTACAGTGTCAAATCCGATGTATGTATCATATTAATAAAATAAAAAACAAAATTTTAAATAATGATGGATTAAATTGTTTAATTAGATTCATACAGGAAAAGTGAATCTTTTGCCTTCAGCCAGGGCCAGAGTGCGGCACACCTGCAGAGTGACATTTAGGATCGCGCTCTCTGTGATCTTCTGATGAGTCAGAGAGTCACTTCCAAACAGGAGTATCCCAAACCCCATAGCTCCAGTCTGCATAAGCAGCAGACACAATGCAGCCAATCCAACCATCACTGCACAACCTATCGAATAGACAGATAAAGGTTAAAAACAAAGCTGGTTCAGGTTCAGGTCTTACATTACTAACAGAAGTTTCTCAGTATTGGTACTTTTTCCTCCTCCTCTATCCACCTCTCCTGTGGTGTCCCCCAAGGCTCTGTTCTAAGTCCAGTCTTTTTTCACTGTTTATTTCCTTTTAGGTTCTGTCTTTAAGAAATATGAATTTTCATTGCTACACAGATAATATTCAGATATCATCTGATATCATAGCCTTGGGGTTTGGATAGATGACAAACTAAGTCTGAACGATCACCTAGCTGCGACCTCCAGGTCCTGCAGGTTTACTCTCTATAACATTCGTAAGATTAGGCCTTTTCTCGCACAACAGGCCACACAGCTCCTTGTTCAGGCAATGGTCTTCTCCAAACTCAACTATTGCAACTCTCTCCTGGCTGGAGCTTCTGCAGTCACCATCAAACCCCTCCAGATGTTACAAAATGAGGCAGGCCGCCGCATTTTCAACCAGTCACCTCTCTCCACTGGCTCCCAGTAGCTGCTCACATTGAGTTTAAATCCTTGATGCTTGCCTACAGTGCTGTAAATGGAACTGCACCATCTTATATCAACACACTATAAGTAAGCTACACTTCTGCACGCCCTCTCAGATCTGCTAATGAAATGAGATTAAAAACTCCTTGCTCATGGGGTCTCCGATGCCAGTCGAGTCTATTCTCCTTTGTTGTCCCTGACTGGCGGAACGACTTGCCCTGCCCCATTTGACTAGCTGAGACCATCACCACCTTTAAAAAACGTTTGAAACTCACTTGTTTAAGAAGTATTTCAAATGAGTCTAACACACACAGAAATTGTCTAGCACTAAACAATTCCTAGCATGTTCGTTATCTTGACAAGTTAGACCTTATCAGGGTTCTTAGTTTGTAGTAACTCAGAATTTACGGAAACCGAATGGTAATTGCTGGTGTCTTCTCCTTGTAAGTCGCTTTGGATAAAAGCCAAATAATGTAAAGTAAATATACTTTCCTCTGAAGGGCATGTCGCTGCAGTTGCTTTTCAACTGTCTCTGCAACTTGAGAAGTTGGCTAGACCTACATTTCTTAATGAAAACAAAACCCATCTACTATAACCGCTTTTTCTCACTTGAAGTCAAGTGTAAGAAAACAGGTTTTGCTTTATACTTATTTTAGACTTGATAAACTGATCGACTCAATTGTGAAGTTTAGCTTTTTGCACATAAGGTTATTAAGCAAAATAAAATCTTTTTTTTTCTTTCAGTGAACTTGACATAGCAATTCATGCTTTTATCAGTTCCAGGCAAGATTACTGTAATGCTCTGTACTCTACTATTAACCAGTCCTTCCTTTCGTGCCTTCAAGTGGTCTAAAATGCTTCTAACAAACACAAGAAAATTTGATCATATAACCCCGGTTTTGGCCTCTCTGCACTGGCTTCCAGTACGGTACACATTTTAATTTTAAACTCTTAACATATGTTTTTACAGTGTTAAACAGTCTGGCTACCTTGCTTAGATCGTCAAAACATTGTTTACTAAATACAAACGCTGGGCAGATTGGGCATTTTCTGTGACTGCTCCAAATCTGTAGAGCAGATGTTCCAAAACGTTAAAACTGCCCCTGACCTGGCGGCTTTTAAATCGGAGCTTAAAAAATATTTATATTTCTTTGACTTTGAATGTTTAGTGGAGTTTGATACCTACTTCAATTCTTGGCACTATTGCCTCTTTTTTATGTTTTATTATTATCCTTTGCTTTGCTTTTTTAATTTCCTGGTACTTAACTTCTACTCTTGTTCACAGTTTTATTTCTTTCTGATAATGCACATTGTCCTTTGGTTCATCCTCTGTTTTTTTGCTCTTGATGGTGTTGTTATTTTATGTAAAGAACTTTGGCCAACAGAACATAGTTTTACAAGTGCTATATAAATACATTTGATTTGATTTGACTGCTTATTGTAAATGGCCTGACACAAAACATAATATTGATCATTCAGTATTACGGACTATTGTGCACACTTGATGTTTAAACTGTGTATACTACCTAAACAATTTTAATGTACATATACCTGAGTATTTAACTTAATTTATACTTTTACTCCATCACTGATTAACACCACCACAGAAAAATAGGTTACTTTGTAGTCCATTACTTTTTGCCAGCCTTACTTATTTTTATTCTCACTAACATAATGATAACACAAGGGGTTAGGTTTGATTTGTTCTTTGCATAAAAAAACATTTACAGCAACAACAACAACACAGTTCAAGTTGTCAATTCAGATAAATAATCAGAGTAGATCACGCCTCATTACGACATCCATCATGTCACATTCACACAAACTGTTCACATAAAATTTTAAATTAAAGCACGACATGTACCTAAATGATACTGATTATTATTTTTAAACATTAAATTCTTGGAAAAATAAACAAACAAAAACAAGAATCGTGAATACATTTTGGGGCTAAAAATAAACTGTCAAACATTTTAACTTGTATACAATAATATGTCACAATATTTAGTTAGGTGATCATTGATAGAATAAAGATATATCAATATATTAATATGTAAAAATATATATCAGACAGATTTGTTTTAATTAACTAATAACTGTCAGATATGACTTTACTGTACCTTAGGTCCTGATGTTGTCTGATAGACATTCACTGAGGAAGAACTTTATTTATAATACTCCATATCCGGGGTGGAGTCTGTGCTGCACTTGTTCAACCTGCTACCTTGACACAAAATGATATGGTTCTGTTCTACATGGTAATAGTGAGACATTCTGAATATTACCCCATAAGCTTTTACCCATTGCAGGTGCTTTGTCATTAAATCTAACAATAACTTTCCAGCTCCCAGATGATAGCTGTACATTTCTAATTGTTTCTAATTCTTATTCATTGGAGCTGAGTTCAAAACCAAAAACTGTGCAGACAGATATCAGGCAGAATTAAGCCAGAAGGCAGATCTTTTCAGTTTGTCCACATTATCCAGGTAAGGTTATCTGGAAGTTGAGTCAAGTTGAGTCTTGTTTGATTTTAACAGTGGATTCCAAAAACAAGCCTATGTTCCTCCATACTCCGGACCTGTGCTAACCTCAGCCTGTGCCTTTCATTCATTACCTTACATTTGAGTCATAGATCACACAGATTACTCAAAATTAATTGATTCTCTAAATCCAGACAATCATTTGACAACACTCACCCAAATTCTGAAGGTAGCTCAGCCAGATGATTTCAGATGATGTTATACAACCTGAGAAACTAATAAACATTTTTTAATATTTCTTCCTGCACCATGGTTGTTCTTTACTCTCGACAGATCATTACAAAAAATATAAGACAGAAAATAATTGATTGCATATACATTTACCCTCCTTCAATTGAGTATCTTAGACCACAGAACCATCTTCAGTTGACTTCAGGGTCTCTAAAAATGCCTTCAGGCAAACTGTAGCTGAGCTTGTTCAATAGGCTCTAGTTGTCCATTATTGCACAAGCAGAGGTAAATATAACAGCTAAGATTAATTATGGTTCAATGCATAAAACTATTGCGGGGTGGATTCATTACTGTGCTGCGCTTGTTCACCTTGTTACCTTGACACAAAATGATATGGTTTTATATACACAATAACAATAGAAGGAACCCTGAAACTTCAACTTTTTCTTCTACTAAAATATATAGTTCTGCCTCAAGATGCTTGCTATATTATGATATTGTTATATTTTTCATTTGACAACACATTTCTTAAAGAGAAGATTGTTAAGGGACACTACTTTAAACTACTACTTACTTACAATGAATCTGAAATACAATCTACAAGATATACAAGAATATAAAATAAAAATGTGCCAGCAGACCATGTTACATTAATCAACTGTCTTATTACAGTCTACATAGTGATAGTGAGACATTCTTTTACCTAGTACAGGCGCGTTGCCATAAAATCTGAACACCAACTTTATGAATTAGAGATGTTTCAAACCACTAACATTTACTGACTGTTGTTAAATCTAAACATTATGAAATAGACACATAACACAGAATTATGTGTTATTTATTACAGTAATTAAAAATTACTTTATTTTTCCTTTTGCTTTCCGTATGTGAAAAAGTGACTGCAGTTGTTGAGATGATAGCTGTGCATTTCTGAGATGAGATTATCTTATTCATCAAAGCTGAACCAGTTTGTCCACATTATAAGTCTCACATATAATTTTGACTTTTGAATAGTGACATATTGGGGTAGATTCTCTGTTATCAGTGTGAGGTTATCTGGAAACTGAGTCAAGTTGAGTCTTGTCAAAGTTGCCAAAGTCCCTTCATACTTTGAGCTAACGTCAGCCTGTGTCTTTCATATATTACCTTACCTGAGAAACGGATAATAAAAAAGTTGACATAGTTTTTTAATTTACCAGATAAGGTTGTTCTTTAATCTGGACAGATATAAGAGTCTCTGAGGATTTATGAAATAGCAACTTGTTCTCCTGCCACATGGTTAGATAATGATGGTTTTCATGGCATCAGATACTGACACTTTAAGTGTCTGCACTGTAGATGTAGAATACTTCTTTATATTATTAAAAAAAAAAAAAAAAAAAAAAGTATATATGTATAAAACCTGAACCACCCCATGTTCCCCACTACACTGATGTTCTGGTTTATGCATCAAAAATGTACACACCTGGTATGTGAGGTGTAAACAAATGGTAGATCACCAGGTAGACCCAGCAAGAGTCTACAGTATATCCACCTCCCCTTGGATATTTTAACCTCTTATCTTTTTACAGCACTGACTCCTGGCTGATTTAATTAGTCTTTTTTTTGTCTAAATTTGCACAAGCAAAGGGAAATAGGATAGCTAAGATTTATCATGGTTCAATGCATAAAGCTGTTCTTACCACCACATGTCGATGTCTTGTTCATACACACTGTTCCTACCATAGACTGTGGTTTCTCTGTGCACATCAAGAACTTGTTTTACACATGCTTTTTATAAATAAATGTTGAATAAAAAATTAAACTGGACTCCCTAACTGAGCCTGCTGCCAATTGGAACCCTTTCCAGATGAACAGCAGACAACAGATAGTTTACTACTGTGATACTTTACACCAGACAACAAACAACAAACAAACTGACAGAGCATTTTCTGTGTAGGACTGGCTGCTACAAAATCTACTGGTGGTTCAATTCAATTCAATTCAACTTTATTTATATAGCGCCAACTTACAACATAAGTCATCTCAGGGCACTTTACAGTGTAAGGTTTAAGACCTTACAAATTATATAATATATACAAATTA
>JAUYWH010000006.1:14840273-14909079 GCA_034779795.1 Ctenopoma multispine | reverse complement strand
GTAGAAGCTCTGATGCTGGTAGATGACTGCCTTTGGAAGGGCACTGAGGACGTGTTGCTGTTCTGCCCTTTTACAAGCACCACAAACTCGGCTGATGGTATCCTGTCAAACCGAACTAAGAAGTCTCTTCCACCCTGAGCCATGACATGGTGTTTTGAGGTGCTGTGATATTCACTGTACCATTGGCAGTTCCTCCAGTTTCTATGGATAAACTGGACGGAAAAGCTGAGAGCAGATCTCGGGTCAAACAACCATTATTATAGCATGGTTTGTACATAAATGGTAGCCCAGTCTTTTACCTGCATTGCTGACATTAACATTTAGTTATTTTACCCTGCTAAATCTATACAACTATTTATTTATTATTATTTTTCAATTTCGCATATCTTTCCAGTTTTTTAAATGAAAAAGAAGGATTCTGTTAAAAGTTTGCAACAGCAGCAGGAATGAGGAAATGGAGTAGGTTTAACTGAAGAGAAAATACAATATTATATTCGTCGTTGGGCCGAAAGCAGCTGGGCAGAAATAATTTGTATAACCTTTTACCAATTTGTGGTGCTTTGCCATAAAATCTACTGAATCAGAGATGTTAGTGGTTGTTGTTAAATCTCAGCATTATGAAGTGGATCACATAATATAGTTAGGATTATGTGTTCCTCTCCAAACACCTTTATTCATTTGAAGTCTTTTTTGTGTGTATGTGACTTTAGTTGCTGAGACATCAGCTAAATGATAGCTGTACATTTGATGACAGCTGACAGATCATAGGCAGAAACATGGCTTTATTATAAAATACAGATTCATCTATTTATCAAGATGTACCTTTGAGAAACTTGTTTTGACAAATCTGGCAGTAGATGATGGTATGACACGAACAACGTCTGCATTTAAAAATGAAACCAAAACAGACTTTGCGTTGATAATAGTAGTTCGTCATTCATTTACAAAATTACTTTGCAATCTAACGTAACAATTAGGCACTGTAGTAAAACATAGTTGGGATTGCAGTTTTGTTATATACAGAAGTCATTTTTGGGAGACAGGGTTGGGTGAAGATGGAGTTGAGCCAGAAGGCATGGCATTTAATTTACCATTCAGTCCACATTAAAAAAGCCTCACTTACCATCATGACCTTTAAGTAGTGACGTTTTGGTGAAGATTTTCAGTCATCTAGGTGAGGTTATCTGGAAGTCAGGGCATGGCAACTGGAAATTCTTGTTAGACCAATTAGAACAGTGGGAGAAAAAAAATTGATAAACAAGCTGAAGTTCCTCTAGTAGATCATCCTTTGGTCACTCGCACGTTGCTTTACATTCTCATGCTAAATGACCACAGTGGATATTTCTCTCTCTCTTTTTTTAAGCTTTTTTGTGTCATCCCTTATGTTTTCAATCATCTGTAAAATACGTATCGTAAATTTCATATAGAGCTCCATCAAGTTTTTAAAGTAAGTGCATGATACTAATGTAATTAACAATGCATAACTCACATTTATAAAAGTTTTAGAGTAATGTTAATCATGTTCATGTATCTAAATACCTTCACTTCAATAAGGAAAGATTAAGTATTAAACACCACCTTTGATCAATCTTAACATAACAACCTTCCATTAAGCGAAAACACTTTTGAGACGTGTATAAAATACCATTTGAGTGTATACAGTAGTTAAAGATTACAGTACACGAACATTTAAGTTTCCAGGGATAAACTGGATGGAAAGCCGGGGGCAGATCTCGGGTCAAACATGCATTATTAACATTATTAACATAAAAATGTTGAAGTAACAAATGTCCACCACTTTAAATGGCCAATTTAGACTTAAGCATGGTTTGTACATAAATGGTAGCCCAGTCTTTTGTACCTGCATTATTCACATTAGCATTTAGTTATTTCCACAGTCATTACCGTACTTATTCAACCTGCTGCCTCTTCATTGTAACAGTACAGTGTTGATGATATAAAAGTGTCTCAAACTATTACATTTACAGTGGTTTAATAGTGATTATGAGAGGGGCTTTCTATGATCTCTGTGTAACAGAAGGTGCTGTAAAACACCTGACATACAGTTTAGATATTTTGTTCAGAAGTAAAAGTTAATTCTCTGGTCACATATACCCGGCCTTACACTGTAAAATTATCTACTGGAATTCAGGGGAATCAACTAAGGCTTTCTTGTTAACTTAGGTTTCATTAATTTCAAGTTAATATAATATTAGAATGTGTAGTTTTAATTTAAACCCCTTCACAACTTACAAATGTGAGTTGTTCACTGAACTTGTTAAATAAAGATTTATAGAAACAAATTAGTTTTTTGCATTTTGATGAAAACATTAACAATAAAAAATGCGTGTGTTTATCAGTTAACCTAATACATTGGCTGAACTGAATATTTTTTCTCAACTTGAGTTAATGAGTTAGTTTTAGTTTCTGGACATGAAACAACATCAGTTTCCTTATCAGCACATTAATGCAGTTATTAGAGTTAACTTATCAAACCGAACAAATTCACTTCCAGTGAAACTTGACTTACTCAATGTCGCCGAGGTCTAGAAAAAAAAACAAAAAACCTAGATAATCACATGGGAGCAGTTCAGCGCATGCAGGCACATTGAGGTGTTTGATTCAATCTGTTCAAGAATCATCAGAATGGGGAAGAAAGGTGATTTAATTGACTGTACACAGCAGACCAGAACATCTAGGAATTTTTTTCATACACAAACATCTTCGGAGGCTCCGAAAAAGAGGAAAACATCCTGTGAGCAACAGTTCTCTGGGAGAAAATTATTTGTTGATACCAGAGATCAGAGTGGTTGGAGATTATAGAAAGGCAACATTAACCCACATAAGCACTCGTTATAATAGAACTATGCAGAAGAGCATCTCTGAAAACATGTCACAACATGTCAAACCCTGAAGCAGATGAGCTACAGCAGCAGAAGACCACACAAACAAAAAACAACATAAAAGCATGAATCCATCTTGCCTTCTGACCAAACAGTTCAGGAAGGTGGTGGTTGTGTAATGGTTTAGGGGATATTTTCTTGAAACACTCTAAAACAGTCTAACTAATCATCAGGATGAATGTGCATCTTTCTAATGGTTCCTGAATGCTTCAGTTTACGAGTTCGAAAAATACTGAAAACATGACCCTGATATCCTCAATGTGATTGTATAGTTCTATTATTTTACTTATTTTTACTTATTTTTTTTATCATTTATTCACCCAATTTGAAAAGTCTCTATTTGTTTTCATCTAACGTAAAATTTGGGTGAGCATATAAAAAAAAGAAAATCTTAGTTACTGTTGTATAAATGCAAAAACAGTGGTAACTTTTCAAATACAATGCAAAAGAAATACCAGGCGTAGAAGAAGGTTAAAGGATATTATCACATTAACATTACTGGGGCAGATCTATGTGGTCTGTGTTTGCTCAGTGTCAATCTCAGCTTGTATTTGCAGTAAATGATTTACGGAGAGAGGAGAAAGGGCGGGAGGAGGA
This sequence comes from Ctenopoma multispine, assembly GCA_034779795.1. Lineage (NCBI taxonomy): Eukaryota > Metazoa > Chordata > Actinopteri > Anabantiformes > Anabantidae > Ctenopoma > Ctenopoma multispine. The sequence goes on along the minus strand of JAUYWH010000006.1, from coordinate 14,905,579 downwards.
GTAGCAGGAGTTAAAGTTAAGAACTATTTACAGGACACAGTCTCTCCTCCAGTTGTGAAGACATTCCTCTTATTAACATACTGGAGAAAGAGGATTGCTATTATTTGATATATGGAGATCAGAAGTCACGGAAAAAAACCTCTCAAAGAAAACATCGGATTTCATATCAAACTACAATCTCTTGTATTTACCAATGGGGTCATTTGTATGGGACTGCTGGCTCTGTTTGCTCCCATCCCTGTTACTTTTTGTGCTGTGTCTGTCTCTCCGTTGGCCCACAGTACAGTGTTGGACAAGGGTGGCTGTCAGGGCTGCAGGCTGGAGACTCTGGCTCTTTATTTGCCTTATCCTGGAACTGCCACTACATAGGAAAACAGCAGATCAGATCAAGGAGGCCAGATCACCAGGGACAGATTTTTTGTCTGGGTCTTGTCAGACCTCAGATGAACCCAAGCTGATTTGCAAACCCACTGCACTGGCCAAATATCTGCTTCAGCAATGTGGCTCTCTTGCCAGGCCGAGACTGGCTGCCTGGCCCAGGGGAGACCCCCATCTCCAGACTCTGTCCAGCTTGCTGTGTGGACAAGTCAGGGACAAGTTACAGTTCACAAGAGATCATCTGTTACTGAAAGACGGGGGAATTGTGGCTCTGGACTGGGCTGTTGGGACAAGACTGGACGAGACTGGGTGGAGGAGATGGGAGGGGAAGAAGGAGCAACACTTGGATGGAAAAGCACTGGGCTGCTTCACCTCGACCCCTCCTGTCCTCCTCCTTATCCCCCAGTCCTGGGGAGGGATGACCCCCCACCTAAAGCTGCTATGCCATCAGGCCATGCATCAGGGCTTTTACGTGGTGGTGTTTCACCCCCGAGGTACAGCGGGGTGTCCACTCACCACAGCGCGACTGACTGAGTTTGGAGACCCAGCTGATCTTGAGCAGGTATAAAGAAGAAAAATTACAGGTGTGCTTTTTCATGCAACATGTCACAGGTCATTCCAACAAAATTATCACTAAACACAAGCCCAACTAAATCATAAAGTCTATTTTAATAAATCTTAACCTGATGGTGGTACTAGCTGAAATCTGTAGGGGTTAGCTGTTAGGATACAATCTATTTTTCATGTATTTGGGACCATGTATGTCTTCACAGTGTTACAGGAAGCAATTGGTCTTCAAGACTGGTCACTAAAAGCTAAATACAAAGCTCATTGTGAGGCCTAAGTAAAAGTCAGTCTCACCAAATTCAGTTTCAAATAATAGTAATGTTTCTGTCCGGACCACAGTGGTGGACCCACCGGCAGGCAGACACAGCTAAAACTAAGATTTGGTTGAATTTGTTTTTTTGTTTGTTTTATTAACCTGAAAGTGACAATATCTTTTATATTTTCCATTTTTAGGCAGTGCACTATATTCACAGCCGCCACCCATCCTCTGTGCTGGTTGCAGTGAGTGAAGGTTCAGGCTCTGGGATCCTTCTTTCCTACCTGGGGGAGAGTGGATCAAGTACGTACCTGACAGCAGCTGCAGCCATCTCACCTGTTCTTCTGGGCCAACTGTGGTTTGAAACATCCATGCCTCCTATTTACCGCTGGGGGGCACTATTTCACCGGAAGGTGCAGCTCAGTAGGTGAGAGAAGTTAAAGCAAAATGAAAATGTAATATTAGTAGTTATAACAAAGAAATTAAAGTACTATAGACAGAACCATAATCATGTTGTTGTCTGCATGGTTGTGGTGTAAGATATGCAAGTTCCTTCAGAGCAGTCCTAGATGTGGAAAAGGCCCTCAGCTGTTCTTCTCTCAAAGACTTTGAGGAAACTCTTTTCTGCTCTTCGACCCAGCTTCAGCAGAGAGTTTCTAGGCCTCTAAACTCTGAACTAAGATCAGGATCCCTTTCTTGGACACTGGATGAGAGGGGTTACCCTGCCAAGGACTGGGAAACATACTGGGAGAGGAATGAACCACTGAGAGATGCAGATGAGGTGGCAGTCCCTGTGCTCTGTATCTGCAGCCATGATGACCCTCTCCTTCCTCCTGCCTCATCTTTGCCCCTTCCCCTTTTCAAGAGCAATCCTTATTTCCTTCTGGTGTTGACAGACAAGGGAGGACACTGTGGTTTTACTGTGGAAGGCCAAGAAGAAATGGAGGGAGAAACGACCAGAAATGAAGAGGTGGAGGAAAGTATCTGGAGTCACGTTGTAGTTTTGGAGTACTTCAGAGCAGTGGCTGATTTCCTAAAAGAGGTGGACAGGGGTGTGGAAAGCGGTAATCTATTAGGAGAATATAATCAAATGGAACAAAGGAACAAGGTCAGCAACGTAGCCCCTGCTCGCAGGAGGAGGACCACAATAATGAGGAGACCAAGACAACAGGCAACTGAACACAGCAGTGTGGACACAAAGGAAGAGAACTTTACGTGGAAGAGGTCCTATACACGCTGAGAATGGGGGGGGGGTCGGACAATAAAATCAGGAGAGAAAAATGTTATCAATTTTAGACAGTATTTGTTACTTATTTTTAAAAGTGGACAGCTGTTGGAAACATTAAATTTACAGTACAGGAAAAATGTATATTCTTTTTCTTTTTACTCACATTTGTAAAGTTGATCAATGAGATTCATGAGCTTTGATAAAGATAAACAAAATCAAACTGTTTTCCCTCGTTTGTAATTCCAACAAATCTTTGAATGTACAGAAAAAAAAATCCTGACCACATAGTCTAGAAATTAAAGAGTTTTAAAACACATACACAGGTTTTTAAACAGTATTAACAGTTTAAAATAGTATAGTATCATAAAAATGGCATTGTATTAGAAAACCACACAGAGACTTTAAACAATGAAACACCTGCTCTTCACACACAAAACACCATGGAACAAAGAAATATTAAAATTACTTTATTACAGACGATTCTTTAACCTGTAGCCCTCTTCCAACAAAAAATAGTAATTACAAACAAAATATTACATTTATCCCCTAAACTTTATTTCTGAATTTCTTTTATACATTTTAAATCACTTGTCATCTGTAAGGAATAGCTTTTCTCGTCTGCTATGTGACATTCAACTTCTTGCACGATCTATACAATTTAATACAGGTCTCTGGACCAAGGAGAATAAAACAGCAAAATCCACCGAATGACAAAAGAGATAAAAGGAATACTGATAAACAGACTGTACAGAGACATAACCCTGCCTCCCGCCTAGTCTCAGCCAATGACAACCGTCCCTCAGCACACTGAGGGGGATCACAGTAGACTCTAATCAGGTCAATCACTTGTGCAATCAGTGCAACTGATCCAGTTCAGAGCGACCAAAGTCTAAAGCTAGACTCTGCCCCGACTGCTTCAAAAACACCAGGGAGTTCTAGTAAACATAAGAGAAGGTCTAAAAATCTGCTGCTAGTTTGGCCCTCTGCAGACACCGTCTCAAAAATAAAATGTCCATTTCTTCCATAAAAGAAAACAAAACAGTACTGGGCACCAAAATATGCTTGGTAAAGTGGCATACTGACTGAGAAGAGATGTGTAGACCACCACATCTAATTATTTCAGTTTCAGAACTGGGCTGAAAAAAAACAATGGGATTACAACTTCTGAGTGCAGGATGGTAAGAGTTAAAAAGGCAAATATTTAAGCACAATGTGAAAATGCTTTATGTATAAACAATCAAAAAAAGAAAAGGTGCAGGTTTCATAAATCTGAAATAAAAATGCACATCAGCGTCACAAAACCTCAAAGTAACCCACTGTAGATATGAAACGACAGATACGCTCACTCACCTGTGCAAGAATTTGGAAACAATTTCAGGTCGTCATGTGCACCAAACAGGATTTAAGCAGTCAAATATATTATAATTCAGATTTTAGACTATGTTATCATAGTCATCTTCTATGTTATTATAGTCTTGACTTTTGTCCTGCGACTCTTCTAAAAACAAAACATGAAAGAGACAGGTTGAGTCTTCTGTATAGGGTATCATAGTTTCAGTAAAATACAGCCAATGCTAAACCAAAGGCTACAGCTAACTATATTTCAAATTATGTGCAAATATCATCCTCATTCAGCATTTAACACAAGGTTGCCATTTATTCAAGGCAATCTGACCTAGAGTTGTGTTGTTACCACTCACAACAGAATATCTGTAACAAGTTCCAGAACTCGCAGCTGCAAGTAAGACAGTGAAAACCCAGCGGCTGTAAAACATTTGAACACCACTGGTCTAAAACCACATCACTGTTCGCATCACAAGTTAATTTGTCTTTGATTTGTCAATTAGATTTAGATTCTCAAATTCAAAATATACAATATTAACAGGTTTACTGTACATTCCACTTCTGAAAATCAGATAATGCAATCTCTGCATTTCACAATAAGACTTCCACCTTTAATCTCTATAATCCTTCTTTTTTATGGATTCATATAATACTACATATATATTATATATTTTTTTCTTTTCTTTCACTTGTTAAGCTCTTCACAAATACATTAGGAAGGGGGTGAAGACCATACCAGGCTCAGGAGGGAAGGTAATGGAGGTGGAGGGAAACAGGGAGGTCGGTGGTCAGAATATGACAACAGGGTCACCAGGGGTGAGAAAGAGCGGGGTGTCAGACTGGGGAAGGTTGCAGGGGCATGGCAGCAGAGATCACAGCATCACCACCCATCCATCCACTGAGACATTCAGCACTCACCAACCGAAATCGGGCTAGTGAAGCTCCTCCTCACACTCAGTGTTTGTTCATTTAAATCCTAACTAAAGTTTTTTGTTTTAGAGCCAAAACAGCACACAGACATTTTAGACAACTCTGGTGGACACCAGCACCCAGACAGGCTCCAATATTTTATTTGCCTAAAGTCTGCTTGCTGCTTAGTGTTTGTTCATTTGAAGTAAACTTCGCTAACTAACTGTCCAGGGTGCTATTTTTCAAAAATACAACTGTTCCAATGCCACTTTCATCACATTTAACCCTTTGCATGCATTTAGTCAGTGTTCAAGTGTGCAAAGGCTCATACTGTTTGACTGGGGAATGAGAATCAATAGCTACTGTTTATATGCGTGTGTGTGTGTGTGTGTGTGTGTCTCTGATTAACATTGAGTGTGGGTGAAGGCCTGCGCCGCAGTGCAAGTCACCATCTAGTCACAACACCCTGAGGTGAAGCTCAATTTGAGTGCTCTTGAGGTAGGCCAACAGGCGTGGTTCAATTTGTAAAAAGGTTTTACTGCATAGTGCATCAACAAGACAGAGCCAAATTAGTCCAGGAAATGCTGCTAACTGCTAACAATAGAAGAGCTTACACCAGTTTTGAAACTATTCAAGTAGAGGTTTGGTGCTTCTGAAAACCCATCCCCATCATGAGGGCTGTAGCATCCCTCAGAGTGGCAGTCCACTGAGTAGGTGTGAGTGAAGGGCAGAGTCCTGTGGAAACCCAAGAGCGTGCAAGTTTGACCAAGAAGGTTAAACACGCAAGACAAATGACTGCTTCTCTATCAGGCAAAACAGCATTAACTAAACTGTCAAGTGTGGCACAATCTCAATAAATACATTAACCTACAACAATAAATTGGCATGAATCATTATGATACATCTGAATCTCCACCCTTACTTTTGGCATCTTTGCAGCTCGGCTCACAGTACACAATAACTCCTAAATGTGTGGCACAGAGGACTGAGAGTATGTGGTTTTTCATTTTAATAAAAATCACTGCACCAGGCGACTTCACTGCATTCTCTCGCTGGTGGAGGCCAAGCTTCTCAGCTAAGCTGAAATCAAAGTGTGAATTATGTACTTTTAAGCTATCCAACATCTGTCCCTGCACTGCCACCATAAAGTCAGAGATACCCCTTGGTACTCACTTACAACAACCCTCATTTTCATTCAGTTTTCTTTATCCAGGTCTGTTCAACATTGTCTGAAACTGTCTTCAATAATCAATCTTTATCACACTCCTACATTACACCTACCCTGCAAGTGACATTAAACACACATATATAACTTGCTAAACGTTCTATTAGTACAGTGTTTGCTTAAATGCTGTGCGAGTCCTTGTGCAGGAATCTGCACAAGGACTTTTTAAAAAACTGTCCACTATTGAACGCAAATTTCCCCAACATCTCAACACATTAGATTTACTCCACCTATGTACAAAACTGTAAACAAACTATTCTACACAATAAACTCCATGGTAGATAATATTAATATTTTACTCTGGGTCTATGGCAACAGAGACTAAAATGGCAAATGGAAACATAAAACAGGACTGGACACTACGGTAAAAATGACATTACTGCACTGCATACTGTATATGACTTTGGGCCATCTTGAATTAGCCTCAATCCTTTTGGGTTTCCACAGACTAGCAGTACACCGATATAAAAGAATAGTGGTGACGGGAGATGGGGATGGATAAATCCAGTCTCAGTACTATGCAGTGTGTATCAGATGTACTGTGTGACAGTACAAGTGCATGTGTGGTGCATGCATTGTGTATGTTTGTGTAGTGTTACCTCGATGTACAAGAATTTAACTTTAAGACAACAGTTGTGTTTGTGTGTCTTTTAGGTGTATGACAAGTGGGATCCATTGGAGATCTGAGAGGTGATGCTGGTGCTCCTGCTCATGCCCTGTTCACTCCTCCCCCCCGATGACGTCCTCCTCATAGCCTGCGGGCTATTCCTCACCCCTCCCACGCCTCCCCCACTCCCCCTCTGACTCCCTCCAGGGTGGTGGAGGCTCCAGGGTGGCGGGCCCCCAGCCAGCATGGGGTGACCCCAAGGCTGCTGTGAGCTGGAGCCCCCCTGGTGGTGATGACTATGGTGGCCGCCTCCTCCACCTCCTGCAGGCCAGTGGCCTCCCCCCTGAGCACCCTGGCCTCCTCCACCGCCTCCCCCCCAGCCTCCCTGGGAATCGGGAGCCAGGTTAGTGAGCACCATGTTGCTGAAGCCCAGCCGCATGGACTCTGAGTCAAAAGCCTCAATCTCTCTGGCCTGGCGTTCCAGCAGTGAGCGGATTCGCTCCAGGCGCTCATTCTGCAGGGCGAGCATTTCCTCTTCAATCTGGAAAGATAAACACAGTAAACTAATTAATTCAAAATAAATAATTAAGTCCACTTTGAAAGGAGGGCTGTTTTTAGGTTGCTGGCTGAACAAAACAAAATCTACAAAAAAAAACCTACAAACCCTAGATCCTGAAAAGAAGAAACTTAAATGTGTTTGTTAATTCACTTGAACTTTTATTTATTTATATAATATATTTATAACTATAAATCTTATATTTGTACATTTGTCATATAAATAAAATATTCTAATGAATAACAAATCACAGATTTTAGTAATTTTAGTATTGCATTTTAGCAAAAGTCACAGAACAACAAAACAAGTGTAAACTATACAACTCGCAAACTAAAATATTATGTACTAACAATCTTGCGGCGTTTTCACACCTTAGTATGTTTGCTCTGGTTCGAATCAACTGATGAATTTGTGAACATGTTTTTAGCATTTTCCCCATGGTTCGGTTAATATTCAATTTATAATTACACGATTTTTATTAAAGCAGGTTGGTCGTCCTCCTCCTGATGATTAGTTATTACGTTACTTCACTTGCACAGTTATGCGGTAAACAGACTAAAACACTGCTGCTACTCCAAATAAACATATTACCACACATTGTATCATCAGACAGAGCCCAGAGTCTCTTACTTTTTGCTCCAGCAGAGCCCTCCGCAGAGAGACCCTCTGCTCCAGCTCCCTCCTCTCCTTGTCATGCTGAGCATCTGTTTGCATCTTGATCTTGCTCTGGTACGCGTTGAGCAGCTCCAGCTCCTGTTGCAGTTGCATCCTTAGAACCTGACACTCTCCCTCTTGTGCTTCATCCAACCGCAGCTAAAGGTGAATATGTAAAAGAGAAAAAAGTATTTGAATGTAACCATTGTCAGTGTCAGTGCCAATGTCAGTAAGATATAGTAAGATGCCAGTTAGCGCTAAATACAGAATACATCATTATCTACATTTCAATAATTCCATCTGAATTAGAATGGTCAAATGCTGACATTTATTATCAATGAAGTAAGATCTACTGATAGAGAATTTGACAGATGAATTTGTACTCAAGTAAAAGTAAAATTACTTACAGGCAACTACTACCACAAACGCTGCCTAGATCAGTATCATTTTTTACAAATGCAGAAATTCAAGTTCAGAAAAAAAAGTACATCTGTTACTTCCATTCCTGATCAAAAGTGAGTTGAAAGACTAAATGAGGAAACTTTTTCGCATGCTTCACATTTAGACCTTCTTCTCAAGTACTCACAGCCTGTGTGGAGAGCATCTCATTGATGGAGTGGTCGTACTGCTCAGCCAGGATGGCCAGCTTCCTGGTCTGTTCTTCCTTCAGCCTCTTGAGCATGGCCTTGTGGTCTGACTTAGGTGTGGTCTCTAGCAGATGGTTCCTGAGGGCCTTGTATTGCCTGGTCTGAGTTTTACAAGTCTCCTGGAACTGCTTCTTAATCTGAAGTTCCTTAGACTGAAGAAAAGAACCAAAAAGCTTAATGACTAACTACTGAGGAGAAACAACAACAACAAAAAACCTCTCCATAACTTAACGTACCTTGAGACTCTTGGGCTGCTGCCGGACCTCCATGACATGCTTGCGTCTCAGCTCCCTCTCCCTCCTCTTGTTGTATTCCAGCTGGTTGGTGAGCTCTGTCTGGTGCTGGGCCCGAATGAGCTCTGCTCGTGCCTTCTGGATTGTGCCCAGGTGCCTGAACTCCAGCTCCTGCATCGACTCGTGATGCCTGAGCAGCATAGCATGCTCCAGGTCCTTCTGTGTCTGCCGTTTGTTCAGCTCCTGAAAAAAAAAAGAGAGCAAATGCAGGATGAGAGTGGTCAAATAAATAAATGCAAACAAAAAAATGGTAAGGCTGAGTGGTGGAGGCTGCATCTGTGTGTGTTTAACTACCTCCCTGGCCAGATCCTGCTCCACATTGTGTCTGGCAATGAGGATCCTGCGTTTGAACCGCCTACACTCCAGCTCCAGGTATTGCCTCTGTCTCCTCAGCAGGTTGGCCTCCTCCTCCGCCTTATTAATAAAAACATATTAATATTAAATTAATAATTCACACTTCAATACAACTGAAATTGAAATTGAAATTCATACTCTCAACAAGACTTAACATTTTTGGACACAGATACTTGACTTGGATATAAAGTGACGTTTTATTGAAAATACAGATTCTACCGAAGAAAATCTATTGTCTGGTGTGTAAAATCATCACTTTGCCTTATAAGTGTACGTATTGTGTGAGAAGTCCTCACCTGGAAGTGCTGGATGTTTTCTTTCTGCTTGGACAGCCACTCCTGCTTCTCTTTCTTTGGAGTGGACTGGTTCTCACTCAGCTCCTGTCACACAGGTGTACAACATGTGTGTAAGTTTATTAGAAGACAGACAAATTAGAAGACAGTCACACTGAAATAAATCCTAACCAGAAACTGTAACCACTGTATGAGACAGCCATTTTCACTTTGTCTGATAACATCTTTAAAGCCTTTCACACAGTATGTCCTGTGCAATGTGCAGCCGTTGCTTAGCTTTACACCTAAAGATGTCCAAGTATGTTTAGTTTGTTTTTGGCTTAAAATAATATATCATGGACAAAACTGCCAGAGTTTTCTGTTTTCTGTTCTGCCTACCTCTTTGAGCTGCTCTTTGCGTAATTTATACTCCCGCTTCTGCGACTCCAGGAAGCTGCTGAGCTCCTTTTTCTGCTGCACCTGGATGTGCTGCTGGAACTTCTTCTCATCATTAGCAAATGTCTTCAGCTAAACCAAACAAGAATATCAAGTATGAGACAAAAAGAAATGTCCATTCTGGAAACATACTTTAACTTTAGGTTTGTCCACATACATCTTTCTCCTGTGCTGCCTGGTGTTTTTTGAGCAGTTTCTCCATCTCTTGGGTGAAATTGTTTCTCTGGCTCTCCAGTTCTTTATCCAGCCTCAGCCTATGCTCATCCATTTCCCCTTTCAGCTTGTTCTCCAAGGCCATCAGGTGTTTCTGATGTTGCCGTCTCATGCGTTTGTATCCTGACATTTGCTCCCTCAGCTCAGAGTCCTGCTCATGTTCCTGCATCTCTCGGGTAACCTGCAAGATTTTGATGCAGGAAAGATGAAATGATAAAATGTAGAAATTTGACATTGTAGAAAGCTGTAAAGACGGTTTAGCATGTCGGTACGATAGCAATGTTCTGTGACCAATAAATAAAAATACAATTATTAACCGAGACAGGTAAGTGAGATGTATTAAGTATAAAACAAGTGCGGTCTCACGAGTGATGCTGTGCGTATGGTAGCAAAATGCTCTCTGTTGCGGTAGTGCTTCCTGGGGGCCTGAGCTGGAGTTGTCTCGGGTTCAGAGGGTTGACTACTGTCTGCCTGCTCTGCAGACAAACTCTCCTCTTCTTCCTAAGGAAGAGAGGCAGCGACGAGAACATGTTATTTTGTTATGGTAGTTAACAATACACACACTTTGTGAACACAGGAAGATTTGGAACAGAGTGAGAAAGACGTGATAGAGAATCAGAAAACAACCTGTACACCAAAGGTCTATAGTATTACACAGCTGTAAGAAAGCTCCCTACTGACTTGGTGGAACATCCTAGAGAATTCAGTTAGTTGGACAATGCAGCTCATCAAAGAACATTGTGAAATAATCCTACACCCTTTCAACAAACAGGACTCTGTGTCACTTTACCCACCGGTTTGAGGTGTATGACAGAGCTATTGGACATGACTGTGTGGTCTCCTTCCATCAAGTCCAGTTCACTGCGGCTGTCCTGGGCTGCTTCATTCAGACTGTTGACAGAGCTGCTCTGAGAGCTGGCACTGATAGACATGCTGGGGATGGACTGATTACTGCCGACACTGTTCACAGTTCCTGTCCGACCTCCACCCGGCTCCAGCTCCTGGAGACAGAGGAAGAGCAGGCAGTGGAGACAGAGAGATGGCAAAGGAGAGGGAAAGAGCCAGAGAGGGAACACAAGAAAGACCAAGACACAAAGAGAGAAACAGAAAGACATGCATACAAACCAATGCATGCTTTGTCAATTTCTCTGCACAACAGAAAGGATGTATATATATTTATACTCTAAAAAGCCCCAGACACATCTTACAGTATTCCAGGTTGGCTACTTTTGTATGATTTAAACACACACACACACACACACCTCCTCTCCATCCTGGGCTTCTGCTGTGGGTCCATTGTGGGCCTCCTGAAGGAGGATCTTCTTCATCTTGCGGTACTGCAGGTTGTCTAGCTCTCGCACTGCATCCTTGGTCCTCTGAATAAGATCCATCAGCACAGAATCTGGACGGTCACGCTGCAAAAATGCATGCTGGAAGGTAGGGCGACAGAAAGGAAAAGAGTGATGCCAGAAAAGAGGGCAAAGGGGAATGCGAACAACACAATACAATTGTTATTAAAGAATCTTTAATAGTTTTTTGAGTGATGCTCAAAATGTCGAACCAAAGACAAAGAAACCCTGCTAAATCAGCTATTAGCTTCGGAAATGTGATCAGAGCTCTGGATTTTATCAGGCAGTAAATGGTTTTGCACTTAAAATGTATAACACTGGCCAGTCACTATGTAAACAGAAGTGCACTGTCAGTAATATATGACTGGAGATCACTGTATGCAACCATGCAGATAATGGGTAACTGGCTAAAATATGAGAACAAAACTCAGACTGACAAACGTCATTTCTTTTTAATATGGTGTCATCTGCTGTGCTCTCTGCTAGAAGTGAAAACTGGGCTAGATCTCAGAACAAATTAAAAACAACATCGGAACGGTTTTTATTTTGTTTAAGCAAGTACAGTTTGGGAACATTTAAAAATGAAAGATGCAGTGTGTGTTGAGCTTGTATACCCCAAGGACAACATCCATTAGCAATGGAGTGAGTCCATTAGTGGACTAAGTGACAGCTGTTCAGTTACTTAACAATGGATGCAGAAGTCACATATCTACAGTAATTACATCTGTGTTCTTTCTACAAAACCAAGCTGTGTGCGTGTGTGTGTGTGTGTGTGTGTGCGTGCGTGCGCCCATGTTGAAAGTTGAGGATTAGTGAGTCAAAATAGAAGCTTATGGGGAACACAGCAGAGAGCAACATCAGAGAGATTTATCACCAGAGGGATTCAATCTCCCATCTTAACACACTAACCCTGCTCTGTTTCTGTGCAGTAACATACAGCGTGTGTATGCATCAACTTACACCCAGCATGTCGTCAGAGTGTGGTCTATCCTGGGGGATTTTCTGAAGGCAAGAATCGATGAAGTTCCTAAAGTAATCTGACCTGCAAACGTGAGAAGATAGGGGGTCAAAACAAAACAGACACCTACATAGACAGAGTTTAACAAATTTTAGATGCAAAACACAAACATAATAACATGCTCAGACTGGGTTGGTGGTGATATTTCAGTGAAGAGGTTTTAAACAACGGATTTATGCACCAGTTCCCTCAATAACTTCCAGAGCTTCATTTATAATTCTTACTACCATGACTTTTGCAGAAATGTGTGTGTGTGGCATCTCACCATTCACTTGACTGCAGTGTGGGGCTCTCATTCTGTGCTATGTGGTATAAGGCACTCATTGCATTCATGTTAAACAAAGGAGGCTTCCTCTCCGCTGAAACAGAAAATTCACGGTCAGTGTGTGTATTCCTTCTTATTAAAATACAGGTTTATTAATATACCAGTACATAATGTAATTACAGAAGAACATTTCTTGGTAATCTCAAAACTGAAAATCTAGGCCTTTTTTGCTGCTGAATTCATTATGATAAACTGAAATTCATAATCAATACAAATCCATCTAACCAAACTTACTCAGACGTTACATAAGTAGATAAGTTACATACATTAGTTCATCTATTCAAAGAGCTCTCAGTTAATTTAGCAGTGATAGATTATTGTGTATTTAGAACACATGGTAGGACCTACTGGACAACTGGAACACAGATTGTGTATTTATGTTTACAAACCTTTTTACTGAAGAATATTATTTCTTCAGCAGTTATATTTTAACAGACACAAGACACCCCCACACACCTACCTAATTCTATACAGGTAATCCCTAAGGACCAGACATCCACCTTCCCATCATACTGGCCTTCATCCATAGCTAGAATCACCTCCGGGGCCATCCTGGAAGAAGTGCAGGAGGAAAATAAAATGGAAGAAGGAAACAGACATGACAAAATGGGGAAGTTAAGTTGTTAAGACACATAACTCAGTCACACTCATGTTTTTAATATGTGGAAAAACTGGAAAACAGTGTTTGCTTTACTATAAATATTCTAAATATAAGTCTTTCATGACTCCTCTAAGTAGTCTCTCCACAAAATAAATAACCCCAAAAAGCAGGAGCCTCCTCCTAAAGATACTGCCTCAATCCTGATGCCCAACAAATACAGCAAACCGTCTGAATACATCAGCAGGTAGGTCTTGACTTAAACATGAATATGCAAATAGAGGCTAACACATTTTACAGTCAAATCCATTTCATGAATCATTGCTTCTTTGAGCTGACACTCAATTGTCAACTGTTCATAAAGTAATTTAAAAACAAGTCACATAAAGATATTTTGGTCAGCTCACCATTTTAACACAAACAGAAAAAAATATTTTGAAATCTTTCAGTTTTCACTGACCAATATGGCGTTCCCACAAAGGAGTTGGCAGGCGAGGCAATGGAGGCAGAGCCAAAATCTGCAAGTTTGACCTGCCCAGGCTCAGTCAGCAGGATGTTACCTGCCTTTACATCCCTGCGAGACAGAAAAGAAGGAGTGTGTGAGAGACCAGTGAGATATGTGGCATTAAGTCATGTTAAAATCACTCACCTGTGGATCATATTGTGGGAATGAAGGTAGGCCAGCCCTTGCAGAGCACCATGAGTAATGGCAGCTATCTCTACTTCTTGTAGAGGTTTTTTATGAACTGATGGAGGAAAAGACATGTTGAGCAGACACCGACACCAGAAGATAAAAACAGTGTTCACATTTGTGCCTGCTCAGAAAGCCATTCTTACACCTTCTACAAAGGAAAAAAAGGCTCTCTCACCTTCTAAGAGATCAGAAGCAGAGCCGAGACAATACTCCATCACCAGCTAAAAGCAAGAGACAAAGTCTATAACTTACAGACTCATTTGTGTTGTAAAATGAGACAATCTTCCAATTACATACCCATGCTGTGTGTTCACGGAGGTAACAACCTTTGTATTCTATACTGTTTGGGTGCCGGATCCTCTGGAGAAACTTCACCTCCTTTATTATGTCCTGCCATTTCTGTTGGAACAAGAGGCAACTTAAAAATAAAACAGCAGTGATTGGATCCATGTGCTAGAGGTGACTGTGTGTGTGCGCGTGTGAGCAGAAGATTGTCTTTCAGTGCACACAGGGGTAAGGTGGCTCTCTTCACAGATTAAGTGTAATCTGATTATAGCTAATCTGAAATCATGAACAGAGTGGACTGTATCTGGGACGACAACAGTGAAAGTGAGAATTCAAGAGTGACAATGTTGAGATGTGCAGGTTCAGTAATCGTTCAGTGATCATTCAGTTCAGTGAACCACTACGATTGTACATTTGTGTTTGTGTTGACTATCGACAAATAAAAACCTTTTTTTTTTAAAAATAACAATTAATAAGCACAAGTGGCTCTGCTCTTTTGTTTAAAGCAACCTTTTGCCATCCAATAATCCTGACTGGTGCACAGTCTGATAAAAGACTGTATCTCTGATCTCTAATGCCTGCCGCTCCCGGCCCACTAAACCACATGTCACCGTGAATCTTCAGTATCTCCCGGTGCTAGGCCTGTATCTGCTGGGCTAGCGTGCATATTAAGCTAAAGCCTGAAGTCAACTTGAGATTGTATATACAGTAAATGTCTGTAATTATTGATAGTTATTTTCAGTTATGCACCGCAGATCTAGTTTTTGTGTGTGTAATTAGAGAGAGCGAGAGCGAGCGAGAGAGAGAGAAATGGCCATATATTATAATGTAATTCCATATATTAGGAAAAAAGCCCATGTGAGCATTTAACACAACAAAATGGACAGTTTTTTTTTAAAACCACAATACCCTGCTTCAGTGTTGCTGACTTAACGCTTAGTGTCTAGCTCCAGGCCAACAACTTTGTTCTCTGCGTTGATGAAGCCACGAGAAACTACTATTAAGCAAGTCTGTGACCATGTGATGTGACCATGACCACAGGCATAAAAACTAAATGGTGAATGATTCACAGTGGAATACTTCACGTGAAATGCTTATGGTTGGGATTTGAACCATTATATAAATACAATATAATCTTGTCTCACCTCATTAGACTGTTTGCCGCTGTAGGACATCTTCTTGATTGCCACCACTTCATTTGTGCGCACATCCCGTGCCTGAGAAACACAATGTATACCATCATCTACGACAGATGTGGTTTTTCAACACCTCCTGTACATTTTCTAACCACACTGCACTTATCGTTCAAGATCAGAAAGTTAAAATGAGACTTGTCACTCTCCTGTACCGTGGTGTTATTATAAGACATCACAGCCTGGTAAAAATAACATTGTACAAATAGTTTATGTTCTTTATTGTAGATATATTTATGTAAGCTGTATTTGATTCAGTTGCTTACTTTAACTGGCAAGATAAGTAACCTTAAGTTACTGTATTATTCACAGACAGGAACATCTATAATTTCTGTCCAATGATTAGTTTGAGTGCATTTCTTTTTGTGAGTCAGTGTGAAGATATAGTTGCCATACAAAGTAGACGGCGCCAAAGCTGCCATGGCCAATCTCTCGAAGGTCTGAGAAAAGCTTCTCCGGGTCTTCTTTGAAGAAAAGCTCAGCCACCTCCGGATCCTTCAGGCTCCCTGCCCTTACAGATGAGGGCATCCTGGTTAATGTAGTCCCTTATCACCCACACAAAGGGGATGGGACTATCTTGGTGCTGAGCTACGCCAAAGCAGCCGAAGATTCATCTGCAGTAATGGGTGGGCCTAAGGAGCCAGCACATGGGCCCTACATTGGCAGAAAGGACGAGAGGAAGCAGAGACAAAGAAAGAAAGACACGGGAGTTAGAAAGAACAAGAGAAAAAATCACATCCTTTACACCATGAAGACGACTATTTGCTCAGCTGATGTCAGTTCAAAGATAGCAGTGAGAAAGGTCGATGGCCAGACAGAGAAAGGAGAAGGGGAGATCTCATCACAACTGTGATGTTGGAACACAAATACAAACCTCAAACTCTGTTACTTATATAAATCTGCTCTTCAGCAAATTCAACCACAGGACAAAACTGTGCTACAGAAGAAGGCAAAACAAATGTTGTGATACACAGCCTAAAAAAAAAAAACTTGAGCAAAAGAATGAGTAAATGGTGAGAAAACAGGGCTCCAGAATAACTTACATTAATAGTAATTAACTAACAGTAATTAACTTACAGTGAATGGAGAGGAGCCTTTTTCATGTGTTAATGCTAAACATCTGGCCATATCTAGAAAATTTAAAAAGGTCATTCTTGTTTCCAGTTTTTACTAAATTCACTGTATATTGCATGTGAAGTGATCTTTACTTAGTAATAAAGAAACATAAATTTACACATAAAAAGTTTGGTCACAAAGATGTGGAGCTCCCGGCGTATTTTAAACACTGTGACCTTTTTCTGCTGACACTATTATAATCTACTAATTGCAGAATCATCATAAATGTATGAGTTCAAATAGCTCCAGCAGTTACTGCAGGTCTGTAAACTAGTGGAATGACTGGGCAATGCAAATATCTGTGCTAAAAGATTGATTTCGTGTCTACTGCTATGACGTTATACAACAGTAATGAGGGCTGAACTGCAGATGATCAATTAGAGGACCTGCGATCAAATGTTACTGCACACTCTAAACTGGACGCATCAGTTGTGCAAATGAATTAAAGGTTACTTCGGTTAACATGCATGTCAGTTAAAGTGGGCTTATACATTAGGTTTTATGGAAATTAACAGTGTTAGTGAAGAAAATATAACACTGCGCTAATCTTTTTAGCAGCGTTTTTCAGTTACAGTAATGAAACTGTCCAAAGGTTGTGGTACAGCCAATGCCTACACAGGTGAATTCTGAAGTTATTGGTTCATTTGAAGTGAAAAGAAGTGAATACAGGCCTCTTCGCAGTAAACAGACAAAAATAATTTAACCAATTCTTTATACATTGATTCACTGGCTTCACACGATTTGTGTAAAATGAGTAAATTCAACTGTATTTGTAGCTTGTGCAAAACGTTTGAGATCTTACAAATAAGAACTTAATAACCCCCCCTCTGCCAACTGTTAAGTGTGGCAGTCAGTGCTACAGGAAACACTGCATGAACAGAGAGAAGAATGGTTTCCAATAAATATCAACTTCTGGATGCAGATCTCATCCAGTGAAAAAGCACACACAATTCAACTGAATTTATATAACACCAAATCATAACTAAAATTATCTGAAGGCACTTCACTTAGTAAGGCAATGCCCCCCCCCACACACACACACACAAAGACTTGGCCCATGTATATTAACAGCCATTTCAGCAGTTCAGACCAGCTGCTGCTAACAAATGTTACATCCACTACTCAAAATGATGACAGAACAACATCCTGTTGTCTTTGTGTTCACTTTCTGCAAGGTGATGGACAGAGAAGCGTCAATACAATAGAACTATATGTGTTCAGTCAATACTAAGCTGTCGTCTGCTACGTATAGATCTACAGCACAGTATATTCATTTGTACTATTGCAATGTTGCAATGTACTACACTATAAAACATTATACTGTAAAGAGTCAGGTTGAATATTCTCTGAATATACACTTATTACGGTTGGATATCAAACAACAATATGCTTAATGTTGCTTATAATATATTGATTATATGAACAGTCGAGCCTGGAAGCTGATCAGTCCAAGCAGTTCAAGGTCAAGAGAACCTCACGACGTGGCCAATCGATATTTTATTATTATAAAAAAAAAAGAAAGAAAACGCTATCCTCATGCCTTACAGCAACACACATACAGTGAAGTCAGGAAACATACATACTCCTCTCTTAAGAAGACAATAATTAAAGAATACCACCCGCAACATGCAGCCTTACAAAAATACCCCACCCATTTCAACCCTACATTCATGTCTTCTCTTTACTTGGGAACAACCCAATCCAAAAACACCCTCCATGGGTAAACTCCTCATTTCCTGCTTTTGACTTATCTTTGGCTTGGCAGCACTGAGAACCTAGTCTAGCTATAGTTATCAGTACAGCCTGGTACTGCTGCTGCACCAAAAACCACAAAGCTGGCTGAATGTCACAAGGTCTGTCCTGCTGAAAGAGCTACACAGCTGACAGTGGAAAAAAATAAGAGTTAACCACAAAGGCCTCAAGGACAAGACATGTTTTATAGGAAAGAAGGATGAACAAACATTAGCAAACATACATACATACAGTTTTCTTATGGTAAATGCCTGCAGCATCGTACATTACAGCTCAAATGTTGTAATGCAGACGGTGACTGGCTGCTCTAAGGTTTAAAACACCAAGATGCTAGATTTACAAAAGAGAAAAGCACATAACAAGGTGAACAGTGAGGTGTAAGAATGTGGAGCTGGTAATTTGCACATAGAATTAAACCAAAGCATTACCTCGTTCTGTAAAGACTACGTTGGAAATGATACTAAATTATACAAGAAAGACAAAGAAGAAGTGAGAAGTCCTAGCTTGCATGGCTTTCACTCTGCAGTTACTTGGCTACTAAAACACTGAATGTGTTTGAGAACGATTGGAAAAAAGAAATTGTGAATCACACACACACAAAATATTCATACCAAACAGGTTCAAAGAAATGAACTGTGTTCCAGTGTTGGGCAACACAAGAGCAATTCTGAATATGTGTAGTGACCTGACAAGGAAATCAACATTTCTCAGAGAATGATCTACACAACACAACTACACAAACGTGCAAGTACATAATAGACTACAGATATTACTTTTAAATGACATTATGGAAACAATGGTTTGATATATGTAATACATGATATTCAAGATGTGTATGTGACAATGAGAGTAAATGCACGATTGTTGTTTTGATAATTTATGTGTGAGAAGCAGAACTGATGAAGTAAAATCTGCCTCATTCTAAGTGATTCATTTCCTAGAACAGACAATACTGAATGTCTCACCCCTCAAACCAGCATGACATACTGACTAAGCATTAAAATCAACAGCAGCAACAACAACACAATGTGGTTAATACACTAGTCTCAAAGCTTTCAGTACGTTTTCCTAAACGACAAAGATCTTTTTGATTGTACTTCTTCATGAACACTTTGCTTGATTCATCACACACTAATAGGTTTCATGATGAGACAATAAATACACCAACTATTTTACAAACACATACAATTACTTACTTAATAATAATTTAATTATATGTGACATCTCAGTCTAATTATAATAGATATGTGACAGTGTCATTTGAAATGACTTCTAACCTCCTTACAGCAGAGCTATGATTCATTCCTCTTAATTAAAGCTATGAATATTTTGTTTTTAGATGTTTGAATGACTCACACTGGTAAACAATCCACTGGTGGCTCAGAGGACTGAGGTGAGTGCCCTATCTAAGTGCATCTAAGTTGTGGATGCGTCCAGACCAAGGTATTTGTAGCGTCACAAAATGTTCCAAGAAAATACCATGCTTACTAATAAGTAATAAATCTGCATTCAAAAGGATCTTGTATTCTTAACATGATTTCCTGTTGAAATATGACAATCATGGGGATAGAGGGATACCTCAAAATTCATAAAAAATATCAGTCTGAAAAGGCTGAGTTTTTTGAAATTTATATTGATTTTATGAGTGTTCATTTTACTACATATTAGAGAGTGAATTTACCAATGCTTCATTCAATCAAACAAAATATTGAAGCAAACTAAACTTAGGTTGGACTATTTGTACATTTCTAATAGACTAGCAGACATACAAATCCAACCACGTATGTATCTCTCTCTCTCTCTCTCACACAAACACATGAAATGAAGTGAACAGAACAAACACTGTCACAAGACTGCATCTGGAAGAGATGGATTCGACTACAAGAGATACATGCACTGCATTATCACAAAGAACACTGTGTTCAAGAAATGCACCAAAAGTTGTTTTGCTTTACTGCTTGAGAAAATGGACCCCCCCCCCTCCCCGCCAGTATTATGTGAATTGATTTCCTCTGCACTGTAAAATCAACAAGAAGCCTAATGAAGAGACAACCAATACACAAAGCTAGTGCAGGACACAGTAGTGAGGGGCGTTACAATGAGAGGAAGAGAGAGAGAGAGAGAAATGGAGAGGGATAATAATCAAATACTTTATTGATCCCCTCAGTGAAACTCTCTTAGCTGTGCAGCACAGGGTCAGCTACACAGAACCGCGGAGCACACCATCTCCCGCTTCATCAAGCAGACAGAGAAAAGATGTATAAAAAAGGAAGAAAATAGGAAATCACTTTAGGAAAAGTTTATTAAAACTCAGCCTAATACATCCATCCAAAACAGCTCTTTCACACTCTTTGATGTTAACAATCTATAACAACTGTATAATACATTTTTATTTACCATTAGGGATTGGGTACCAAGTAGGGATGCACCTATCCAATATCAGTATTGGACATCAGCTCTGATATTGTCTAAAGACCTAGATCAGGTATCAGATAATGGTTCCAATCCATATGGGCTGATCTATTTGTGTCAGTTCTATGTTATGCAGCACATGCAGCATGCTGGTAGACCTGACTCACAACAGCAACATGGAGAGAGCCAAAGACTTAGCTGTATGAAGGAATGTTATTTCACACTTGCTATGCCGACTATTTCGACTGTTACTTGTAATATATGCACAGGGAAAGTTATGAGGGATGGTGGTAGTACTGCAAAATACAACACAACAAACTGAAGCAAGCACCTACGAAAGAATCGTGCTAATGAGCACGCCGAGGTCCAGCAGTTGTAAAGGAGACAACAGGACCAAGCAGTTACGTTTGGTTGCAAAGACGTGATAAAAATATTTTTAATTTCAGATGCTGTATTATAAACTTGTTGGGACGTTGTTGAGACAGTCAGGTCCAGAGTTGTGCTTTGTCTGAGTCAGATATGTTCTCATGTGGGGAGAAACTCCACTTGATATAATACAGCACTCAGACATTACCTGTACTTTGTACTGGGGTCTCAGCCTGGTAATGTCTAGACATCTTTAGGGTTCCAATGAATATCTGAATATATAGTATTTTGAATTCTTGTCAGCACTAAATGTTAGAATTTGACTGTTGTTCTAAGTTGATGCTGATTGGTAATTATACATTATTTTTATACTAAAAAAACAGTTCAGAACATTTATCTATGTGTTAATCATTGTATATATACACCTGTCCACAAGCCAGGTATACAATTAAAAAGATAAAAAAATCACACTGGATCAGTATCAGAAATTAACTCAGCATATACTTTTCGAAGGTATTAAACTGGCATTTGTTCATCTATATGTTAAACTAAAGGAGTATTCAGTACTGCTATGAATATTTCTATGCTGTTCTGTTCATCATTTTTGTTTTCTTAACTGCATCTTGAACCTGCGTCCAACCCGTAGAGAACTGGATACTGTATTACAACATGGCACACATAATAAAATAATCAAAATGATATTGGTCTAAATGGATCAAACTCTGATAATAAAGAGTCATTTTGTTGGCTATTTGACACCCACAGCAATGTATTAACTGTTTTACATTTTCCATAAACTGCCTTCCAAAGAAAATAATGTTGTAGTAGCACAGATTAGCTATTCTTTATTATTTATAAATTCATATTAAAACAACACTGTAGCATCACAGCTCTTTGTTCGGATATAATGCTAATTTTGTGACCTTCGTGTGCACCGTTGCTCAATCAGCTTAGACACACTATTTCAGTTCCTCAAGATGCAGAGTGATCCATGCTCCTATTTCCCAGATTGATTACTGATTGTGGTTTTCACTGAGTGGAGGAAGTGAAGGCTCTCTAGCTATACAATGTCAACAGAAACACATCCCGAATATCTGATGCTTCAAAGAGGATGGTGATCACGAAGAGGAACAGAGTGACTAAACACTAAGAGGATTTGACCCACCCCATTTCTCTCACAGAGCTCCACTTAGATTCTTCCTGTTGGAATAAATGTCACAGCCATCAACTCTAAACCAAGCTTGCTCTGAAGAAGAGACACCTGGGTGAAAAGACAGCTTCCCTGCAGCATCCTCAACAACAAGAAGTCATACAGGCATCCAAACACCCATCTCCGTGACTGTGGTTTGTTACATTAGACAGATGCGCTGCCATCTAATAGCAACTTGGACTTTTGGCAGAAAACATTTAGACTCTAAAGTTTTGATTAATCTGGCCATCCTGATCCTGATCAGGATGAAGTGTGTACAATTGGCAGGTCCACACTAATAATATATATTTAGAAGAACATACCGTATGTTCTTTAGAAGAACATAAAAAAAAATATATTAACTGTTCAGCAGCCAATCTCAATCTTAAGATTCCAAGCAGATGCTCAGGATCTGTTAAAGAAACAGTTTAACTACTTAAATAATTTAACTGAATGTAAAATCGCCATAGCATTCCAATCAGTAAGCTAAATAAATGATATGTTCATGTTAAGAGTGCAACGCTTAGTCAACAAAATAAATTAATAAATAAACTAAACAAAATAAATTAATAAATAAACTAAACAAACAGATGATGACATCATTGCATATGTTTTTCAAGTATTGTTTTCCAGCCAACTTGAGCCGAGCTTCTCAGCTGCTCCCGGCCCCCGGCACACACAAATGTGATAAAATAAAAAAAATCTCAAATCCTGCCCCAATCTCAAAGACAAGTGTCAATTTGATGAGTTCGCGAAGCACTGAAAAATATGTCTGTGACAATTCTCAGTCACGATTATGTATAACCATTACAAATGTAATAAATATTAATTTAGAATCTATCATTACTGCTTGTCTTTCAATGATTTCCTGGGATAAATGTCACTCTGGGCCTGTGTGCACCATGTGACCAACGCGGCTGTATAGCACAGTGCTGATCCTGATCTTTTCTGTGCATCCCTGTAACATTCACCCCATCAGAGGACATCTCTATAACAGGGGGATCGTTTCTCTAAGAAGCGAGCAACCCTCTCATGAGACCACGGGGAGACGCTGATTTTCCAAAAGTGTAATGGCTGCTAAACAGCAGAAAATCAAGAATTAATGAGCATTATTTAATTGTTAATGGTTATTTATTTGTTTCAATTACAGATAGATTAGTCGACTATCAAAACAGTTGTTAGTTGTAGCCTTAGTTCATGCTACGCCACCTATAAAGTACCTTACATATTTCAAATCACTAACACATATTGCTATGTTGGCAGCACTGTTGTGGATCACAATGTGGAACCAGCACTTCTGAAGTGACTGGCTTGGATCTAGACTTTTGCAAACGGGGCTGGCTATGCTCATGTGTCTAAGGCATTTTTCCTGGGGGACACTTAAATCCATTATGTGGTGTGCGTAAATACACAAACAAACAAGAAAACACGACTTCTCCTGCATCATGATGTTCACTCAACAGCAGCTGCATAGCTCTCATCACCACCTACCTGCAAACCCTTTCACAGTAAAGAAGGGATGATAGATAGCACACAAAGACATAAACAAACAAATAAAAGGTGTATAGATCAGGACAGATTACACAGAATATAGGGAAGCAGGGAAGGTCAGCCTTGCAGAAATCTGTGATGAGAGTTAAGAGTACAAGTTGTACCTGCCTCTCAGCTCAAAACGTGGACAGTCTATTCACCGCAGCAGAGACAGGTGGCCTGCACGTACTGCAGTGCTTATTTGAACAACAGAGCCAGAACGTAAGGCATTTAACACATAAAGGATGTGTAGGTGTTTTTACCAGCTACCAAGACACGAACACCAAATGTGACAATTCACTCCGACTGAACGTATTGGGTAAATGAATAGTAAAGGCTGCTATCACAACACGTTATGCGTGTGTTATGTTATATCTTTGTGTAGATGATCCAGCGTTTCAAGCATAAGATGCTAAGTCACAGATACGCAGAAGTTCAGCTTTCCGAGTGATAGGCAGAGTTACGCAATATCAACACAGAAAACTGAGGAATGCGACTCACGTCAGTGCACAAAAACAGCCTTCAGCGGCCGATGGATGGGAGCTCTGGGTGCCGTTCACACACGGCTGGCACACTGGAAAACAATGATTTGTCAGGCTCTCGTTTTGCTGGTAAACACAATGCCACACAACATGTAGCGTTACGTGCGACAGGCACAGAAAGGATCGACCAATGTCACCTACCGACACACAGCTAGCTGTCCAGGCAGCATGTGACTCACGATGTCCCTTGCAGATAAGCGGACTTCCGAAACAGACACCTAGCAAGTCGAGTTACGGCCACAGTAGACTAATACAGAAAACGAGGGAGTGGCACTGCTTGCAACGATAGTTGCATAAAGCGGATTAGCAAGCTAACGCGACTAGCTAACCCTTCTTAGTTGAAGCAGCCTGTTACCAGTATTTAGCTACACCAAATCTAACGTTAACCAGTCATAATTTAGCTCGTTAGCCCTGCTTCCCATACATACAATGACACCATCTGCTGTTGTGATACGCTGACATTCAAAACAAACACGATTGTGCTAATGCTACCAAGGGATGGTTCAAGTTGCCCAGTAAGGCAGACTAATAAAATCTGTCGATGCGACAGCCCATGCAAGTTGTGACAGCAACTTTTGTGTAGCTGGCGACTAGCAACCAGCCTAGCTTGGCTAGCTCGTTTGCTAACCTCTGTTTAAATCCAGCCCAAAATGCAGCATGTTAGTATTGGAGAACAAATCTACCCCTCGCTAGTTAACAACGAACAACTCACCTGGTCATCATGAATCCACACAGTCTGAAAAGAGGTGTATAAACAGCGGGTTAATCCAGTCACCGTGAACACGGCAGAGCGAGGTGGCCGACTTTAAATCACAGACGAGGCAATGCAGTCCAGAGGAATCAAAGAGTGAATTCGCTAGCTAATAAGTTAGCACCGCTAATTCGCCAATCTAACATCATACAGACGTTCACGCTGACTTCAAGTCTGGATCAGTCGTTCATTTTAGCAGTAACCGTTTCTGACGATTGTACTGGCCGGTATCAAGAATAATTGGTATCAACGTGAGATAAGCTGACCCGGCTAACGACTGTCAAGCACTAACTGTCACAAACAGAGAGGCTACTGGCCAACTAGCTAGCTGCTAACGTTTAGGCAGTTGCTAGCAAAGTTTCTGTCCTCGGTCGGCAGTTCCCTAAAAATGGCGGCGGAGAGAATCGCCTCCTTTACCGCCGTGAAGGAATCGAGGAGCAGACGAACTGAAAAACGGAGCCGTGCAGGCTGCTGTAACAGACATATGACTACACGTGTGGCAGTTTTGAAGCGTCTTGTTGATGCTGCCCAGCTGCTCGGGGTAAATATTGTCCCCTCCCTAAGCTCACTGTTGGCTACTGCTGTGCCATCCAGCAACTGCACGCATGGGTGTGTGTGGTCTGGATGGAGAAAGCCATACACATAATGACTGCAACAACAACACCACCACCACATCACACCTAGTCCATTTTACAGAAAGAAATAGGTAAATACTGAACCCTCCTCCTCCAAATCCTCCCCCTCTGTTTGTTTATGCACTTTCAGTCACTGAGCTCCTAACCTGATTAACAGTTTCAGTCTTAATCTCGCCTCTACTATAAATAGCCAGTCATTAACTCACAGACAATGTAAAATTTTTTTTTTATTTATCTAGAACATTATAAAGATTTTGGGAAAATTAGAAAAGACCCAACAAACATGTCCACGCATCACACAGTTCATACATGCAGTGAAGAGTGGGGTTTCATTTAAGATATATAATTTATTCTAGTAATCGTAAACTATACTAGTGCAGATTAAACAATACAGTCTATCTGTGTGCAGAAATATAATTACAATAGTATGATTAGATTATGTGTTGGATCTTTCATTGTTCTCTGTAAAACCTATGAAACCTTATTGTCCCTGACCTGTAATGAAATGAGTTGTATTACATGGTCAAGTGATATACACGGCTTAAAAGTAAAACGGACGAGTGCAAATGCCAGACAATCAGTCATACATCAATGGGGCTCAATGCAACTGTGCCCACACTCCTAACAGTTTGACAGCTGACACAATTCATTGATTTTCTACACGTTTCAATATCTGACTGTCCCTTTGTTATCATCAAAGTCATGTGTCATGTTTTCATCAGGGGAGCCTTTAATTCACCACTGGTGTAGCTAAAGCCTCTGTTTACTATGCAATAATAGAAATGCATTTCATTCATACGCTCCAGTTACCACATGCAAAGCAGTTTTAATATGACATCGGTATAAGTGGCACCGTATCTCAGAGTAGGATTACACATGTAGCTGTAATCTGCACCGAGAAAATGTAGGATATGTGTGCATGGCAGCAGAGAGGTTAAAGATGGGCATTCCACAACAGGCTGCAGGCTGAGAAACCAATCCGCTCACAGAACAGCGCTCAGAGGGCTTTGATTGGTTGCCTGGTAGCCCTGTTGTCATGATGATGGGAGTCAGGTCCTGCTTGTGTGGTCTGTATCCAGGCACGTAGGTATAGTGAAGCAAATGATATGGATGGAAAGGCTGCAGGACTTTTTTTTTCTACTCACATGCATGTGTATGTATAATGTAAATACATGAACCCCCACAGATACACTCTGTAGACTCTATAGATAATGGAGTTTATTCAGCAAATGTGTCTGTGATGATTATGCTTGTCTACAGATCATGAACTGAACGAGCATCTATCCCACTCACAGCATTCACAATAACAATATTGTTATAGAAAAGTAACATTTAACCGTAAATAGTTGGAATAGTTGAGTAACTGTGTCTTAATTCTTTAGCTGCACCTTAAACCCTATGCTCTTTGATCACTCCCATGTGTGTGATCTTGACTTACCACATGAGGGCACACATGTAAAGGTTTTATCTTGTACATGGTTGAGATATCAGCTCCTGGTGATCAGTTTGTGTTATATTGTCTTTTAATCCTTTTATCTGTGTTTATTAATGGATTTCATCAGATTTACTGTACCATTTACTAAAGAATTCATTAATTTCTTACAAATAGTTTAGCTATGTGTAAAGTTTTTATTAAGATAGTTTAATTTAATGATGATATTACTGTCATAGCTTTTTGCAACACTTAAATAGTACAGACATCCTTAATGACTTATGTAACACCTGCACATTTCTTGTTACTACCGGTCAAAATATAAACTGTCCATTTGCACATTAATGAAGTAAACACAATGCCTTCAAAACTGTTTTAATTACGGATGATGAAAAAGTGATTTATGGTTAGTTGATTTTGTATGCTAGCTTCATGTGCAACACTGCAGCAGACTGCACCAAACACTAGAGAGAGGCCACAGAACAAAGCTGAAGAAAAGTCAAAGTTATCTGACAATTTACACAGAAACATCAACTGCTGACAGAAGTCGCAAAAGCCTAGCTGAAGAGTCACAGAACAGATACAGAACAGCCACTTCTACATACAGTGTTATTTTAAATCCATAAGATCAAATTGTGGCGAGTGAATGGTGAGTTGTGTACATAACAGGACACAATTGTAGATTACTTCTACGTATTTTGAGCATCAAGACAATGTCTCAAATTCACACAGAAACAAACACTGAATATTCTGAAACTGGACTAAACTGTAGAGAAAATACTAATGTTGTGCTTCACAGAATGTGTCAGTGAGGCACCGCATGAACCAAAATAAAGTTCTACTGACTAATTTGTGGTGGTGATACCAGTCACATGTATTTAATTTCAACTAGAGAGCTGAGCTTAAAAAAAAAAGAAAGACAAACATATTGGTGATTAAAAACGTTTTATGAGGAGGTACACTGCTGTGGTGATTTGAACTGAAACACACTAAAAGACTGATATGAATGTAAAGATAAACAGAAAATAAAATGAAATCACCACCAATGGTACTTGATAATAAAGTATAGCAAAGTCACTATCAAGGACCGAACCATCTAACACCATGGAGTTGTAAAACAGACCTGGGTCAAACAGTATCTACTGTTTGTTTACTTCTGTAGTAAGAGATGGGTGGGCAGAACTTCACTCAAAGAACAAAAGACCCTAAAGACAATCAATAAAGCACAATAAATTCAATAAATTATGTTTCACACCTTTTTTGGGGAACATTTCTGCAGATGCTTACTATTGGTCTTCAAAACAGAGAAACTGCCACCAAAAAATAAAATGGAACTTTTTACACAAGCTACAAGTAAAAAAAAAATAACAGAAAAAAGAACAAATGTCTTTTAATGACTTTTTAAAAACACAATACTCAAACCTAACGTCAGCATCAAGCTGGAGGAACAAGTTACCAAACAGGCGTGAGGTGCTTCCTGGCTTAGCAGGAAATACCATAACTGCTTGTGATCCCTTGGAGGTGCTGAGGTTGCATGAGAGCTCTTGATTATAGCCCTCGCTACAATCAGCCACGTTGTACTGTACTGACACAGACCCTCCAAACTGCGTCTCTACCTTTCTCTCAACTCTGCTGTAGAGGCCAAAGCAGACTACAACACTAGGCCCTCAGAGAAGTGTGGAAGTGCCAGTAATGGCCTTCATTATGGCTGTCAATTAAACACTCTCTGGCTCATTCTATCATCAGCCTCAAGTTTGAATACTGCTTGCAGAGTACACACTCACTCACTAAGCACAGAGGCTCATAGCTGGACAACTTACTATTAAATCCCTTTGAGTTTTTTTTTACCTTCTTCGTTCCAGTCCAGCATTCGTGAGACTTATCAAGTCTCTCTCTCTTTGTGGGGAAGCTCGCTGATCTTAACACACACATACACACACACACACTTCATCACAAGGGGGAAAGCTCAGTGAACCCACCCTGCTCTCACAACATTTGCTTGTATTTTGTAAGAAGTGGTTCTTTGCTTTCTTTCTTCTCCCCTGCTATCTCCATTTCTTCTTCCTCTGCTTAAGTGTGTCTTCCCTTCTGGCTGAGTGACATGCAGGCTTTAGCAGTTGGGTTCCTTTCCTTCTACTTTAGCTGAGTTCAGCCCACTTTGGACCAGCTGAGGAAAGCAGCGATGTCTCGAACTGGGACATTACGGGTCAAAGCTTTGACACGCAGGTTACGGTCATCTGTCAGGAGTACCACTTCTCTTTGGAGCCTCACTGTCCCGTCTGTATGTGGGCAGGTGGACAAAGAGGTGAAAAATTAAACTCTTTCGAAACAAAATGATGCAAACATTTTGCTTCTGTGAGAAAATACAAACACTGGTAAAATGAATGAGATTCAATGTTACATACTTCTCTGATCAGGCATGAAATCTTTTGCCTTGTCCTTGCAGTAGTGGAGACAGCAGGACAGAATCACATCATCATTATTACCCTATGAAAGAACAGAAAACTAAGTTTTTGCTTCCAAGCAAAAGAAACTTCATTACACATCTGAAACCAAATTATCATAAAAGATAATATAACAAAATAAAATTAATTATTTTGCATTACATTTATTTGGCCCCTCACCTGTTGTCCTGAGGTGTCTTCACTGCGGAAGGCAATAGACTCAAGCTGATTTCCTCTGCTTGTCAAAGCTCTGAGGCACGGTTCTCTGGCTTCAAATCCTTTCTCCAAGAAAGCCACTGCCAGACGGGCCTTCTCCTGCACAGCCCGCACATGGGCTGCGCTAACATTATAATTGCCACGGGTGCCAGTGCCGCGAGCCCCTGACCCCATACCTCCAAAGTTGTCCTGGCCCTTAGCCAAGCCATCTAATTCTGTAATCACTGAGAGAGAAAACATACTCCACACCATGAGATGTAATACATACAACATTTACTGCCTAACTACTAGAGACATGGGGAATTCTTATCATTTTAAACATTATTTCAATAATCTCAGACAGTGTAATCCTATTCTCCATGTTTCTGTCTTTCAGTCTTACCGATGAGAGGCACAACTATTATATAATTTCCACACTGAAGGAGTTTCTTCAGCCCATCCAAGTGATCAATGAATCCATTGGTATCTGGAACCAAAAAGACAGGCCTCACTTCTAGCTCCAACTGCCCACTCGTCTGCAGCACGGCCTGGGAGACACACACAGTAGTATACATTAACCTGCTGTTATTATGAAATCCATTTTAAAGTAAAGCTATAAAGTTTTTTCAGTTTGAATCCATGAGCACCTCCATTCAAATATTTACTGGTACCTGTATTTTATCCCTGCGCTTCTGTTGCTGTGCCAGTTTGTTAGCGAGAGCGTGGCGCCGCGCCTTCAGCTGTCTGATGTCATTCTCACCATCTCCTGCCTCCTCAGCATCCTCCTCTTCTTCTGACGCAGAGAGGGATGACTCTGCCTCGACTATGACGTCATCAGTCTGCCAAACAGACACAGACAAGAGGAAAATACACTTTAGCAATTTGGCTTCCTCTACATACCCTCCGCTGAACTGCATTGAAAACCTTATTCTAGCATGTTCATAATTTTGAGTAGGTCAGATTGTGAAAGAAAATAGTGCAATCAGAGAATCACGGTCCGCAATTTAAAATGCAATCTTTGCTCTTAATTATGAAATGTACAGACACAGCCACACTAGAAATAGTCACCAGAACAAGTACTATTTCCAGTCACCACAGTCTTATGTTATAGATTTCACCCTATTGCAGTAGTGCAAACTAGTAAAGGTCCATAAAGAGGAGAATTTTCTCATATAAAAATAAATAGAAAAAATGTGTGGCACCAAGATCCTTAGAAATGTTCATGAGGTAACAAATTACTACTACTACTACTACTACTACTACTACTACTACTACTACTACTACTACACATTTAACTTAAGGTGTTCTGGTGTAAAATTAAATGGTAAATTAAAATAGTAATAAAGTAGGGGCAGTTATTTGTTCAACCTAAATGAAATACTGTTATATAATATAATAGATGCCTAGTATAAACAGTACCTGCACCAAAATATTTTTTGCATCCCTACGTTTGCTGTCATAGTGTGGATCTTTAACGTGAAAGTTCTCTGAAGTTAATGTCAGATGTTTGTAATGGGTTCTATGGTGACATAAAAAGAAACAGACCAGATCTGTACAATTCACATTAAAAGAGAGATTGGGGACCTTAAGATCAATCACAGTCTGAGATTGTCAGATTGGCCCCTAACCTCCCCAACATTAACTCTACTCCTAGTACAGAGCTAATGAGAAGAGTAATGAGAAAAGTTTGCTAGAGAGCAGGGGAAAGACTGTCACCTCTTTTTCTTTTAGAGAATCCTGTCTGCTTCTTGTATCCAGTGAGTGGTTTGGTGGAGGAGAAGGTGCCACAGAGATGTATTTGCCTCCCTTAAAGGCCAACAGAGGCTCTTCTTGTCCACACAAAGCCTCCAGAAAGTACTTCAGAACTGTCACTCTCTTACAATCTGCTGCTATTGCCTGAGGAAGGAAGGAAGAGGACAATCAGGGACGTAACATATGTACTGTATACTAAAGAAGTACAAAATTAATAAAAGCCCATATTTTATTCACAGTAAAACATCAAAAATCCACAATATTAAGAAAAATTTATTTTAAAATTGATGTAGCAAGATGTCTCAAACTGTTTAGAGCAGGGCCATGTTTACCACGTTCTAACATCCTGACCTCTTTTAATAACAGTTTGTAAACATCTGGGGACTAAGGGAGACCAGTTGCTGGAGCTTTTGGAGAGGCATGTCATCCCATTCTTGCCTGATAAAGGATTCTAACTGCTCAACAGTCCCGGGTCTTGCTCCAAATATTTTCACCTGGTTAAAGGTCTGCATTACAGGCACCTGGACTCTTCTACTACAAAGTCATGCTGTTGTCATAGATGCAGTATGTGGTTTAACATTGTTCAGCTGAGAAAGGCCTTCCCTGAAAAACACATCATCTGATGGGAGCATATGCTGCTCTAAATCCTAGATATATCTTTCAGCACTGATGGTGCCTTTCTATATGTGCAAGCTGCCCATTTCACTGGCACTAATGCATCCTCATACCATCAAGCTTTTGAACTGAGCACTGATATGGTCCCTCTCCTCTTGAGTCTGGAGGACACTGCAACCGTGATTTCCAAAAGGAATGTCAAATTTTGATTTAACCACAGCCTTGTCCCATGCAGAGAGATTCTTCCAGATTCTCTAAATCTAAATTTTAATCATGTACTCTAAGATGCTGTTCCTACACCAAATCATGTTAGTGACTGGTGCCAATTTATCCAAGTAGTTGCAACATTTTTTTTTAGCTCTTCCTTGTTAGTACCAGGCACTTTTCCAGCCTTTTGTTGCCTCTGTCTGCCTTTTTGAGACATACTGCTACCAGCAATTTCAAGATTTACCTTTACCTTACTTTTCTCTTACAATGGTATACTTTCTCATTTCAAACATTTGATGTTTTCTATGTTCTATTGTGAATAAAATAAAGGTTTATGAGATTTGCAAATCATTGTATTCTGTTTTTATTTAAAATTTTCATTGCAACTTCATCTTCTACTCACCATGTCAGTGTGTCTATCTGTGTAACAAGGCTCTTGTGGTGCAGCCAACAGTGGTACAAAACCAGCAAGCAGTCTGTCTTCCTTCAATTGCAGCACAGTCAACTCCTCATCTCCCTCAACTTCATCACTGTCGATTTTGTACAGTGGCACTTCCACATGGTCCACATGTGCCAGCACATTACAAAAGTCAGCCAGGCCCTGCCAAACATCAGGACTACATCTTGATAGAGAGGAAAAGACACAAGTCGTGATTAATGACTATGTTGTGTTTGCAACATCCTTTCACTGCAGCCAAGTATTAACAAAAAGTGATTGCAGGTTTAACTAGCTTACTCTATATTCCATGGTGGGGGATTCCACTGGTCTGGGTGCCCCAACATCCAGTCAGACCAGACCTTGATACTTGGCAGTAGTTCTCTCAAGCCCAATGGGAAGACAGAGACCCTCACCATACCCCCTAGTTGATCCCCTTTACCCTCCTCCTCTACATCTGCCATGGGAACTGGTTCTGACACAGAGACACAGAGTGTGAACACTTATTGTATACAAAGACAATTGAAACTCACATCATGTGTAAAGCAGAAGGAGTTGCACTGTTCACTAATTAGCTACACAAATAAAATCCACTGATCTGCAGTGAGAGTGCATAGGAATTCATATGTTTTCTGTTCTTCGGATAACAGTGAAAATACTACAACTGACCTTAACTTGTTGGTACGTTGAACGAATACACAGGAAATCACAATTATTCAGTGAAACAACTTAAAAATTATAAAAGAAATAAAAATTGACTTCGCTATTGATTTTTGATTCGACATTAATATTTTGACTAATATTTTGTGACCCAACAAATGAAAAAGGCAACAAAGATAATAGTACATCTAAAGAATAGTATAAGTAATTGAAACAGATTGATATTCCAAGGCATTTTCTTTTTTCCATGTCTGTACATGTAGATATGAGTGTAGGAGTGCAACTTTAATAAAGCAACTGATTAAATTACTACTGTGTGTGTACCTGCAGGAGTATCTCTGAGCAGATCTGTGCAGCGTTGCACTAGTAGTGCAAACATGCCGAGACCCAGGGCAGTGCTTTGTTCTTGTAAAACGGACCGCACACCTTCTTCACCTGACAGAAACGACAACAACACTCATTTTATCGCTATTAACAATGTGTTCATTTTTTATTTTATTTGAGTGAAAAAAAACTGTATGGTCAACTGAAAGAACGTTTATATGATAAGACCATCTTTAAAAGGTGGTCAAATAGCTAATATAAACACTGCACTGGCCAGCAAATAATATCCTTGTTAATCCCTCACATTAATATAAAATAACTTGTTTACTCAGGCATTTATATTAATTATACACAATGTGTTAATGCTTTGAAGTAAGCTTGCTGTTTGATGATGATGATGATGATCATAATGAAGATAATGATATGTGGTTAAATGTATGCAGCATTACCTCTGCTCTGGGCATTGTGAATGGCAAACATATTGATGGTGATGATCTGCAGTATATGTGAGCTTCCTAGTAGGGAAGGGCCATGCTGGAGCAGTGTCTTAAACTCCTGCAGGACACGACTTGCCACTTCAGGGAAGGACTCCATTCTGCATATGAAAGACAAATATTGTATATTAATAAAATTAACACAAACACACAAACATAAATCTTTGATTATATTCTCAATCCTTCAAACTCCTGTCTAATTTAAGAGCTGTAATCCATAAGACATCACTCACCCCACTTTAGTGAAGAGCTTTCCATGTGCATGCAAGAAACTCAGAATAAACCTCTTATTTAGCTGGATAAAAAAAGAGAAAAGGCCAAGGAAAGAAATATATTATTAATCTTTGCAACAGTCGCCGTTTGCTACAACCTCTGCACCCCATGACAGGAAAACATGTCTTTGTCCAGTAACAAAGCACAAAGAGATGTTTGGAGCTGACATCACCATTAAAATGCACCTGGGATTTTGAACAATAGGAGTGGGAGGAAATGAACTGAAAGGCTACTGAAGCTGGCAAAGAGGATACACATACAGATGCCTCTTCCGACAAGACATACTGACAAATGGAGACAGTGTGCAGTAGAAAGAAATAAACAAACAAAAAATATCAAAATATAATTAAAAAACATTACAAAAAAAGCCAAACTGTAACTAACTGACAATAAAGTAACCCAGTAACTGAAACAAACCTATAAGTTGTTTTCTGCTATGTATTTGTTAGATGGAAACACTTCCCACCTTTAAAAAAAGAACTCAGTCCTGCCTGCCAGCCTGTTTTTCTCTCAATGTGCTGGTCCAACACAGACACGGCAAAAAAAACAAAAAAAATAAATAAATGGAAAAGCCGGGAAGCAATATATTCTATTACTATGCAGTTAAAATCTTTGAGCAACACTTCCTCAAAACACAAGTACTATACGTATCTGCTACATCTGTCTCGAAGTCACGCTTAAATTAGTCTGTTTCTTCCTTGCAACAAAAAGAAACAAAAAAGGGTCAAAGTATAAAAGAAGGTGCTAGATCTTTGATAGGATGAATAGCAATGACAGCAAATCACGAATGTGCATAAATTAATAATTAAGCAGACAGCAGACAGAATAACAAAGTAAATAAATAAAAAATCTATGTATGAGAGGGAAGAAAAATCAAGGCAGAGGAAAAAATTAATTAGATTACAAAGCATGTGTTTTGTGTATTTTTGCCCCTTACTATAGAACTAACATCAAACACACAGTGGATGGTCTTTGAGTCCAAATACATATAAAGGCACATCATACATGAGATTTCATGTGTGTGAGAGTATGAAAGACAGCAAAGGGAAGAAAAGCATCTTACATCACTGGCACTGAGACTTCCCAGCTCTCCATCCTGTTCAGAATCTCTGCTGGACTCACTACCTCCTCTCTGTGAAGATAGGCTTGCTGTCTGTCCAGTAGTGCGAATCCAAATCTCCACACGTGCCCCTTCTTCACCTCTCCGTCTTCCTCTTACTGCTGGACCCCTGGAGCCTCCTTCATGCTCCTGCCTCCTCCTTCGCTCAAGCTGTTCTGCCTACAAAAACAAAAGTCTGTAAACAAGAAACACTTGTGCTGCCTGAAATTGTGCTACAAACATATTATTTTAAACTTCCCAACTTTTCTCATGCCAATAATGTAATTTATTATGCAAATGACTGCATTAAAACACAAATCTATGTCATATTTTCCCTCCTGTTTCCTAAAATACCCAAATTGTTAGCAAATGTCAATTATTTGGCATAAGTTAATGACCAAAGTGTGTGCCTGACCTTACGCTTAGCTTCCTCAAACAGACTCATCAGACTTTCCTTTGCAGTCAGAATGGGGTTCGAAGCTGCCAAGCTGCGCATGTAAAAATACACAGCATCCAACTTCCGCTTCTATAAGTGAGAGAGGTGTGATGAGAATAAAAGCAAGGCAGGGCGGTATACTACAAACGGATGCACACTGTGAGAGGGTGTGAACTGATAATTACACAAAAAATTTTACCTCACAGAACATTTTCAGGTAAATATTCATCTCTCTCTTTTCCTCTTTACTTAGATTACATCACTTACTGTATAAACTGCCAGCAGGGCCAGCTGGTTATATGGGCGTCCATTTTTGGGGGCAATCTGTTGGGCTTTCAGGTACCAGCTAAAAGGCAAAAACATGTAATCATAAGACACCTTCAAAGTTCATTTGTAATACACAAAAACGGAAGAAGTAGTCCAAGACAAACACAGTTATGAAAGCTGTCAGAGATTGAGACTTGAGAAAAAAACTTTAAAAAATAATTGGGACCAAGTGAAATCTTTCGCCTGGCAGAAAGTTAACGCTTGTAAAAACTGTTGCACACCAAAATGTCTAGCCATAAACATCTATATTTCACCTCAAGACAATATATAAATGTATAATGCCTATACACATCCCATGCTCTTTAGTGTGTGTAAGAAATATCATGGTACAGCTTACCTGCGAGCCTTGCCATAGTTGGCTGAATCGCTGGCTTGCTCCCGGTACCGTGCAATATCTCCCTGACATATCATACAACGCTGAGCACTAATAAGTGCATACTTGACCTGAAAAAGATAAAAAATACAAGGATAAACTTTGACAGAAATTACTACATAAAAAGGATAGATACGATAGATACAAATAAGTTGTAAATTGTGAAATTACATTTCTGTTGAAAACGTTATTGCTAATCATATGGTAATCTGAACAAATATGTAAAGTTCTAATTTAGTGGTTTTCAATCTATTTACATTTGTTAACAAGTGCCAATGGAAACACACAAACTTAAAGGGGTACTGCCTTACTGATTTGCGTAATGGCCGAGCCCTGATAGCCATGCCATCCATGTAATCCTCTAACTTAAACTGGTACACTGTCTGCAGCTTCTGGAGCAGAGAATCAAAGAATTGTGCTCCCTGTAAAACAGAAAAATATCAGTTATAAGTTATTATAAGTTAAGTTACACTAAAGAAGAAAAAAATAATAATTATAATTAATCACCCTAAATGTATCCATGCACACATACAGTTCTCAGAGAATCCTTTTATTCAAACCCATACAACAATGATCAATGTTTTGTAAGCCCACTACCATCACAATACATTTTAAAATGCCAAATGATTTTGAACAAAAATATTTCCAAGCTTCAAAGACAACATCCAAATGTGTAAATTAGCAGCACACAGATCAATGCTAGACAGACACTTTCACCCCGACCCCCTGCAATAAAGTAATTTTGTGAAACCTTGCCCCATCCAAAATTCCCTTACATTTCTTACCTCATCAAGCAGTGTGAGAAGCATATTCCTGATATGAGAAGTGTTGTCATTGGTGGGATCTTTAAGTAGCTGTCGAAAACGCTCTATGACTTGGTAAAAGACGTTCTTCCACAAAGCCTGATCCACGTTTTGAGAGTCTGAGAACTCAATGTCTGTTAGGATGACATGCTCATATATCCCTAAAAGGTCCACCCTAAAAGAAAAGAGGGCATAACACAGCAGAACTTTACCAATATGTCCACTGGTTCTGTTTTGTTAGGTTTATTATGAATTAGTCATCTGACAACCAAACATGCAGCATAAAAAAAAGACACATAAAAAACGAGTATTTTACTCCAAATCCTCACCTGAGCTGGGTCATGCGATCAAGTCCATCAGCACTCACTTTCTCCCTGGACATTAAGTTACTGAGCTGGAGCTCATGTGCATCGGCGGCCCTCAGCAGTCTTCCCAACTCCCCTCTGGCTTGTTGTTCCACCTCCTCAAAAGTCAAACTACTTCCAGCACCTGGCTGGGTATAACCTGTTCCCCTGTAACTTCCACAGACCTGACCCACACCAGGGCCTGAGTATATACCATTGGGAGGAGTCATTTGGTGGGGTCCCATATAAGGAAATGTATAGCGCTGGCTGATGGTGGTGCCACTAAGATTTGGTGGGTTGCTGGTGGGCACAGGGTAGCCGTAAGGGTTGTCTGAGTTTTGGAATTTGTAGTAACCGATGGCAGCAGCTTTCTGGGATCGAAAGTGTTCACCTTGTTGGACTGGAGGACTGCCCGCTACTTCGTCATCTGTGTCCAGAAAGTGAAGTTGTCCATAACCAGTCCCTGTCTGAAGATATACAGGCTGCTGGAGAGATGAATGCTTTGAGGACTGGGCCCTGGTAAGAGCAGGTTTCTGGTCTGGGTTATTGGGATCCCAGAGTCGTCTCACTCCTCCCCCTCTGCCTCCTCTACTTCTGAAAGCTGATCCTCCCCTAATTCCACCAAAAAGAAGTCTTTGTCCAACTTCAGGTGAATTAGAGATGTCTGTGCAAGCTGGAAGTACCAGGATACCCCCACCTCTGCCACGAGGAACCAAGCCTTGCTTGTGATGTTGTATATTCCCACTATGTGATGAGGTACCTGACTGTTTCTCTAGAGAAACCCTCAAGATTCCACAACCCCGACCTTTGTTTCCCTTTGACCTGTTCCTTTCCTCTGTCCGCCTCTCTGTAGTTAGCTCTTCATCTCCTTCTCCTCTTTTTCTTCTCCTATATTCTGCAATATCACTCATTTCGCTCCCTTCCATTGACTCTGTAGAGGATTCACCATTAGTTGTCCAGCTGTGTAAATGCCTCCTTAGTCCTTCGACACTCCCCTCATTGTTATTATGCTTAGGCTCTAAGTGTGGCCACTTAGAATTTTCTACATCCATTCCTAGTCCTGGACCATCCAGGCTGGTCACACTGCTGGCTGAACTGCTGCTATAAGTTCGATGTCGTGAGCGGCGAATATCAGACTTGGAATAGCGTTTTGAGGCGGGTGCTGTGATGTTTGCAATGGGTTTGTTTCGATCACCTCTTTCTGCAGTCCTTTCTACATTTCTTACTGTCTTAGCAAACTTCTCAGTTTCTCTGGACCTGTTGTTGTTGTTATCTCCTCTTCTGTTTTCTCTGCAATTCTTTCTTAGTTTGCTTTGGTTTGTCTCTCCTGTCTTACCCAGTTTGTTATCTCCATCTCCTCCACCTGCTATCTTGTCCCTTTCTTTCTCAGCTTTCCCATTGTCATTCTTTCCTCCACCACCTATATCAACCTCTCCTCTTTGGAAATCCTGATCTTTGTCTTTTTCCTTTTCCAGTCCTCTTCTTCTGCGGTTTCCCCTTTCCCTCTTCCTCTCTACCTTTTCTTCCTGCTCTTTTTTACTTCCTCCTTGGATTCCCTTATCAGTTGTTTCCCCCCTCCTGCACCTTAACTCTTGGGCTTCACATCCCACTTTACTCTTTTCCTTTACACTGTGTTTTTCTACTTTGCTATTTATTATCTCCACTGAAGTGTTGGAGGACAAAGGAGTTTGCTCCAAATCTCTGCTTCCTTGCTTTTTGTTTGGACTGGATTTAGACCATTTTATATTTTCCTGTATGTATTTTACTTCTTTATCTTTTCCTCCATGCTTCTGTAAATTAGTTTTTTTGTTCCCCTCCATTTCCCCCGTACTCAGTTGAGATTCTGGATCGGTTTTCTGCTCATGCTTTCCAGGGGAAGGTTTATCCTGCTCTCTTCCAACTCCACAGTCTTTGCCCTGGATACTCCTCCGGCTCCCAGGTTGATAAAATTCTTGGTCAGGTTTGCGAGCTTTCTTTGTCGGCTTAGCAGCCCCAGCAGGTTCCTGGTGCTCCTTATCAATTTCAATAAAGCCTTTTTCCTGACTTACTTCAGTTTTAACCTGAGAGTGGCAGCCCTTTTCACGGTTCTGAGTGTTACTACCATCACCTTTTATCCGATCGTCTTCCCTTTTGTCAGTACCTGACCCACCATCTGTGCACCCATGTCTCTCTAAAACTTTTTCAGAGACACCTGTTTTCTCATTCTGTGATGCCTGCTCATGCTCATATGAATAAGTGG
Organism: Ctenopoma multispine; assembly: GCA_034779795.1. Taxonomy (NCBI): domain Eukaryota; kingdom Metazoa; phylum Chordata; class Actinopteri; order Anabantiformes; family Anabantidae; genus Ctenopoma; species Ctenopoma multispine. The sequence continues at coordinate 14,865,412 of JAUYWH010000006.1, read as the reverse complement.
CTGGGGGATCACTTTGACCAGTCTCTCCCTCCTCACTGTCACGGTGACGCTGTACATGTCCAGCTACTGGATGGTAACGCTGCAGATCCGGACGCTTTGCTTCACGTCTTCTATGCTGCTTGTGTAAACGCTGCTCATCTGAAAAAACAAAAAATAGACCAAGATAATGAAAATCAACGTTTAAACATCAACACACATAACTAAGTACAGATATTAAAGATATGGGGAAAATACTCGTTCTCTGTTCAGGCTGTCAGTACTTGCATGACTTGCCTACCCCTTTCAGTGACTGCCACTGAAAAAATATCCTCAGCTGCATGTTTGTTTGTTTTTTATCAAACAGGTGCAGCACATCTAATATGCAATTGGCGCACAAATATGTTCAGATGGCAGAGAAATGGTGTCAGTTGAATGGACTCAAAATAAACCACAGTCTCTGTGTTCAGTGTCACAAAGGAATGAATAAAGCGATGCAGAAATGTTTAACATTAATATTTTTAAATAGTTTTGAAAAAACTATAGGGGGACAGGCTCTATCCTTTGTCAGTTTTTTGACAATAAGGACATTAAATTAGATCCTAAAGTAGACCTTCAGATGAGAGACTGAATATCTTCAAGAACCTCAAACAAGTTGGCATAAAAAAGCACTTTTGGCACAGGTCAAGGGGGATCGTGAAAAGGAACATTACCTAACGAGAAGCTGCAAAAAGTAGCTAGCAACCACCAAACAACAATCAGTAATGGTCGACTAATTGAAACATTAGTGATCTTAGGCAGAAAACTTAAATGTAACGGTTAACTAACGTTAAGCGACATTTGACGAGAATCAAGCATTTTGGTCCTGACTTTATACAACATTCAAGTACTCTGGACACAACATTTCTAATGTAACATTACGTAAAGAATATTGTGTAAATATACAAAACGGTAAGAAGAATATTAAAAGTAGAACTGAATTGTGACAACCGCTGCATATAAACTAACGTTATCCGGTGTCGTTATGGTCGAAGGGGGCGTTTAAAACCGACCGCGCGGGACCAAAGAATGGGCAGACTGACAACGTTAGCTAGCTAGTTAGCTAACAACATTAGCTGGCTACAAACTTAGCAACTCCACAGGCTACTTTCAACTAACTTGTAGTACGATTTAACTTGGTTTTATCGACTTTTCCAAGAATGTGTTCCTTCCCAGTATCTGGCACACGTTATCTCACCTTTCTGACAGTCAGCAATATTAACTATATTCGACGCTTCAGCTCGGAGTTCCGCAGCTGAGATTCTCACTCTGTCCAGTCCGTTCGCCATCTTTGCTCGCAGTAAACAACAAGTAGGGTGGCCTAGATGGATCAAAATATGCTAACCGATGACGTCGCCGCTAAGGAAGTTGGGTAATGTAGTATGGTCTTTAAACAACGTAATATCCGCGTATGACTGGTTTATTGATCCGTCTGAAAACTTCTACTACTTATTTTACTTTTTAAGCCAAATGAATAAGCTTATGACAAGTATAATACATGGAATACGTGCATAATGCAAATCATGTTAATATGTGATTGTATCTCTCTATTGTATTTTGCTGTATTTCCAGTTTTTGTCTTGTACTGTGTACACCTGAAACAAAACCACAGAAAAAAGATATTAGGATGCTGAAAGTCATTATAAATTAGATTCAATATGGGTATTAAATATGAATCTGGTTGGGTTTTAAACTTCCTTACTCTCTTTCACTTAAACTTATCTGTTAGACCTACTTTCACATGTGACTAAAATGTATCTGGTGCTCAAAAAAGCACTGATTGAAGCAGAATGTTATAAATTGAATTGACTCAAAATAAATGACCTTCTCTGTGTGCAGTGCCATGAAAGAACTGTGCATTTTGTTGTAATTAACTTTTTTTTCTACTTTTGCACCACTTTTTTGCCATTCAAATTAGACTTTATTTTTTAAAAGCCCTGAAAAAAAGCATGAAAGCTTTCTTTCCCAGCACTGTTTATACAGTAGGGACAGACAGCAGACAGGCTATATCTTTAAGATAATTTGTATAAATGCTGGTTGTCACAATTTGACAAAACTTGTCCTATTCTAAAATGTACATTTATGCAATTCCTATGTAGGCCTTGACCTACATAAGAGGCCTGGGGAAAGGGGTTTAAGGGTCAACACATTACATAAAGTAACATAACTATGCTACATACTTGTTCAATTCCATTTAATATCCACTAGATGTCAGGATTTGTTACTTATTCTCAGTTTTAGCTCAAGTGTCCAATTGTCCAACACTTTAAGTTGGCCTATCAACGAACTTTCCGTTTACTTTTGTTTTTCATCTAAGTATTAGATGTGTAGTGTGTGTGTGCATGTGCATTCATGCAATGGAGAGTTTATGCAGACATCATCTGTGTGGCTGATGCTAGAGTAAACAGCTTCATTTCCCTAGCAACACCAAATTAAAGGGCCAGAGTCTCGTGTCCTTCCAATAAATCTACCACACATGATTCATCATCCAGAGTCAAACCTCTTCTTTTTCCATACAAATTTTTACAAAATTATTATTAGTCACTAAATTATTCATCCAAATGCTTGACTCACTTCTTTGGCATAGTATTCAGGAATGTCTACACATGCTTATGCATGTGCAGCTTACATACAGTAAAAGAAGTTACTTTTGACTAACAAATTATGAAGAAATTATAACCTACAGGCAGCATGAACTGGACTAATTACACAGCTTTATAGACCATGTGTTTATGTATTTAATTATTTTTACTGTGTTTTGGTGTTGTTATATTTTGTTGTATCTTACTGTGTTTTGTTTATATGCTACAAAAGAATGCAACATGTTCCTACCATTTACTCCTTCTCTGTCTTTACTTTTGGTGTTACAATTATTTTTATGCAGCATAAACAATAAATCACATTAATTCAGAATACTGTTTTGATGTAATGCTAGTAGTGTCTCCCGATGAAGCACTGGCACACCAGGGGTTGTAGATTGTTTCGTGTCTCCAGCAGAGAGGTGTGAGAGAAGGAGGGGGGCTGCCGGAAGTGGTGGGCGTGTGTCTCCCTCTGTGTGTGTGTTTGTAAGTGTGTGCGCTTGCGTGCAGAGCTCTGATTGTAAGTGCTGCACCACAGTGCAGGTGGAGCAATGCAGGATGATAAAAGATACACAGAGGGACAGAGAGGGGAAGGAACTAAGGTAGGGAAGGAGGGTGAAGGAGAGGAGAGAGGTGGGGAGGTATGATGGAGGAGAGGAGAGAACGGGAGGAGGAGAGACTGTGTGAATACAGATGAGAAAAGCGGGGGAAGCAGGGAGTTTTTCAGGTGAATTTCTGACACTAGGGGGTTCCTCCAGTCCAATCATATTTCGATATCTCTACCATCTCATTCTCCCTTTCTCTGTCTCTGTCTAACTCTCTCTATCTCTCCCCCCAGTGTCCCAGGGGGTGGGATGACTTTTAGAGATGACTTGAGTGGAGGAGGACAGATGGGGGAATACAATCATCAGAGAATGGGGGAGACAAGTGTGGGACACTGTGTTTAAAGATGAAGCAGAATGAAAATGCTGGGGATGAAAAATGAGTAACAAATGAAATAAAAATGAAAATGGCAGGGACAGGAAAAGGGAGATGGCTGAAATGGGATCCACATCTCGAGAGAAACAAAAATTAAAGAAGCCATGTGAGGAGGACAGATAGGCAGACAGACTGACAGAATCAAAGAAACGGAGTCTGAGGGCAGAGGCTTCTCTGACGCATATTTGCTGGCACTAGATGTTTGCACTACATCTATTGCAACTGCTCTTTTAATGTATAATGCACAAAAAGGGATAGGGGGGTTGACGGGGGAGGAATCACTGAAAAAGACAATATGAGATTGAATATGTGGAGTTTAGTGTCAAAGCTGAGGAGCCAAACAGAGATCAGAGAATTTAGAATTAAGAAGTCCAAAAGAGAATTCAGAACAGACTGTAGCAGAGGAAACTACTGCATTTCATGACCTGATTTAATATTAAATAATATTTCACACCAAAACAGTATTTCATAACTGCTAATGTTGTGCACAAACATCACTTCTTAACCATTTCTTCAACAGTTTATTTCCCCTTAACTTCTAAGCTTGCTTCAACTTTTCACCAAAGCTATGTGAAATAATCTCCTACTTTCCAGAGAAATATCTTATGCTTATCTGCAGTACATTTCCTAAAAAATCAACCTGACATTGGTTGGAATATCATTATAAAGCTATAAGCTACCAAGAAGCCTCCACTGTAATGGAGCCACTATGCGGAGTAAGTAATCTCTAATTTTATTTAATGTCTGATATTGATTTAAAAATGTACTTTATATGGAAATGTGTGAGTCACTTTTAATAAGGACGATATTAGGACACTACATGTTGTCATATGTGTCATAAATACAGACCCAAATACTATTCATTGCAATCTGCACTAAAAATGCTAATTGAATTGAATTGAACTAATGCAAACAGAGGCACTCACTCTAACACTGACACCAGCCACAAACTCATGCACAAATGACTGCCCACGCTCGTACACACAAATACAGCTGTCACTGCGCATTAATTACATTCAGCATATGACTTTGGCATAGTTTTGTGTGAGTCACTGTTGGAATTGAGAAGAGCTGGCATGCGACTTTGCAAAAAGACAGCCTATATTGGCATCCTTTGCCACAGATGCTTTACAAATGTAATGAAATCATGGGAATAATCCCGTCACATCATCTCAGGTAAGTACATTTTGCTGGGGCCATTTAATTGGCTCCAGTGGCTTAGGAAAACACGTGACTGAGGAAGTAGATGCACTATTACGAACATATGTCTCCATCGTCACACAACATTAAAAACACACACATATTAAAAGTTTCTGGTTAGATACGTGTTCACTGTGTCTGTCTGTGCTTCAGTGTGTGTGTGTGTGTGTCTGTGAGTGGGCGGATGTGGACTTGCTACTGTGTGTGAGTGTGGGTTTGCGATCTCACAAATCTTGTAGGCAAGAAGAGCACAGAGACAGCGTAGGGAATGATGCGGGGGCGAGGGGGGTTTCACTAATAAACACCCACTCTTTTCAAACCTCCATCTCACTGTGACACACACATCCTCCTCCTCCCCAGCTCTCTTTTGACTGAATCCTCATTACGGGCACGTTTGGCAGCACAGAGTCTTCCTCCTCCTCCTCTCCCTCCATGTCTCCATCCCTGTGCTCCTTTCTCCCTCTCCATCGTTTTCATTTGCTCATTCTCTCTTGCCCTGCTCATTGCGTTCTAGCCAGCTTGGCAATCAAAGGGAGAGGGTAGGTGGGGTGGGGGGTGGACCTCACTGGGATTTCAGTATGAGTCAGAATGGGAGAAGGGGAGGTGGGAAGGCAAGGTAGGCGGTTGTGAGGAGAGAGAAGAGTACATGGGATGGATGATTTTTTTTTCTTTTCTCTTATCTGACTGCATTGTCTGTTTGGAATACAGATGAGGAGATAGAAAAAGAGCCAACAACCGGGCATGACAGACAGATAAGAGATTTGAACAAGAAATAATCTGCATCCTGATTTACCTCAAGCTTTAAGATACACAGTTAGGTCTGAATAGTGACAGCATTTTTATCATTTGGACTCGCGCTACCACAATAGATATGAAACAGAGCCAATAAAGATTTGCTTTGAGTGTAGACTGTCAATTTTAATTTAAGGGTTTAGTCGACAGTATTGGACGAACTGTGTAGGAATTACAACCACTTTTATACAACTACCTCAATTTAAAGTGTTTCAATAGTATTTGGAAAAACTAACATATTCATAAACTAAATAGTTAATTTTTAACTTTGGTTTAAAATTCCTTTCAGTCAGTGAACCCAGAGACACGTAGACGCTCTTCCAGATCTTTACTGTAGCTGTCTTCAGTTCCTGTTTATTTCTGGGATGTTTTGTCACCTTCTGTGATTCAGGTCATGTGATTAATTTGGTCATTGCAGAATATTTATATTGTTTGCCTTAAAAAGTCTTGGACTGTTTTCACAGTATTCCTTCCTTACCCATACATTTCTCTTCTGGTCATCTGACCTTTGTTTCATCTGTCGACTGAATTAACTGTACAGATTCTTTTAGATGTTTACTGTACATCTTCTGATAATCTGTTGTTACTATGAAGTCTTCTCTTAATTGTTGACTATGCCACAGATATGTTGGGTGTTCTTAATCTGCTTGACTCTTTGTTATTCACAGAGAAAATAATTATTCTCTCATCCACCACAGGAAAGTTCTGCATTGGTCAAGTCAATTAGCTAATCTGTGATGATCTAATAGAGCTCCATTTCAGTTGCTGAAAGCCGAACAGCCACGAAAAAGAACTGGAAACAGCTGCGGTAAAGATCTGCCAGAGCAACACCAGAGAAGACAGCCTGTATCTGGTGATTGGTTTCTGGGTTTCAAAGGTTCAGGCAGTCGTCCACAATTCACTGTGTGAGTATGTTAGTTTGTCTAAACACTTTTGATCCCCTAAAACTGAGAGTGTATATTTAAAATTAGTTTTAATTCCTACACAGCTCACGTAACATTTTTTTACAAAACCCTTGAAGTTGACTAAGTTAGACTCAGATACCACTTTGATTGCTTAGATTCAGATCCGTCGTCGTCGTGGACAAAGTCTAAATGATGAAAATTCTGTCACTGTTCAAATACGTAAACTGTTTCCAGGCTGTTCCATGAATCCGTGTCACAGAAGTCTTTGACAACACTTCTCCACATTAGGACGGGTTCTGAAGCATATTTCTACTAATAAAATGTTAGAGAAAAAGTCACCATAGGTCACCAGGATGCCCCTCACGTCCTGGTGTTCTCAGTAACTTTCATCCAGGCCAGGATGTATGAGTGTTTGTTCTTGAATTGTAATGATGACAGTGATGGTGGCATGAACTCAAACAGAACTACTGGCTCCCTGCTGGTGAGTTCTATACTCGAAGGCCATTTAAATCCTTAATCTGAACTGATCTAAGTTTTATTTTAAGATGTCTCTTCTCTTTCTGCAATGCTGCAATGTAAAAATTAATTACATTATGAATGCACTGACTATTTAAACATTATGAGTTTTTAGTTTTGTGTCAAATTACAATAGATGCTCATGCACTGCTGCAATATTACATCAATTTTTACTCTACTTTTTCTGCTTCCTTCACCTGTGATATCTGGCTTCTTTTCTGACAGAAAAAACTTTCAAGATTTCACTGGGCAGCTTTAAATGTTATTTCTTTTATTTGATTTTACTTTAAATTGAGTAATCGATTGATTGAATTGATTTCTATTAGTGTGAAGTTAAACAACTTCATGTTATTCCGTAATTTCTGAATGAAGGCGGCGTGTGGAGGTGGGTTGTGCGGGAGACAGATCATAAGCCACACCCGGCCTATCCTCCTGCGTTTGAAGGAGTGCGGGGGCATTTAAGTTTTCTCTCCACTTCCACTCTTGTGCGGCGTGACTCTGTGCGTTCTCAAATCACGAAAACGTCTTAAAGAAAACAGCATTTCAGATCCAGTGTCCAAAGTGCGTCTAAATTTTAGGAGTATCTCACCGCACACGCCTACGTAATGTCTGACAGTCTCCTTTACGCACGAGGGTCTCCCCCAGATCTCCCTGAATGTGTAAAGAGTTCAGACGTTTCGGGATGGATTTACGCACGACTCCTGTCACATCTCTCCCGAGGTTTTTACATGTCTGGGTCGGATATTTGGATCTCCTTTTCACTAGAAATGACATGAATATAAGAAAGTCTGGCGTGCTGCGCCAGACATTTTCAGTGGTTCTGAGCAGGCAGCTACAGTGATTCATCACCCTAATCTAAACATCACGATTTGCTCGTGGCTATAATCTCTTGGTAAATAATTCCTAAAGCAACGGAACTACAAGTGTCAGCTGTACATGTTTACTTTCAGCTATTTCTCAGAACCAACAAGTCTCTTTTAGTATTGTCTAATAAATAGATTGTTTGGAGAGAACAGACACTGTAAGATTGTTTTAGGTTCATCATATTAACTTAAACCAAATATTTGCTGCTGCTTTAAAATATCTACTTCAACTGAACATAAAATTATCACCGACGCAACAACTGAATCCTCTGACAGACACAAACGCAGCACATTTAGTCGAGCACGATTCTAAAATGCATCTCTTGCAAAATTTACCAGGCGATAATTGTGTAATAAATGGGTCATTATAAGGATATAATAAGACGGAGATGCGATTTAACTCTGTAATGAGCATGCTTTATTTTATTACAGGAATTTTCACTACAGCGTTTAATTTTGACACGATCTCACGTATACAACAAACATGCTATTTTCATCTTCCCTTTAAAAGACCTGCACAGTGATTCAGGCTATACTTCTCCTTCCTTTTATAAATAGATGCACTCCGTTCAATGACGTGGGATACGCGCGTACATGTGTAGGTGAATCTTTGAATGAGCTCTCCCACTCCCCCTCCTCCCTCCTTCCTCCTCCGTTCCCTCCAGTAGTTACTACGGGATCGCTATAAAAAGCCTACGGTTGATGGGAGAGCCCGGTCTGTATGGGAAGCGACTTAGGAGAAGAAGAACGACAGCGTCTGTGCGCGAAGACGGCATGGCACAAATTTGCGCTGACAGTTTCGCGTTGATGAAGACTGCGAGTTTAGCTATAGGACAGATATATTTCTACACCAAGGATCCACAGTCATTGCCAAACTGGGAACTTTGAATGAGGTAAGTTAAATTTCATTTTTACTGGTGATTTTATCATTCAGGAACCCCTCTTCTAGGCTGCTTTGACTGGCACCATTCTCATCGTCTCTGGTTGGAAGTTTGCTGCAGTGTGACTCATTTTCTTTCTCGTGTGGGCAGCGTTCAGCCTGCAGCCTGAAAAACAGAATCTCTGATATCTCAGAAAAATTCAAAATCGCCTCGAAATATAATGTTTTCTGTCTCTGCGTGGTTCACATTGTACAATTATATAGGCGATATAAAAAAAGCGATGCTAGTTATTAATGTACACCTGCCATTCATGTTGCACCTGGTAGGAAACATAACTGAACAGGTAGAAAGCTGATTTCGTTGCCATCCATGTGCACGGACTGTCTCTGTAGCTGTTGTCCAACGGTACAAATGCCACCGCGCACTGGACACTGAAGCGCACACACTCCTCTGTGTCCCAGTGTGTGTGTGTGTGTGTGCGCGCGCAGAGATTTCTACATGACCATGCGCGGGTGGTGGTGGTGGTGGGGAGGGGGAGGAGGGTTTCTCACCAACCCTTCGACATTCTCCGGAGCGCGTGGCACCGGGAGGTTTCCGGTGATAGTGATGACATTATAGCCATCACTTTCTTCCGGTGTAGCGGTACACTCCTCGCCTCCAGCACCCCCCCCCCTCTCCTGCCCACTTCTCTCTCCCTTTCATGCACTTCCGGTCGGCGTTCCTTTAACTTTTTTTTTTTTTTTTTCCAGTCTCAGTTCTATGACGTTGTCAGGCGGTGAAGTCAGCCACGCGTCATTCTTGCGCACTTTGCAGATGATACGCAGTCACCTACTATAACCCTTTTAAAGGCATCGCGGGCACGCACGCCCACTCGCACGCGCACACTGCGGTGTGATCCTTGTGCGGGGGTGTGAATGCGCAATATGAGCGGCTCGTGCACGGATAACACGAGGGAGGAGTGGGTGGAGCGAGTCAATGAAACCCCTTGTTCATTCACAACTCGTTGTAGCTACTGTAACGCTGACTTTGATCAGACAATGATAATCATGTGACAGTGAAGCGGAACCAGCTCAGATCTTTTAACTTATCGAGTATAAGAAAAAAAGAATAGAGAGAATAATTTGTATATCTACATGAAAGTCAAGTGAATTTTATTTTTACAGTTTTTATACATAATGACAATTATCACACCAGCACAAAAGCAAATTAATTAATACTATAAATACATAAATGTAACATACAAGAGCAGTAGTTACAGAAACACGCCTTTAAATAACCCTAAAAGACAAGGGTTCAGGTACAGGCTCACAGCTCACTTTGCTATGACTCCGTGTGTATTTCACTGGAGCATCACGCATCATATGAACGTACACGCTCGAAGCGGTTTCTCCTCAGCGCCATAGAAACCAAGTCACACCAAGACACTGCCTACGCGCTCTGATAAGCCAGACGAGAGAATGGGGCGAGAGCCGATTGGTTTCCTCTGGACGTGATGTAATATGTCCGTACTCCCCAAACCCCCCCCCGCCCCTCCTACCCGAGCACGTCGAGCACTGAGACGTGACGGTAATCCTCACCTGACCAACATCTAGTTGGTAACGAGAGCAGGGACCGCTGAGCCTGGGGTCCACCGCTACAACAGTCTTATTTAATGTGAGATGGTTTATAGTATAAAATAGTTATTAGGCTTAACACAATGGTATTGTGACGATATGTGAGGTCTCATTTTATTTTTATAAAATCATTTTAAAATAGAGACTTGTCAGCCGTCTCTCCACTGGCAGTTTTCCAGTTCAGCACCGTGGACAGCGCCGCGTCACAGCGCCTCAGTGTCTCTGTCCCAGCGTCGAAGTGCTGACAGGGACCCTGCAGAAAACTCTCTGAATTAATCTACTTCAGCAACACGTTGCTTTAGTAAACTCACAATGAATGAAGCTTTGTTAGTGTAATATTCTTCAAAAAGTCAAACCAGTGGCCTACTGTTATATGCTCTTCTTAATAGATAGACTTGATTCGCTGTTACTGTTCTTGGTTCTCGTAGTGCATACAGAATTAGTTGGTGAACCACTGCGCATAACTTAGAAATGTGTTCTGTCTTTGGCCAGTGAGACAGTGAATAAAGATGTATTCAAGTCAAACTTTAAGTTAAAGAGTAGAAAACACAGAATTTAGGGAGTGAGAAGGGTGAGAAAGAGAAAGTTAGTTTTATGAATTTAAGATGTTCGAAATTTTGGTAACTAAGTGATCAGTTCTCAGTCAGTAATAATATAATTTATTTAGTTACACAACCTATAAAAAGGTCCTAAAAAGTTATTTCTCCTGTAGGATATGTAAAATGTTTTTACACATCAGAATAGCCGAACATTTTTTCAGACCTCTCCCTTCTTCTCTGTCATTGTCCCTCTGCTTCACTCCCTCTATCTCACACATGTGCATTCAAAGAAACACTAACTGCATCTGAGATTAGAAAATCAGTGGGTGAATGATGCTAATCTTCATCAAGTCTTCTGTTCTTTAATGGGAATAAAACATGACTGAGTAAATACCTTATTCACTTCCACCTTTTAATTAGTATAATGATCAGATGATTTACTGATTTACTATTTGTTTGGTTGATATTTTGTCCATTCGTCCAGTGGCCTCTTGCTGAAACAGGTGTAAATAGTGGTAGCATCTGTAAAAATAGTTTTGTCGTCACCTTGTTATACACAACCCTGTTCCTGTTCTTTAAGTTATAGAATTATGGGCTAAGTTCCTGTGTAGACTGTAGGATAGACTGTAGGAGACGAGGTCAGAAAATTACTAACTACTACTTTGAAAATAGCACCAAACTGACAATTGAACTATATATTTGTTGGAGAATTACAATTAATTTCGGATTTGTTTAGTTTTCATCTCAAGTTTTAGTCAACAACATGTTAATCTAATTAAATGTGAATTACCATAATGAAGCAGAGTAGTACAACTACATCTAAACTGAAGAAAACTAGCTATTACTCTAATGCTTTTAAGTGATATCATTGGATTTTAGCATCTATCCAGTATCTTCCTATCATTCCTGTTAGTCTCTGAGATTCCCCTGATCAGCAATGACTACCTCCAGTAAGCTTGTACCTACACCTTCTGCTCTTCTTACTCATGCAGGTTTCTACAAGGGGCTTGTTTATCCTTCTCACCTCCTCTCCACCATCCTCCTACCTTGGCCAGAGCATCAGCACCTTGGCTTTAGACTGCTTACTGCTTATACAGTATCACAGTACAGTAACAGTCTACAGTCATGGCTACTGAAGCCTGGCAATGCACCAGATCCCACGCAGGAGACAACATCGATATGCAGGAGCTATGTCGTAGTGATGACAGGAAAAAACACAACACAGAAAATTTGTTCGGTACACTTAGAATGGTTGATCTGCTGAATTCCACTATCTCCAGCAGAGATTTCTGTGTGTGTGTCTCTCTGTGTGTGTCTTCCCTACTCTGTCTCTCTTCTCCTTCTCAGAAAGGAAACCTGTGTGGGCTTGCATTGGGGGAGTCCTGCACCATGTAAGTGCGTAATATCCAGGCTCACACCAATGAGACCGTCCAGTTCCCAGTTACCATGCCAACTCCAGCTCTCTCTCCACCCTGCTGTCTCCATGGCGACCGTGGCTTTAGATTGTTACTCTAGCAACAGCACCATGGTAACAGTCTACAGCCATGGTCGTTAGGGGCAGGTGTCATCAGGAAAGAAAAGTTCTGTTGTAGCTTATAATTAAGTTTGCATTGGATTAATCTTCTGAAATTCTCCGTTAATTTAAAAAAGTTTGTTGATCCATCCATGTGCGATGCTGTCTTAAGGAGCCGAGTTGCTAGTTTGACTTCAGTATGACTGTACAATTTTTGTCCTTTGATAAGATTCAAATGTGACTGTGTTTTTCAGTTTATTTAATGTTGTAATTCAATGTGATGTCAAGCAAAGTTTAAGTCAAGAACACAATAACACACAGACACATTTTGCTTTTCACTTCTACTTTATTAGGTATCATGTCTTTCTTTAAGGTTTAATTCCTGAGAACAGCAGTGAATGCAAAGAGCACATGCTGAACAAATGAGTCAGCCAGCTGCAACACCTGTTCCACTCTCTGTTTATCAGACAACAGCAGCCTCACTTCAAAGCAGCACAGCCAGAAACTCCCAGTGGGCAGCGCTGTAACCTGCAGGCAGACACAAACCACACGCTGGGTCCTACACTGGTAGGTTAACCCACATATATGCATGTACATAGGAGACATTTACAGTGTGACTGCAACAAACACAAGCATAAAGGCACACATTAACAATAGCACATCTGTATCCAGGGATATTCTGCCCTCTGCAGGTCAGCATTCATCTGTGTCATCTGCATCTGCCTATAAAAAAGACTGAACAGATTCCAAGCTGAACAATTTTGAAGGAAAATATGTGTCTGATTTAATAAAAAATAAAAACAACGTTTTCTGGATACTATCTGAAGCAGCTGCCTGAACATGTGTTCTGATTTCACAGTTTGTAATTGATGGCGGCGAGTGCCACTTGTGTAACTTCAGGTTACAATATGAAAACTGTATTTTTCTTCCTCTCCTCCAAATTATGTGTGGCAGCTTGTTCAAGCGCTCTGATATCCGATTTTTTCAAAGTTAGCTAAAAATGTTGAAATAAATGCTGATCAGGTGCACGTTGTCAGCATTAGTTTAGTGCTTCAAGCATAAAGTCAGCACATGGCTGCACCACGAGTGCATAAACTGCACTACTTTGTGGATTACACAAGCAGTCATCACAATCAAACACCTAACTCTGCCATTACTTATCACTGGGTATGCTAACTTAAGATTTACAGACGTCTATGGGGAGAAAACTACTTTATCCTCTGCTGCACCACCAGCTACGCATCATTTATAAAACGCCACCAAATTTCCTGTGTGCTGACTGACTGAAGAAATGAAAAGAGAAGAAATCAAAGAAACATAAGTTGGACAAACTGGTTTTTATCCTCTGCCTCCCTGCACCGTAAAAGCTCATGTGCTGACATTTAGACAACAGCACATAAACTCTTACTGTTCAGGGCTGAGAAGCCGATACCTGGCACACACATACATGCCTGTTTTGTGAAGACACTCACTGACATAACGTCTTCTCTAGCTTCTTGAAGCATCATAACTAAATGCAAAAGCCTATGCCAACTGTCGGCCTGTCCTACAGGAACCCTAAAACAAAATCCTAATCATAGAAGAACACATGGAAAATTCAACTGATTAACTACTGTACTGTACTGTACCTTTCACCATCTTGTCAATCTGTAAACTGTTTGTACATTATAACATGGAAGTGCTTCATCATGAATGTGCATACAGTATAATTATTATAATTATTGACACCTATAATCCTTTAATGTCAACTTAATGTCTGTATTGGTCTTACACCCTGTACAGACATTACTGTACGTCCCAGTGTACGGCTAAGAAAGCATGGCGTAATTGAACAACCACCATTTGTTATGGTCATTACTTCAGTAGCTAATTGACTATTTGCTTAATTTCGAATTCTCTGAAAGTGTTCCCACTTTGGAACTACACAAGCACAGCAGAGGCATCGTTGCAATATCCCCTTTTCTCCAAACCATAAAACTACTGTCTGAAAAAAGATTGCGCAACAGCGTTCACATTTTTTGAATATGTGAGCCACATCCAGCCTCTACCACAGTCCTGATTCATAGTCACGATGACTAATATTTACCCCAGTAATGTCAGTTAGGCACCTATAAGGACAGCCAAACCACAGCTGTCCTCGCCAGGCCCCAGCCACTGCCTCAAAAACAGTCCAGTAAAGCGCACAAGAAGGAAACTGACTGCAGATGACATCATACATCAAATGGCAGCTACCCTAACTTCGGAAGGCCTCGGCTGTGTCCCCGGTTCACCTCTGTACCTCTGCAGTTGACAATTGACACCATCACAGCCTCCGAATGTATTTACATTTTTTACCAGACACACCCACGCTGAGCAGACGGAGCAGTTACTCACAGAGAGGATGTTGCAGGAGATCAAAACTGTGAATGTCAATGGGAAGTTTTTCAAGGTGACAGGAGCATCCAGCCATTAAACAAACAAATGACACTAGGTTGTATGTTTGAAGTCAGTGAAATGGAAGCATGGAGAGAATGCTACGTGTGATAACTGGATGAGGACAACAACCACAGAAGTTTGGGCTCAGCCAAAGTACACATTGTCCACACAAACAAGAAAACCACAAAATAAAAGAAAACCAGAAGTGTGTGAGTATGCAAGCATGGAATAACAAATGACACCCATATGGCGAAAAAAAAAAAAAAAATGCAGATACACACCCATTCATGGACACACGTACAACACACTGTCCGCTGTTCGGATCTAGATTTCATTATTTCGCGGCTGTACATAGATTTTTTTTCACTGTGTAGCTTCATGTCATTAGCTCACTTCCCAAGCCTTTTCTGTTCTTTAAATAGCAATGTGACTGACAACTCTAAATATACTCCTACTGTTCCCTTTTAAATGTGTCAACATGCATCACACATGTCAAGCACACTGCATATCTAACCAGCTCTCACATCACGAGGTTTCTTTTTCTGTGCAAACCATGGAGGTGTACACGCACGTCGAGTCAAAAAAACAAACCAACCACAGGCCATACCTGTGGAAAAGCTCCAACATGATGTTGCATCATACCCATCCACACTAGCACACTTCACAGACAGTGCAAAGCACATGCAGAAACACATGCAGATATGCATAAGCTTAAATTAACTGATACTATTATCAATTTTTCTTTCTTTTTCAGAGAGGTGAAAAAATCCAGGTCCCTCTGTCCTGGGCATCTTCTACAACACACTGTATATTACATCACTGATGATAATGAAAGTAACAGTGAATAGTTGCAACAAAAAAAAAACACGCGTGTAAATCCAAAGGTTGTAGACCAGCTTAAAAAAAATCTTGAGTCCTCTGCTGATTATCTTGTGTTCATAGGTGATTCCAGTGGCAGCTCTCAGTAGTGGAAGTTGTAGTAACAAGGCAGGATTGGTCAGCTTTGTCAGTGTGTGGACGAGCCTGGGCCATGGGATGACCAGGCTCTTTGGAGTTTAAGTTCAAGTCTTATATAGACACACACAATGTGGCCCCTCCCCTCCTTCCGTCTCCCATAACAACAAACGCTCTATAATCAAAATAGAGCCCATCTGTGCTCTGACACACCCCTTTGCCCCTTGCTCCATTCCCTACACTCCACTGGGGGAGGAGGGAAAAAGTGATCCTTCTATCGTGGCGAAAATTTGAATGTTTGAATACTCTCCCTTTTTAACCGCAACAGCCAGAGAGAGGCAGAGTGGTAGAGGGGGAGGAAGAGGGGGAGGCACAGAGAGAGAGAGAGGAAGGGAGGATAACTCCACCCTCATCTGTCTCTGTCTCTCATTCCATTATTTCCCGGTTGTTGTGCAACAGGGGGAACAGATTCCTGAGAAAAGAGTCACGGCTCTGTTGTAAAACTTACTGGCAAGAGTGACCCTCTGTTTTTTTTTTTCTTCTTTTACTGTTTCCCTCGCTCACTCTCTCCGTTCGTCTCTACTTGTTATCAAAACCATGTGTATGAGTGTGTGTGCTGTGAGGTCTTGGAGGGACACAAGGGCCACAGGGGAGCACAGGAGAGAAAGAATATGAGGGCTGAGATGAGGAAACAAGACCACAAAGCCTTGATATCTGTGTGTGTGCAAGAGTGGCAGTGGAAGTTGATCAGATGTTGAAACAGGTTACATGTTATACACATAACACAAACTGGTTAAGAGCAATGGTGTGTTTTCGAGAGAGGAAATTGATACTGAATATAAGCAGTTTTAATGTGGAATTGGAGCACATCAACTAACCATCTGCGGCAGTTGTCTAGATTATTATTTTTTTTTTAGTTTTAGGAGCGGATTTTGAGATACCCAAACAAACTAAACAGTTGTCATCCGTGTCATACATGTGGCAGACGTGATTTGATACGCTGCGCCCATAGCTGATGACACACAGGATGTGGAAGGGAGGAGGCTGAGGAAAAGTTTGAAACAAAACGAGGTACGGGCCGGTGGGAGATGAAAGAAAAAAGGAAAAGGGGGGTGGGGGTGGGGGGTTGTAGAGAGGAGAGAGCACACATCTGGAAACAATCGAAGAGTTCAGTCTGACATGCACATGCTTCAGCTATAAAAGAACAACATGTCCTTGAATCCTGTGCATTTAAACCTGTGAATAAAGCGGCCTGTATAACCTGGAGACACCTTCATGCATCCCTAAAACCAGAACACCTACAGCAGTCACTGATATACAGCGCTTTGCGTTTGGACGCTGGAGACCAATACTTCACTACACACTGCAGTGTTGCTGTAATGTAGATTAATTTGGCACAATAACCATATCTCATGTGTAATGATGACTCTAACAACTGTTAGAGCACGTGTTGTGTTCACATTCTTTAACTCTCCTTCATCAACCTTCATTTATACAGACAGCATGAGGTTCCGCTGTTACCCAGCTGTCACAATAGTGCACAAGCAAACCAAACTTTGCAAAGCTACGTTATGCAAAATGTTAGTCTAACTTATTAAATCAAGTTTTTTTTTTACTTTGGCTCTGATATAAAATTCTTGTCATAACTTTCCACAATCATGGTAAAATGTTCCCAGAGCCCAGAAATGTCAGACCTTTCCTGATACAGTGTTGTTTCTCTGAGGAGGAGTTTCAGTGTTCACTATTACCATTGTGTGTGAGATTACTAATGAAAAGCACTTACGTTACGTTTGTTTCTGTAAAACTTTTTCTCATTTTTGACATTCCCTGATATTTATCTAGTTCCCAAAAAACTTAAACAACCCCCTAAATGTGTCCATCTTTCAGCATCTCTAAAGTGCTTAGGGTGAACTCACGGCATGTGAAACACAGCTCTGAGAGCAGAATAAGACGATCTCTGACAATTTTCAAATTCTAATTCAATTCGTTCTAATTCAAAGACAATTCTACAATTGCACCTACTTTTTCCCAGTAGTGCTGAGGTGTGAAAGAAGTACACCGTACAACAAAGTACAACAGCATTAATACCTTCAAGGAGAGACTAGCCAATTTGTATATTTACTTGGGTCAAGGTTTTTAAGAGAGAGGAAAGTATGCAAGGAAAAGCACCCTGGAGGACTCTACAACAACAGGCTCTTACTGCTGCCTTCTACTGCAACCATTCAGAAACAAAAGGTCTTGGTTGTAGGTCTTACTGAAGGGTTACTGAAGTCTTTATTGTGTGTCTCTCATTCAAAATGGATTTTCACATTATTTCAGAAATTCAGCAGGAAAGCCACAGGTTGTCATAATGAATGTTAATTCATCCTAAAAATACACTCCTTACATAAATAGCATCTAAATGAAAGGCAGGATCTCATCTACATTTTAGCAATTCATTAAACAATAATTATCATTAAAGGAAATGAAGATACAAAAAAGAACAACATAATCTTATTTATTGTCTGTTGAAAGACATGTTCCCTGAGAAAGACATTGATCATTGTGTTGTTGTGAATCAAAGTCGTATTTATGGTTCTTTCTTTTATCACTGGAACCTCATGAGAAAGTCCTGGTAGCTTTGCCTCTGAACAGATGCAGCAGGAACAAAATGGCCACCAGGATGTGTCAGGACCTGAGGGTCTTGGAAAGACAGGAGGAGTTCCCTGCTCATGTTGTCAGGGATAACTCGGTCCTCCAATCCAAACACATGTAGAGAGGGGATCTGGAGAGGAGCACTGTAGAACTTTTGGTGTTCCTTACATGCACTCTGGAAACCAGCAACCAGGATGGCAAAGCGAAAGCTGAACTCTGGTTCCAGTTTCTGCTCCTGAAGAGAGCAAAGCATGGCCACAAAAGCTGCTCCCTGACTGAAGCCCATTATGCCGTCAAATGGACCTTGAACCTTCACAGCTTCTCTCACAACCGTCACACTCTTATCGAGACCCAGGCCTTCCTCACACCGCTGCTGAGCATTGAAACTCCGAGCCTGAACGTCAGAAAACCACCAACCTCTGGGGTCCTCATCGCCTCCAGGTCCAGGTCCTAAATCATTCTCCCTCTCTGGAGTTTCTGAAAAGGCACACAAACTAAATACTCAAGGGAGACTTCTTGTATTGGAGTTCTTTGCTCAAGAATGTAATCCACTACACATACTACTTCCAATTCTTTACTCAAGTCTGAGTACTCAGTAGTACAAGGCAATAAGTGCATGCCTCAAACTAATCTGGAGTAACTGTAAAATGCACCTGAAAAAGTACAAAATATAATTAAAATACTACAGCAAAAGTAATCATCATCATTTAATTTACAGATAATATTTTTGGATTATGATTATTGATGCATTCATATATAAACTTCACTGAGCATCTTAGATTTTAGGTAACCTACAGGTGACTAAACCCATAATAATACATAATTTAATGGTTATTGTACTAAGAAATTATGACTTGAGAATATTCAGATACAGTATTTGTCATTTTGGCAATGCTCAAGTTAATGAAACCCTTTGAATTAATTAGATTATATTACAGGTTAAAAATTCTAGTGTCCAAAGCCATTAGTAAGCAAAACTTGTCAAATAAACGTAGTAGAGTAAAAAGTTCAATGCATTCAAAAAAGGTAATAAAAATAGAAAAATTTAAACTTTAAAAAAGCACATATACCACAGTATTTAGACTATTTATAGTACTTGAGTAAATAGTTACTCTTCCCTTCATTGTGACTTGGTAGGAGACAGGTGTAGGAGCTGACCCACCTTCACTGAAGGTTCGCTGCACACTGTGCGGCGCACTCACGTAAACAAGCTCCACTTGTTTCTTCAGCAGCTTCCGCAGAGCTCCGGTCTTCTCACGGAACGAGCTGCTGTTCTGACGGTAACCGTGGATGCACAGAACCCGGAGAGGTGCCATGGCGGAGTTAGCCTAGCTAGCTAACCGGAGGAAATTAGTTTTTACTTTACACTGGAAGATTTTTATAATCACACTCTAGCAAGTCGTTTTCCAATACCGCACGACTTTCACTGATCAAATACACAGCGGGGAATCTGAAGGAGGAGAGCTGCGTACTTTGTTTTTTAAGTTAAAGTAATTTCTTCAGTTCCGCTGGTGTTGCGCCACCGGAAGAGAATCATAAAGCGCTTCCGGTTGATTCCTTCAAATTAAAACGACTAAAATCTATAACGTGAGAATGAATAGAAGTGGCAGAAGTAAAAAAACAAACAAATTCTTTACGTGAGTTAACATATGCTGCTACATGTTTTAAAATGTACTTAAAGTACTTACTCTGCTATTTGATGGCATTGATGTGCAAGTATATCTGCTACAAGTAACTAGTAATTAAAGCTGCTGTAAAATTATGTAAATTGATTATGAAATATCAGATCTTTTACATCTGTTCAGTGGGTCCAGAGATTGGGGCTGTGTCAGTATATACTGTAAATACTATAATATACATATTTCAAGTGCAAATATTCAGGTCTATGCACAGGATTTCGAGAGAACAATTTGCCATAGAAGATCAATGGCACAATGTCGAAAGGAAAGAGGTTACCATTGTGATGACCTGAAGAAAGAAGCTTCTTCTTATTCCCTATGTGTTGGACTTTTGTGATTTGGATTCTGTTTACAAAGATGTTTGCCAAAACTAAAGTGCTCAAATTTACCATTTAAAACATGTGATGCTTATGTTACATTTATTACGGTGATATTGTATCTAGCTACAGCATCAGTCGTTTTTTTTATCTGATGATGTGTGTGAAGCTTTGACAACCCTACTTTTTTTTTTTCTTGCACATCATTGCCTGCTCTGCTTTTCCCTCAGCAGCCACTCTGATTGACAGCTTGCAAACCATATGACAAATAGTGATAATGATGCAAGCTTGTGTTGACGTGAAGATCAAAGAGCTAAGTCATATTTCAGTTCAATTCAGCTTATTTATATAGAGCCTAATAACAACAAAAATCATCTTGAGTCACTTTACACTGTATGGTTTAAGACCTTATAGAATATGACAGAAAAGATGAGTAGGTTGTGTGCTCAGAAAAAATAAAACATATTTTTGTGTTGATTATGTGTCATTACATAACATGCAGACTACATTTTATCTATAGAGTTGAAAGTAAAGTTAGTGTGTTGTGACAAATCTCTGACACTGACAAGAGAAGAAACTCTGCGTTCTCTGGTTTATTTCTGTGCTGGTCTGAATTATTCAGCACTGGATATTTTCATCTTGTGTGTCTGCTAGTTCTTAAGTGATAACTTGACTGACAGAAGGTTAAGGTACATCCGAATCTTGATAATAAATTATTTGTGTGGCTATTGCATGATATATTATTGTAGAAAAGTGTAAAGAAGCAGACTTTGTAATGAAGATGTCAAAAGCTTTCTGGAACATTTTCTAGCTTTAACTATAGGAAAACATCTACAGAGTGCAGAAAGAAAGGTAACCAATATTTATGAAAAGAAAGAAGATAGAGTTCGTAAGTGACATTGGAAATAGGGAAATAATCAAGCAAATAAAAACAGCACTTGATTGGTGCTCTACTTATGGATACAGGGTGTGCTTACATTTCTGGTGCAGAAGGATTCACTCACCCACAGCTAGTATTTGGTGACCCGTAAAGACTTTTCTTGCTGTGACATCTCAGACAAGCCAGGTGATACAAAGCTACTGGCAAAATCATGAAATCTTTTGAGTCCTTAAATCTATCATCTCTCTGTAACAACAGAAAAATAACAAAGAACTTTATTTTTGACACAGATAAAAGTGAAATGCTAATTCTGGGCCACAGGAACTCACTTATCAGACTCTTTTTCAGCTTAAGTGACAACACAATTCTCCCAAAGGAATCAGTGAAAAATATGGGCGTTATCTTTGATCCAGATTCTCTTTTGACAAATATATGAAGGCAATATCCCAAACCCCATATTCTCACCTCAGAGTCATATGAAGGAGTTGGCATTTAGCTTGGCCTCATAAGGGGTGGAGGATGGCCCAAAGCAGTGACAGTTATAAAAGCTTGGCAGTCAAGGGACAATGAAGGATGGAAGAAAAGTCAAAAGACAAATATAAAGTTTCAAGTTTGCTCAGCGTAGATATATTATTGCATTGTCTTTCTTTCTCTATAATCTCTGCATATCCAATATACATTATTTAGTATGTATTGTTGTGCTGCTCCTTTCTTTTAACTAATTATACATTTTAATGATGAAAAATTAAAAACACGTTACTAAGATCTTGCTCTTGTGTGCGTTTGTGTGTTATGAAAGAGCTCTGGCTCAGGGCTTACAGCTGACGTGGTAGGTGAGCAGGGAGGACAACCACTGTTGTGAAGGTGTGGCCTCAGGACAAGCTCCTGATTCAGAAAGTATGTGAGCAAGAGTCTGTCAACAAGTGATCGATGGTGTTCAAATTTTTGGAGTGGAGTTGCATTCAGGCTCTGTCAATTAGGTTTGGTAAATCTCCTTGTTCCAGAGAAAGCATACAGTACTTTTGTCTTGCCATGACGCACATGGTAAAAAAAACAAAACAAACAAAAACGAAACAGAGACACACGCAAGGGAAAAGGCTGATGTTGATGTTCTCCAGCACTGGTGAGGAGCCATGTTTCTATTCCCCAGGGAGGCAGCAGAAGAGAGAGATAGGGACAGGACAGATAGATTGAGAGAGAGAGACCTTTGCTGGTGCAGACAAACTGATTCCCCAGTTTCATATTTTATTAGGCTGCTGCATACAGTACGCCAAGATAAACTAATGCAGTCTCATAAGAGTGCTGCAATAAATCCTGCTTTCATGATAATGTTCAGTTGAAAAAGTATCATATTCAGAAGGAAGATTTACTGAAGGACTGCATTTTAGCTTGGTATTTGGCTTAACGTATCCAATAAACCGCTGGCTGTTCCAGTTCCTCACACTTCCTGTTATACTCCTGTGGCTCATAAAACATAACAATATCATAACTTGCAGCATAATATTGTAATGTAGAACGAATAACATGTTAAACTCGACATTTAACTATGAAGCAATATTATAATGTTAATTATCTTAATTATGCTTATTAGTATATTAGACATTGCTTCTCCATAGTTGCTAAAGAACACGATATAATTATTCTATAGTGGGTCATAATGGGTATCAAATCAGCACTGCATAACTGTGGACATGGAGTCAACTTGTATTATAAGTAGTAAATTGTGGAATATTTTGGTTTAAATTACTAAATTAGCTTTTTCAATGTAATTAGTTATATTTTATGCTAGTTTTGGGATGAATATTCTTTAATTAGGTTTAGAGAATTGTTATGCTATAATTACTGCACAAATGGTAGTGCTTGGTTTAATCCCTCACAATCAAAACAAGCACATTTTTGATGTTTCTGCTTCAGATTTAATATTTTACTTTGAAGTGAGCAGAAATTACATTATGGGAAAATATTTCCCTGTAGAATCAATAAAAATGGGATTGTGTAAAAGGTTGAGATGAGTGTTTTGTAGTTTGGGTTAATGTTTGCAGAATGGCTACAGGCAAAAGGAGACAGTGAAGCAGATTTGTCCTAAAGAAGCTACCAGTTACGACTGAGAGATGGAATCAGGTCTCCTTTCATGATTTAATACAGTCCACAGGGGGGCAGTGGTGCACCATTCAGGATCTACGGTACAGAACTCACACCTTCTTGGCAGAATATCCTATCAGCAAGCTGAAAGTACCTGTGTGTATGAATACATGAGAAAACTAATAATAAAAATACATAGCATGTAATTGTACATAATAATGAGCAACAATAAAGTCATGCATAATATTATTAGGAAACTCAGTAAACACTTTGACTCAAATAGAAAGAATTCATATTCAAACTAGCAGATGAAACACTGGTCATGAGGACACAGGTTAAGCTTCAAAGCCAGAGCCAAGGTCCAAAATAGGGGGAGTAGTCATGTTCAGAGAGGTCAGAATGGCCTGCAGGTTGTGTCCTCCAGTGTAAGATCTGTGCTGCTGTCCTCTGCAGTGACATTATTAGAAATGCTGTCATTCAGCCATACGATCTGTGAAGTCTGTGTGCACATAAAGGAGGACAGAGAGGAGTATGACGAATGTCCTGTCTGCCTAGATTCTCACTGGAGCAAGCAATGTAGGCCATACACAATGTGAATTACCTTGTGGAAAAAGATAGATGATCTAAAAACACATCTTTGTGCTTATTCAGATTGTTTAGGTATTATACTCTTTTCAGGGAGACACCACTATGGTTCTTATCATAATAATCATAGTGCAAAAAACAGAGTGACAAAAGGCTGTTTTGTTGTTGTGTTGCTGACAGCTGACAGATGTTATCATGGAGTGGGACAAAGGTGGCAGGTGAGGCAGCAGAAGTTGGAGACATGTCAATAACTGTAAAGGAAAACGTCAGTTACTCAATGTTGGACAGCATCGTCATTCTTCTGCTAAATTATGCAAATAGTCTCAGACACTTCAGAAGCATCCTCATACAGGATAGATGCACGCTATCGCTGTACATGAAGTGTTGTTGCTGGGGTTTGAGGAATCACTCACGACACACGATGTTTCATTAAAATAAAAGTTAGATATTTTGTATGAGCTTAACTTCTGGAACTGATCTACAGTCTCCTCCAATGAAATTAGGAACCATTTGATGTTGCACACAGCTCCACTGAGTCACAGTGCAGCCTGTTACGAAGCCTCTCATTCTTTTCCTTTAGATGAAGTTTTCAACACTTTTCTGATACAAAATGATGCTTGAATTTATTCACTGACTCACTTGACTATTTTTTCTTACAAGCATTTAAACCTAAGTTACTAGTATTTATTTTAAGCATTCACTATGATTCTGCTCGACTCACACAGGACGGACTCCTTGCCATCTGAGCTCTTAATGTTTCGGAACAAACTGTACATTGTGACTCAACTAGTAGGAATGTCAGTCCAATAATCAGTCATACTGAATATTGGAAAAAGCTGGTTAAGTTGCACTCCAATTTTAACACATACTATAGTTCTTGTTAAGATATAGTGTCTTAACTATTATGTCAGAAATAAATTGCTTTACAATATAAGAAGTGTAGTTTAATGAACAATCTATTTGACCTACTTTTTTATGTCATACTGTACTGTATGACCATACTGTACAAGTATAGACAAATTACCTATGTACTTACGCAGCTATCTGGGTATACAGTGGCGTGCGAAAGTATCTGGCCACTTTGAACTTTTCCACATTTTGTCACATTACAGCCAAAAACAGGAATCAATTCTATTGGAATTCCACGTGAAAGACCAATACAAAGTGGTGTACACGTGAGAAGTGGAACGAAAGTCATA
>JAUYWH010000006.1:14816686-14840173 GCA_034779795.1 Ctenopoma multispine | reverse complement strand
TTATGCACACCCCACTTTTCAGTTATTAATTTGTAAAAAATATTTGGAATCATGTATGACTTTCGTTCCACTTCTCAGGTGTACACCACTTTGTATTCCAATAAAATTGATTCATGTCTGTGGCTGTAATGTGACAAAATGTGGAAAAGTTCAAGGGGGCCGGATACTTTCACAAGGCACTGTATATGAACAATTATTCTGCCAAAACCTTAGTTATAGTTTCAGTAAATGTTTTAGAAGGATGTCAGTGGTGGAATTCAACAAAAACATTTTACTTAAAGATTCAATACTGTTTCAGTAAAAATACAGTATGTTCCAAAATGTATTTTAATGTGGAGATGAGATGTTGAAGGCTCCCGTGATTCAGACTCATTGTACTGCACTGTCAGTAGTGATTATCAGCAGAGAAATTTGCTCCTAAACGTTTTTGAGGGAGGCTCTCAACGTGAACCAATCAGAAAATTTCTGTTATTTCTGCTAATTAACCCAGGCTGGCTTCAATATAGCTAATATATATATATAATATAATAATATTTGGCTAAAATATGACACACTATTGTAGATAAAGCTAACTAACAGAACATAAAAGTATTGACCACATATAACAGTAAAATGCTGCATATAACATGAAGCATCTGTTTGAACACTGGATGCAAGACTTTGTTTCATAATGGCAGCAAGTAGCTGAGTGGGTAGCTGAGGGTGAGCCGTTTGATTCCCAATCCCACCAGGCTACATGTTGAGGCGTCCTTGGAGAAGACACTGAAACCCTGTAGTAGCGCAGACATGTACTGACTGGCAGCTGTCCAAACAACAATTTCCTGAAGCGGGTCAATTAAGTATGTCATTATTAATATTACCCTGTAGTACTCATGTTTCAGTAAAGTAATGGTTTTGTTTAGTGCCAGGAAATATATGAGTTTCCATCCGAAAAGAGTAATTCTTTAGTCTCACATGATTCTCTCATATGTGGAGACTATGTTTCTGTAGTGGCAATGAAGGTCTTTTTCATTGTAAAAAAAAAAAAAAAAAAGCTACTGGTCTCTGGTGTGTTTCAAAATGAATACATCACTGTTCAGATTCACAGTCCACTGGCTGCTGAAACGCTAGCAGAACTTCAGTGGATTGCAAGTGGTCCTGATGCTTTTGGCTGCAGGCTTTCATTAAAAAATAGATCAAAGAGATCAAATTGATAAAAGTCTAGAAAGGGGATAAACCGTGTCGCCACCAGAAATTAAATTTTATGATCAGATGCATGGGAATCAAACATTGAGCATGGGAAATCCCACTATTTACTCCCACACCATCATCCACGTCACATGCTGCTCAATTATTAAATTTTATGTTACAGATATTTCAAGATCAAGTAACTGAAGTTCAGCCACTGCATATGTTATAAAACATTAACCCGGTCCCTCTCTTCTGTCAGCATAAAGCAATAGTTCTAGCACAGGGATGCTGATCTTCTTGCAGATGGTGCTTTCTTTGGACAAAGGCCAAGATTCAGAGAGACAAATGACTCTGAACTTGTGCAGAATGGTATATTAGGGCATTTGGGTTGTGTAAAGAAGTTTCACCAGTTCGTAACAGAGGATACTGCAGCAGAATAAGTGTCCTGAGGGAGTCAGGAGGGTAGACACGGTGGACACAGTAGATGAAGATTGAAGAGGCGAACAGAAAGCTACTGTATTAGTGCTCTCAGGGAGACAATGAAGAAATACATTGCTGTCTAATGTCTAGTGGTATTTCAGATGCCTTGAGCAAATGGGAAACATAATGGGGCTCACAGAAGAGGCACTGAAAAAGTTACATACTGTACTTTCTCACATTTTCTTGAAACATACTCTAATATTCTTAAAATGTATCGGTAGAGGACCATAGACGTGCCTTTGCACGTCATAGCTTACCTACATAACTACAAACCCCCAAAATTGTATATAACTTTTATATCTGCTTTTCCATGGCAAAGGGTCTACTTGGTGTTGCAATATGCAAAATGCAATATGTATACAGACAGTCTGATATGAAATCAGCTTTTAATATCGTTTGTATTATTATGTCTCTACGTTAGCTTTCACTCTTAACTATAAATGGCTAAATGAATGCAGACATACAGACACGTTTTAGTGCTCATTATTAAGCTATCCCATTTAAGTGGAGTTATCGAGACATCTGAACATTTGATCAAAGAGATGTGGTTATCTTCCGTATGTCACTGCCGCATCCAGCACCTAATTCTGGTTGCTTCATTCTGCTACTTTATGCTAATCTAGTTGCAGACTCATGAGTGTTTTCTAAAACTCACACCAAGTGGACAGTCAAAATATGTGGATGCTGTGAGACAGCATGGTGTTGTTAGGTAAAGTTTTGGGTGTTGCAGCAACTTAAAAGTGCCAACGGGAAGATCGCCTTGGAAATCAAGCCACAGGAAAAACAGATGCAAAAATTACTATTTTGTATTAACATTTAATGAAATAATGACAAGGATGTACAAAGTGTAGCTGTAATGACAAACCCACAGAGAATTATCACTCAACATTGCAGCACTGAAGTGCTTCTAACCCTCTTTTAGCACATTGTGTTATTTTTTTTGGCACATTTACTGTATGGCTCAGTCCCTCAGCTCTCATCAATCCATGTTCTGTAATCACTAAAGGGCAAAAGTCTCTCAATTGTTCAACAAACATTTTAGTTTCTGGAAACCACACTGATAACATAACTAATAACCACAAACTGATTCGAGAATAAATGATAAATTAAATTAAAGAGTAATTAAAATCTAATGTTCCATCATCTGTCATGTACGCGCACAGATCTGCCCTCTGTGTCTGTGTGCCTCACATGTCTGACATGTATAGGGAATGTTTTTTTTCTCATGGTTCATTGGCTCCTTTCACAAGATGATTTGTGCACCTACTGTACGTATAATTATTGCATTTACATTTGATGTCAGATACACACACACACACACACACACACACACACACACACACACTCAAATCAGCAGCCTCTTACTCAACAGCACCCTCCCACTGTGATTTTTCTGTGCTATGACAAAAGAATTATGAAAGGAATTTCTCACTTTCTCACTTTTTTTATTTTCCTTGCAATTATTAAACTTGATTAAACGATTGCCTAATCAAGTCTCCGTCTCTCTGCTCGCAAAGCAGTCAGTGTTTTCACGTGAGCTGTATCACTTCTGAAACTGGTCTGATCTGAACATGAAATAAGCTTCAATATATGGAGACAAATGGCTTTGGACTATTGTCAGTAGTGCATGTAGCATCTCCATCTCACCTTATGTATTTGATCTGCCCATTGTAAACAGACTTCAAATGGTAAGAATAATAAAAATGTTGCATATTTAACTGCTAGACTGTTAAGAGTCTTCTGAGCATTACCTGCTATGTTAAGAAACCCCCGCTACGACCTGGTAGTAAGACAGTGTGGACCTGCTTCAATGCGAAGTAGCTCCTAAATAAATGTCTTTTCACTGCCTCTGTCTCTCAGCATCTTTGTGACTTTTCTTTTTTTCAGTTTTTATCTTTAAGGATGTGACACTAGCTTTAGATAGGTGTCACATATAGTCTGTGTTAGTTGGGTTTGCTAAGGGTCTTTTGTTGCTGTGAAAGCACACACAGGCTTGCTGCTGTGTCATGATGTACATGCCAATTAGGGAGAGTTAAAAACACACCCAGGGGAAAAGGCTGTTGTTGACGTTCTCTCGCACTGATGAGGAGCCATGTGTCAATCCTCGAGGGAGGCAGAAAGAGAGTGGAAATAAGAGGCGGTGTGATAAAAAGCTAAGGAAGAAGAAAGAAAGTGGGGAGTTCCTGTACTCAGGTGTAATGTGGCCCTTCCCTGTCACAGTGATTTATGAGGAACAGTGATATTATAATATTTCTGCTGCAAATCAGAGAAAGGGGAGCTAGAGGTAAGGGGAGTAAGGAGTGTTTGACACAAACAAGTCAGGCAAAGGAGCAAAACACACATAACAAATTATGAAAGAAAACTTTTAACAAAATAAGACAAGTGGACACAACACCTAATAAAACACATGCTGCTCATGAGTTACAATCTGTGCCTAAAACCCAAATACTAAACACCGGGATGTTTAAAACATATGATGTTGCTGCTTTGCTTCCACCATTGTAACCATGGGAAAGTCCTTTGTGAGTCTTAGAACTGATGAACTCCACTTTTGTTGAGTGTTGATTTGTGCTTAAGTGATTTTATAGGTCAGATGAACAAACATCATAGTTTGGGACCTTTTATTCGTTAGTGTGTGAGAGATGCAGATGTTCTCTGTAACAGACAGTATAATAGAAGCATGTTCCATTTGCGCTTTACGTTCATCGGCAGAGCTGTGTGAACATGTATCCATTGCTCCTTATGTGGTTTAATTAACCTTATCATAGCTCAACATGCACACAGAGGAAGGGAAGACTGTGTGGAAATAGTGATAACCTTGAGAGAAGGTTTCTCTGTCTCTCTATTCCTATATGAACTATTGCTCTCCATCGCCTCTCTTGTATCCTTATCGCCTTAATTTATGCACTAACAAGTATCTCCCCCAAGCAAAAACACACTTTTGTGTACATACTAGCATGTGTTTATGCCCAGTATACTCACTGCTCTGCTATAAGGTTGTTGATACATTATTCTCACACTGAGCACCGAGCTCATAAAATTATGAGCTTCAATTTCCAACATGACAGCTTGTGACATTTCCAAGATTTTAATTAACACAAAATAATATAGATTATATTTCAAAAAGAAATATTGAGTTGGGAATACACTTATGGGACTTCCCCGCTGATCTCAATTAATGAGAATACCAAGAACCATGAGATCAATCGATCTTTCACTGGCAGAACATTTACATTTTTAGTGTACACATTAACTATAAAAAATAATTTATAGTGGCTGCTATTGGGACTTCTAGTCAGCATCACCTTTAAACCTTCATTCTGAAAACCTCATCTAAAACTTATATCAAAGAAATGTGTGCTAGATCCGTTTTGTTTGTCATCAAAAGAGGGAGTAAAATAAATGCCACAACAGTAAAAAGAAAGGACTTCTCACCAAGATTTAAGGTGAAAATGTTCCCACAAATGGCACTTTTTCTGCTGCCATTGTGGCACAAATTGTCATGTACAGGTCAGTCAGTCCAACTCCCACTCAGGTGTGGTTCAGGTGCCATACTCCCACTTAGAGAACAGCACAACATTAACGCACCTCTCGTCGGAATACACACACAACAAATTTTACTTCAAGTAGGACATTAACAACATTGCCAACTGTCATTAGCGACAGATAATAGGTGACGAGGAGAGGGGGAATTCAGGGGCTGCACATTTAATAATAATGGCATACAAAGTCATAAAGCTGAGAGATATGTGGAGTGATGCAGGAGGAGCGGCGTGAGATGAAATGAAAGGGGGCAGAGGGGGATTAGCTACAGCAATTAGCAGCTTCTAAAGTAATCACACTCATTAGTTGCTATCAGATCGGGTTAGGTGGTTATAAAACAAGAGAGAGAAAACGAATGAGAAACATGTATGGAGCATATTTCTACCTACTTTTTCCTGCTCTACTAATGCAAGTGTTATATCATGGGATGGAGGAAATCGTTTTCCTTGCTGGAAGTAGAGATACCGAACTGCAAAAATGCTTACAAATGAGCTTAAATAAAGGAATCAGCACTATAGCAAAGTCACACAAACCCACATGAACACAATTTTTTGCCACTTCAGAGCATGTGAAACAAGATGTAATCTGGTGGTGGTAAAGTAACTAAGTGCATGAACTTAAAGTATTCCTTTTGTCTGCTATTTCATACTTAGACTTCACTGCAGAGGCAAATATAATACTTTTACGACATTTATCTGCTAATTATAGTTACTATTTATTTTTCAGAATCAGATTAATAATACAAAATACAGTGTAAGCATAAGACTTTACTGATCTCCTTTGTGAACTTAACAAACCACTGAGCAGCACATAAAGTAATTCAAATTCCAATTATTAGACTGAAAATAAAGCCAATAATTATCAAAACAATGTGTAAGGTTATTAAAATAAGCTCCAACGTTAACAGCAGGAAGCCCTGAACACATTAGTGCAGATAATTCACCAATATAAGAGAAATTGTAGTTTTAGTGCTTTTAGTTTTCTTTTAAGCTGGTTTCGTATTTTTACTTGAGTAGCATTTTGCTTGCAGTTTTCTACTTTTTGTTTTCACACAAAATTGATGTTTTGCTTTGTTTATTAAGATTTGTGACTTGATTTAGTCTTGTCTCAAGATATTTGAGTGTTCAAAAAAAACGTGCCTCACTTATTTAAAACAGCACCTTCTTAGTTCAAAAGAAAGTTCAAGGCCATTTTTGGGCTAAAAGTCATGAGTCAAAAGTTTGAATTTGTTATAAACAATGCCCCCCACACAGTATTTTGCTCTGAGAGAAGCAGAATGTCCTGTTTTATTCTTTCATGAGAGAAAGTGCAGTTCACTTTAATACACAAATAAAAAAAAAGTACAGGACGACAAGGAGGAGAGGGAACAATAAGGAGTTGCTCCTCAACCAGAAGGAGCTTGTGTTTTTTCACTGTTGGGAGGTTTTTAACCACTTCTCTACACTATCTATGAACTCCTCGAGGAGTGCTTTTGGTAGGTGTCTTCTCTTATCTGTGTTCGTAGTGCACTCTGAACAGAAAACTCAGTCTCGATTGCATTAAATGTGATATGGATATGGTGCCAGTGACACTGGGTCAATACAACCGACAAAAGAGAAGGCTAAAGACAGCGTGTTTTAGCTCACTCAGCAGTCCTCTCTCATCCTCAGAGGCTCCATACACCTGATACATAGTCCACACACTTCTCTACACTGTGCTTCTCACTGCCCCTCTCTTACTTTAATAATATCTCAGTATACTTTAATATGACTCTTTCACTTATAGACTCATTATCAGTCCGTAAGTGAAAGAATCATTACAATAAATCAATGAAACAGCTGAAACATTTTATGAAATATTTTCTGGCTGGGAGTTAAATTAGTATAAACACTGCTCTGTTAGGGCCATGGAGTTGTTAGCCTAGCTTAGCATGTGGTAAGTTGCCATTTTCTGTACAAAGTATTGGTGCTTAACTGGCTAAGAAATTGTTCTCGTCTTGTACAACGTGCTTTTATAGCTGTGCAGACATATCTTTTTCAGGAGATTTTTGCTAATAACTACCCTCTGCCATGACTAACTTCCTAAACAAAAAAATCTGGATAAAAGTGGAACAAATCCCTGCTTATTACACTGAAAGAGCAGGGAAGACTTTAATAGCTTAGGGCAAATAAATTTAAAATTCACAAGGCAGGCCTAAAATATAAATTTCCTTTCTAATTCTTCTACCAGCCATATTTGGTACACAACCATAACATTTTCTGACAATGCGGGAATACGTTTTAGTTTCATTAGTGTCATTTACTGCTCATAGGTCCACCAGTTTTTATAAGCTAAAAATTACAAAATAAAAGTAAATGAAACAACGTGCAATGGAAACAGAGAGGTTATCATCAATGTTATTATGCATTTGGTTTAATATTGCTGATTTGTAATTTCCTGCTGTATTCAATTAAACATTTACATATCTGTCTGTTATTGAATTATTCATGAATGTTTTATTGCTAAAAAGACTTATGTAAGAAATTTTACATTTGACAGTGTTAAATGTTAAGTATGAGAGGCGCTGTTTAAAAAAAATGTCTGATACAGCATTGCATTCTGGAAATATTAAGTACTTACAGAGGAGGAAATGGTGGAGGAGACGAGAGTCATGTGAATTACAGTTGTAATTCACATGAGCATATCACAGAGCTTATCTGGTCTGTGATATGCTATTTATGAGTCGAATAAATATGTGGAGCAGTGACGGGTCGAAAGGCCTCTTAGCAAAGAAAGCACTGCACTCTGTAGTGGGTTAGGGTTAGGGTTAGGGTTACTATGTACTTTGCTTGCAAATCTTTTGTTGCACTTTTCATAGAGATAATTGTATTGTCTAGCATCAGCTCCTCTTTTAGTGGTGTCCCTGTTGCACAAACATCGATCCACATAGACTCAACATATAATAACTTAAATAAAAGGGAACCTTTATAAAATAATCTTAAAATAATCAATACCGACTAGTGATAATTGAGTTTTTCTCATGGAAGGACCAAAGACATCAAAAAATGTAGCCAGAGACCAGGGGAGGTTATTCCTCTGTGCTATAGTGAATAAAGCAGCTGACATGATCCTTAGCTTAGTTTGGTTCAGTCCTAGTGCACGAGTGGGCTAAATTAATTCAGCTAAAAATAGTCCCCAGCAAATGTATCATGTATGTACGCCTGTTTGAGTCAAACTACAGTGCATATATATCAAAGTTGTTGACAAAGAGTTGCTTATTTTTATTTCAGCAGTTATGTGATGGAATTTATTTTGAGTCTTGTTTTTGGCCACCAATAAATGTAAGTCTAACATTTCCTCTCTTTTTCGCTGTATTTTTGATATTTTCGGGCTTATAGAGCTTTTTAGCTCAAATCAAAAGAGGCTGCTCAAAAAAGAGCTATAAGAGTGGTGAGAGTGAAGAGTGAGATGAATCCAATCAGTTGGAATCTAAAGCTCTGTGAAACTCAGGTGAGCTGAATTTTGTTGGTGATAATTTTCTGTGCAGTAGCCTCATTATTATGAACAACCTCTTCCACATTGTGTCCTTTGTTATTTCATACATTATGTTATGTAAGGTTATGTAACCTACAATATATACTGTGCAAAACTGTACAGTGAAACATACAATGTTAATTTTTTTATAAAAAAATAAGACGTAGGTTTACAATGCATCGGCCCCCCATTTGTCTTTTATAGCCACTGAAACCACTTGTGCATGTTTCAGAGTGTGAATAGGAGCATGTTTGTCTGTATGTGCACACCTCAAGGTGAAGGCCAACGGCCTCTCCCACAGGGACCAACAGACGCATATTGTTGTGAAGCTCAACAGTAAACACGCCACTTTGTCTTCCTTTCTTCTCCTATCGCTCTCTCTCTCTCTCTCTCGGTCTCATCTCTCCAAAACCCTGTAAAACAAGATAGACAGCGATAAAATACAACAGGGACAGAAAGATAAACGATAGGACAAGCGAAAGATATGGATTGTGGAGATAAAATAACTCCTTCATTTGGACTGAGTCTCAGAGGAATAAATGCACTGTGTGGGCAGCCACTGCTGACGGTTTACAATCTAGTCTATAGTAACCGCTTTTATATAATCTATTGAACATTTCTATCTGCAGCTGTGGCATTGTTCCCACCTGAAATTACTATAAGTCCAAATGAGCTGTTGATTGACCAGAGAGGAAAAAGCTGCATTGTGAACCCTGCTGGGGGGTCTTTTATTATTGTCTGACCACCTTTTTTCATCTTATAACAAAAAGGCCATGTTTCCATTTCCCCTTTTTGGCTTACAAAGTGGCTTAATGTGTCTTGGTGGTTTCTGAAATGCAAAGAAATAAGGGAGAGGGAAGGGTGTTTGCAGGAAGTGAGAGCAGCTACAGGAACCGAAGAGTAATTGAAGAACATGGAGTCCACAGTGAGGACACAGTGAATTGTAGGAGAACGAAGCTACAAATTTGCTGTGGTTAACAACACGGTGATCGATAAGCCTCATCATGTTACCCTTCAGAAGCAAAAAGGGGAGATGGGATGCTTGAGGAGTTGGATTTTATGTGTGTGTCTGCGTGTTTGTGTGGCTGACCAACGCTACAAATGAAGGTGGTAGAAAAGAAGTATGAGTGTATGAAAAGGGGAAGCAGAATAGGGAGTGGACCTTTCAGCTGAAAAGGTCATCCAAACAGTTCCAATTTTCAGGTTAATCAGAGAGGGACGGGGTGGACACTAATCGGCTGGTCAGAAGGTTGTGAAAGGTTGCTAAAAGGTTATAGAGGTCGCCGCAGCCCAGCACAGATCACCTGTCCATCATCTCTGCGAATGACCTATCCTCGCAAGGGGAGAAGGAGAGCGAGACAGAGAGGAGTTAGTAATGTCTCTGTGTTGCATAAATTTTGCTTAGGTGAGGCTAACACAGCATTTACTGAAAACAGGCACAGCTCATCTGGTCAAGACAGAAATTAGCCTCCCAAGAGCAGATAAGAAGGGAAGGAAGTCATTTATAGCAGTGATGTAGGGCTGTTACGGTTGGGAAGGCAAAGGGTGAAAAAGGGTAGAGGATGTTTACAATTAGAGGAATCCAGAAGACAGCGTGGACTCAGTTAAAGTGCTGGAAAAATACTGAGCGGGACACATAATCTCATTAACTAAAATATAAAGTATAAGGCTATATGTCTACTTAGTTAGTAGAAGCAGATGGAAGATATGATGTGAGAAAGACAAATTGATAGAAATGTTGGTGTTGATTGAAATTTACAACTGTCAGAATGTGGTTGTTGTGAATGGTGGACCCAAATGCAGACCAGGACAAGAGAGGGTTCCAACAAAAGAGTTTTAATATAGTTTAACATATATACAAACAGAAGGTAAAACTGAACAGAAAATCACTCCAGGTGGAGGCAAAACTACTACATGAAAATAAACACAAAAGACAGGGAAGTTGATCGGAGGAAAGGGGGAGAACATAGGAAGAAGAAAGGACAGAGGAAGAAACTAAACCCAAACCAACTTACTGGAAAGAAGAGACGAGAGGAATGACTGGCTGAAGACAGGGTGACTGGCATGAAAACAGGTGGCATGGCTGTATGATCTGACAAGGGAAAGGAGGAAGTGCAGGTGCTTAAATAGTAAGTGGCTGATGGGAAAGGAAGTGCAGCTGAGGGCAATCAGGGAGTGAGAGTGGAGAGAGGGCGTGGCTAAGGTGAGGGAGGAGAAGAAAGACATGGAAAAACAGACGCACAAGAGCAAGGGGAAGACATGACACTGACAACAACAGTGTCCCCGATGACCTGGTTCACCTCTATAATCAAAACACCAAGTTTCTGTGACAGACAATATACAAGAAGCCTGATATTTCCTGGTATTTATTAAAGATTTTGTTCTACCTACCGAGCAGTTTTAA
This sequence comes from Ctenopoma multispine, assembly GCA_034779795.1. Classification (NCBI taxonomy): domain Eukaryota; kingdom Metazoa; phylum Chordata; class Actinopteri; order Anabantiformes; family Anabantidae; genus Ctenopoma; species Ctenopoma multispine. The sequence continues at coordinate 14,829,084 of JAUYWH010000006.1, read as the reverse complement.
TCATGGCATACAACCCACAAACAATGACTGGTTACCTGCCAGAGTTACCAGTAAGAAGATAATAATAAGCAACATTTGGCAGATGACTGACTGGACAGACAGATGGTGAGTGACCAGTGATGAACATCAGAGCCAGGAAAAAGACACTTGGCAAGAAGATTTCACACACAGGAGTCAAACCTGGTTTGGAGATAATGTATTCGCTTTATAATGTTGCATAACTGCAGTTCTTTCTTTGATAGAAAATAGCAGTCGACTGGAGGTGTGGAAGGTATGAATAAATGGATGAGACGATCGTTTTGTTTTCACATGAGAAGCACTTCTTGACAGACTGATGCTCAACTGTCACATACCAAAACGTTGATGTTAAAAGATCCCCTCCAGACGTATCAAGACATTTAAAATACCCTCTTTTGAATAACAATTAGTGTCTGAAATGATTTTCAAAGAAATATGTTGAGATACCTGGTTAAATTCTTAAAAGCACATCTACTCCTTCTCTCTCGCTGGAAAAATCTAGAGTCTATGAATATGCAATATGGATCATTTCAAACGTTCACTGAAGAGCCTGCTCTAAAAGTATGTGCGCTCGAGGGTTCAGGTTTCCACATCTCACTTGTGTAAGATGCATATTGGACAAGGAGTTGTGATGTTACAAAGTGCTTCTTGTACGCGTCAAACTCCGATTTTAAGGTGAGCACAGAGAAACGTTCCCCCTTCAGCAGATAAATGTAAAAACAGCTTTGTCATGTCAAACTCTGCACATGCATCACTCTGCACAGTGAAAGCTCAAGCATCCAAGTGAGTTAACAATAAACAAAACATATTTTTGAGAGGAGGGGGAGTTTGACATGATCTCTCTTGTCTGTTTGGTACATTTCCACAGACATGACAGTCAGTCAGTCAGTTTTTATGTTCATTTTGTGCCAAACACTTAACCTATCTCACAAGATGTCAAATGTTAAAAATACAGCTTTAGAGTACAGCTAGAGTACAGCAAGAGTTCCTCCAGCACACACACAAAAAGCTAAAGAAAGGTGCAATCCATAACTTTATATATTTAATCTGTGTAGTAAAATTTCACAGAAATTGCACAAACATTTGAAAATTCAAACAAGTTCTCCAACCTGAACAAGCGTGTAGATTGTTTATCTCTCCTCTGTTACATGACTCATAGGATCATCTATTGAAACAGCAGTCTAACAGTGGTGGCTGGCATTAAGAATCTTTGTTAACATGGAAACAATTAGAAATACTATGTTATGAAAGTACTTCCTTAACGTAACTGGAGCCTCGTTGTTACAATCATTAACATGTTAATTGTTGTAGTCAGTGGTAGATAAAAACTACGGTTTACCCTGGAATCAAACGTTGATCTCTTGTGGGAAAGTCCTCCGTTTTCTCACCCATCCATCAACCACAACCTCTTCTCATCACCTAACCTTTTCCTTTGCTTGTATCTTAATTATCACAGCTCTGAACTGGACTCTGAACTGGACATAACTATTTTATAGACAAAAGATGGTCTCATGACTCTGTAGTGTATCATGCTAATAGAAGATAATTTTGCCTGGAGCCTCTGGCCTCAAGCAGATCCTGAAACAACTAATTCTTTCTCACACAACTGCTAGATGCTTAATAATAACTATATAGAGCATAGATAAATTATTAAACACATAATTACCTCTACCTTATTCATATTTAATTTCACATTTATCATCCTATATGTGCCATGTAACTAACTCTGACTATACTCTTCAGCAGATAGATATTATCCCATATCTGAAAAAACCTATGAACACAATTAAAAAAACAGGACTATTACTGCATGTTTAGAGGACATAATACCATGAATACTTGACTGTGCAAATAAAGTATAATTTATAAAATATAATCTATCATCATCTTAATTTCATAAAAAATATGCAGATTTATTCTAATAAGACCTAGCAGCACCTTACTTTCAAGTGTAAAATTGATGTATTAGTATCCAGTGCCCATACAAATCACTTTCCCTTCCCCATTTACTTATGATGAGTTGGTGAACTTGTATAACATTATAACCTGGGCATATGAGAGTTGGAATTTACAGACACTCTGTCTTTTTTATGGCCTTATAATGCCAAAAATTATTCTAGAGCTGTATTCCAATTACAGAGGAAAGTAGAACATGTTTTATTAGGCCACTTATACAATGAACATGCATATTTGTCTCACTGTTGAAAATAGATGTATCATGTGGATCTTTGCTTTACAGGCTCATGTTTTATACAAGAGTGCTTACACTGTAATACTCTTCACACTTTAATCAGACACTGTGACCTGCCATTTCAAATAGTTTTACATTTAAATGTTCAAAGAAATACCAAATCATGAGAACTGTAAAAATAAACAGACCCCCTGGCTCACTGCAAAAGTAGACAGAAATTATAGTTTTTTTCTTCTTCTTGTGAAATAATAATTTGCTTGTGTTATATTTCAAACTCCTCAAACAATTAAGGCTCTCTTGACCCAGACTCCACATTTTATGATTGTTCTGTTAAGTGTAATCAGTTCATTCTGCATCTCAAATTAAAAAAACAACACAATGATTCTCCAGAACATCAAATTTCCCAGTATTATATAACAATTCTTATTTAATTTTTGAGTAATTGGTCTGTTAATAATAAAACCACTGCTGAAGATATGCTATAGTTTCTCTCTATTGTATTATTCTTATATCGTATTATATAGGGAAACTTTGCTGAATCCCTCTGTGGGAAGTCTGTTTAATCCAACTGCTATAACCAATGAAGCTCAGCTCTTAAATTTCTTAGAAAGAAGGGGGTGAGACACAGTAATGGAAACACATAAGACATAGAGAAATTGAAATAAACATCAGAGGAAATAAGAAACTCAGGAGTGGGTGGATTGGCTCTGATACATCCTCAACTTGACGGAAGGAACATGGTGCGGACTTGTACTCCTATACTGTCAGTGAAGTCTCTACAGACCCAAGATTCCACCTCAGACCTTCTTATTAGTACACAGAGCTGACAAACATAATGTAGTTCTCAGACCAGCTATCATAATCCTTGCCATAAACCTGTGCCTCACTAGCAATCAGCCGGGGCAATTGAAAATGCCTGTGTGGGTGTCACAGACTATACAGTCAATGGTGGGTGTACATACGCTTACAGAAAACCCTCTAAAATGTATCCTTTAGGTTGGAAATAGATATGATCCATACTGCAATTATGCTTAGTGGTCATAACAGCTATGACAGGAGGGAATAAAAGAGAATCACTTCATGTTGTATAAAGGTCAACAAAGTCAATGTAGGACAATGTGGACCAATAGTTGTTGTTAGTTCTTTCCTTAACTATTTGTTTGTTCTTGTCTCCATGATGATGTTATCTCAACTCAAACTCAGAGTTAAATACTGCTTGCAGAGGGTTGGGACAGATGACCTGTCAAGGTGATTATTGAGGTTGGACAACTTCTTTTTTATGACAGTTTTGAGCTTTGATATATTAAATCTGCTTTTGATTGAGTGCTTTGAAATATTTTTCTTGCTCATAATTTAAATCTAGTTCCTCTGTTATTGTTGTCTGATTAATTTAATTCAATTTGAACTTAGGTATTAATCAATTCCTTCCCATCAGTGAATGACATTTGTTTTTTGAGGTACTCCAAGCCAAAGTACATTTCAACCTGATGACTGTGCTACATAAAAAATTAAGGGATCACAAAAACGATTTGCGTAAATAATTAAAAATGTATGTGAAAAATTGATGGCAATTGATTTGGTTGACAAAGCTATAGCTCTAAATGTTAAGGTGGAGCTTGAGGATTCATAGGATGAGTCTCAGCTCCTAAACATTAGGACCTAAGGAGTAACATCTTAATATGTTAGTCTTAAAGGATTCATCTCCTGGTGACCATGAACATTTGTACTGAATGTCATAGTAATCGATGTAGCTGTAGCAGCTGTTGAAACATTTCAGTCTGGACAAAAGTGGGCCTATAACCAACCCTGCTAACCACAGAACCACACTTCTATTGACAGTGTATACTGAGCTTTTACACGGTCACTCGATTTTAGTGAGGTAACTGTCCAGTACCAATCCTCTTTGCCTTGGTGGACAAACGTGTGCACACAGTTCTACAGCAAAGTGAAATCCATCAAATAATGATGTCAAAGGGTATCTTTAGTGTCAGTATTGAGATATCCAGGGAGAACAGTCAATGTATCCATATTGTATGGCTTGTAGTCAATGTGCAATTAAAAAACTAATGCTTAAAATAAACAATTACAGTGTAAGGGATAAGACTGGTGATTTTCTATGTTTTATTCAGCAATACATATATTTTATTCATATAAAAAGCCTAAACCAACAAAACCGTCAGCTGCGTCTACTTACTATAACATCCGTAAATCCAGAACCTGGTTTTAGCTTCTTCGTCTGTGCCATACGCCTCCGTTCTTGTTCAAAATCTATTAAAAACCCATCAGTAAGCCACACTGCTGCACTGGCTGACATGTTTCTTCCTCACAAAAAAATGTGAGTGTAGAAGAGCTCCAAAGGCTATGAACGACAATCACTTTTTCCAGTCTCTAAAATGGATTTCCATCAAGTAAAAAGTAATGGTTTCTGAACAACAATGAAAATCTATGGCACAGACGAATAAGCTAAAATCAGGTTCTAGATTCACAGACGTTTCAGTGAGTAAATGCAATTTATTGTTGGTTTTAGTTTTTTCATGGGATTTGCTGACAATAACAAAAAATATTGGAAATCACCAGCCATATCCTTTAAACACAATAAAACCACTCAACAACAGTGAAAAGGAGAGAGCAGAAGACCGGCATAAACTGGACAACATGAGGATCTAGCGAGCAAGGGAAAGCGGGATGTGTCAGTTCTGCCCTAAAAATGAGGTGACAGACAAACATCTTCTCCTCCACTGTAGCAAATCTGATACAAAAAGCGACCAAATTCTTGACAAAAGTAAAAGAGAAATTTAAAGCGAATCAAAATACAATGCCTCACAGGAGAGAAAACCTCTCCAGAGACAGCTAAATATATCGGCACATGACACAACCACAGGAAAAAACGTTTGAGAAACTAATTGCTCAAAGACATTTGCCTGTTTGTCTGTTGTTTGTTTACTTTTTTCAAATTTTTGTCTATCATGTTACCCCAACATACAGAGAGCAGACAGCCTTTTTCATGGGTTTAGAGATTTTGAGCACACTAGCTTAGTTAACTTGTCCAGCCAGGGAAATCTTCACACTGCAGACTGATACCCAGGTCAATAATTTTGAGTTTTCCTCCCTGTTGTGTTACAAGATCCATAACTACGTCAATCACAACAAACAACATAATAATAATAGTACTCCAACCATGGGTGGTGGTAAAGTGTCACAAAGCACAGATAAAAACCCTCTAAACAAAATCTAAACTATCTCTCCACACTGTGTATATGTATATGTATATGCAGGCCAGACAAAAAACAGTAGATTATTGTGATTAGTTTCCACTAGTCCTCTACAGACTTCCTTAACTAGATCCTCTGATGTGGTTTTATAAATGTATTAAAGTATTAAAGTCTATTCTTACTTATAAATTGATCCTTAAAAATATTTCAGACAGAGTCTGACATTGTATATGTTGCTTTGATTGTAATTTACAAATCTATATTCAATTTGAATTTCAAACAAGTAGCAATTTTGGGGGCTCTTATTTTAAAACCATCTCCACGGGCTTTGTCCAAATACTTTGTCCAGAGAAACAGACAATCAGTCCCAGAACTTGTTACTTATTTTGGTCAGTGCAGCAAGAGGCTCTACTGAAAACGTGACTTAAATGCATCTCTAGTCTCCTGGATTCAGCAGCACTGCTCATGACCGAAGACAGATGGTCAACACCATGGTTTAGTGAAGAAACAAGCAGACCTGCAGAAGACTGGAGACTGGAATGCAAATGGAAAATATTAAATAGACACTATCAACCTCCAACAACATACATGTGTGCAGCAATCGTTTCCACTAACAATAAACAAAATCAATTCAATCTTTTCAATCCAGTTTTATTTATATAGCACCAAATCACAACAGAATCATATCAAGGCACTTTACAGTGAAGGTTTAAAACCTTACATGACCCACTTGAGCAAGCACTAGGTGGCAGTGTAGAGGAAAAACTCCTTTTAATGAAAGAAACCTCCTGCAGAACCAGGCTCAGGGTGGGCGGCCATCTCCCTCAACCGGTCAACATAGATTTCACTTTGACGCCACAGCCAAACTTACTCAATAACAATAATTTCTTAGCTTCTCAGTCTTTAAGTCCTTTTCTGTCATTATTGTTGTGTTTTTATCCTATTTGGAATCACAGTAGTTACATAGTAAACCAGTGATTTAATTATGGCCATGACAAAGCAACTGAGAGACAGAGCGAATGTGAATTATTGAAAGGAGGATGGAGGAGAGGCATCAGAAAAAGAGAAGGAGAGGGGGGGGGGAAGCATATTGTTCATGCAACATTCAGGCAAAACACAAAACAAGCTGAACTGTTGCAGTGACATTGATTTTGGACTAGATGAAGGAGCAGTAACTAGAGATACAGACTTAGGAGAATGAGAGAGTGAAAGTTTCATTAACATACATGTTTCTTCTCTGTCATGCCAATAAAGGATAAGCTTTTTAAATAAGAGAGAGAGAGAGACAGGAAGAGTAAGAGAGAGAGAGCGAGAGAGAGAGATGTCCTGGCTTTCATCAGTCACATCTCGCTGTGGGAGGGGGATAGAAGAAGCTGCCTCGGAGCTCTCCGGTAACAGAGCCAGTAGACGGCTCTGACTCACACCGCCGATCCACACACACACACAGCACATTTCACCTGACCTGCAACTTGACGAGTCGACAGGAGGAAGATGATGAAGACATAAAGGAACTTTCCTCCGGGTTTTGGAGCCGTTTTCGCTTCGCTCTCGACAGAGTATTTCTCTTCAATTTGGACATGAAATAAAAGTCAGAGCGCACGTTGTTGGTTCATAAACACCAGATGGCGGTGAGTTGAAATATTACACATCGGAGTGTGTTGGGACAGGACAAGGTGTTTGCCAAATCTCTAATATTTATAAAAAAAAGCAGATGAGACAACTTCGTTTGTGACAGTCTCGGACCTATTTTCCTCCTTAATTGTGTCCAACATCGTCCTCCTCCACATTATCCTGCAGCCGTCTTCACTAGATAAGACAAGAGGCACCGTGGAGACAAGACTACAGTCTGCCTGCCAGCAGTCAAGGGGAATCAAAATAACAATTTAACCCACAAAAGCACAGGATTGGACCTTCGCAAGGATGCTACTCCAGCACAGACACTACTAGTCTGTCCAAACAGCCGCTGCCAATATGTTTAGGCGAGGTAAGAGAAAGAGGAATTCACTTGTTTGTATGCTGATAACGTGGAGCGCCTGTGGCTGGGCTGTTATTGCTGTGTGTCTGTGAGTTGGTACAAATTCTTGGAGTGCTTTTTCTATTTTTTTTTGTTGTTGTTGTTAAATCGAGTCACAGAGGTGGCCCTCGGTGCTGCCTCAACAACTTACCAGCCGCCCTTTATCCGCTCTGGCGGCTGGGACTGGGGAGGGAATTAAATATTAATACACTTCATGTAAAAATGATTCTTAAAATAGCGAAGCGCTGCCGCACTGCAGTTTGTAGGACTTGCCTGCACGAGGACGGCTGGTGCTGTTGCTGCGGGCGCGAGTGTGTGCGCGAGAGAGGAACAGAAAGAGAGCGCGTGAGGAGGAGGTTGTTGCTGTTGCGTGTGAGGTGGAGGAAGATGAGGAGGAGGAGGAGGGGGAAAGAAAAGTTGAGATTGTGCCTTTTTCTGCAAAAGTTTCACGCTCTCGGTCACTTTGTGTGCTTGTGTGGGTGTGTGGCTGGAGTGGCGTGACAGAGCGGAGCACACAGTCTGCCAGCAGCGGACCCCACCGGGTTCGAGGGCCCACAGACGGTGAAAACCGGTAGACAAGAGAATAACAGCAGGCGCCCTGCACCTTGCTGTTTACTGTCTGTGACAAGTGGCTGGTTTGTGGTGAGAAGAGGGGATTAAGTTTTACCACAGTGACCTTGCCTGTGTAGTGTTGACAGGAAAGCTTCAATCCCTTACAAAGCCTCCTTTCTGTGGCTTCGTGCATGTGTGTCCGTGCACGTGTGTGTGAAAGGAAGATGTCTGATTAGCATGGATACCAAATACCAAAAAGCTATTCATTACCCACATTCAGCTGTGATGGAGGAGTATGAAAAACAAACACACACACACAAAGAAACAGTGGGGTCTAAAGTGAGCAGCAGATTGTCAGGAGTGTGGTGCACAGCTGACTGAACTTCAGCATCATAAAAAGCATCCTTTAATAGAGACTGGAAGTCTGTCGTTTGTCATTTCAGTGCAGCCCGACGCCAAGGAGGGGAGCAACATGCACACATCCATGCACATCATTATCTATTAGCTCACTCGGTCAGCCCAGGTCGAGACATGAGCTGGGCGATCTCCTCATTAAGGATGGGATCTAATGGTCTTGACAGAGGGCTGAGTAGTGTCCTTGTTGTGTATGTGTGCATATGACAGAACAAAAGAGAAACAGAGAGAGCTTGCTGGCGAGAGGGAGACCAGCTTTAATTTTAATCTTCCTGTAATTTCAGATGGATAGCACCCACACAGACAGACAGACACACACACACACAAATATACAGTCAGTGGTGATGGCTGATGCTTTGCTTTGTATCTCCTCCTGCAAATATGTGGCTGTCAGTAACAATAAAAAAATTCAGAGTAATTGTGCAGTCTGCCTGAGATACAGTTATCTATGTCTGTCACCTTTACCCACTGTATCTCTCTGCGGTGGGATAAAACAAGAGAGAGAGAGCGTGGAGAAGGAGGATAAGTGTTTTTGTGTAATGAAAACTCCCTCTTTCTTTCTCTCCTTGTCTGTCTCTCGTTCTTTCTCTATCTCTCTGCTTGGCCAGTTTCTGCTGCCAGCGTCAGGCTGAGAGGAGAGAGGCCTGGCAGGCTGATTGGCTGCTAGCTGGCAGGTTTGGGTAGCTGACGAAGCTTTGTTTCCCAGCTTGTTTGAAGCTGGATTTGTTTCCCTTACTTGACTTTGCCTCCAACTTTCCAGTGGTCTCTTCATTTATCTTCAGTTTATTACAATCGCATATACACTGAGACTGTGGGATCAATAGACATGACCAATCATAAAGTTACACAATCAAATGATTTTGCCGTGTCACAGTCTGTAAAAGTCCACTCAGACCTGCTTTGGAATGTGTTCACATATCCTGTTCTATGAAAAGCAGCTAAATAGATATGGTATTTTTTTAAATTAGTAAATGACCCTTCTACGTCATACATTGCTGCAGCCCATCATCTACATAATTTCATGCCACTGTGACATTGTAATTCGTCTGCAGCTGAGTATTTGTAAATAAGCAAAGTGCTGAATATTTAAGAAGATTTAAGAAACATATAATCTATTCTAAAATAAGCGTATGGAGCCCTTTCTTGTGACAATGAGCTGTATCTGCAGCAGACATTTTCACTGTCACTGTTCCATTTTTAAGTCTATATTTGTTTACATATTGAAGAATTCATTAGAAGTCCGTGTTTGCAGTATACCAATGGATGCACAGACTGCAGCTGTCACTGGTTTACTTTAAAGAGGTCCTACGATGTTGATTTGTGGTTGTAACTTCACCAAAAATGGAACTAAATGCATGTAGAAGAACTTACGCAAAAGCTAACTCTTGCTGACGTCCATTTTGGGTCCACATAATCACAAACTACGCAGTCACACCCACCCACTCAGGTTAGGTGCAAATTTTTTCTGGATTCTGTGCAGCCCAACGACAGGCTTGTACAAACTGACCAATTACAGGAGAGTGGACTCGGGATGAGGGGGGAGACTGGATCCTTTATATAAAAAAACAGTGTTCATAATTGTAAATCAACCAAAATAATTTCATTATAATGCTTAACTTAAAAATATGAAGACTTTATCCAGCAAGATCTGAGAAGTTTTAAGGACAGTCTTCTTTATATGATTTCTGAGCACACTGAGGCTTAAGGGGGACTTGGTTGTTTGGCGTTGATGTCTCTTACGCAGCACGACTCTCTTTGCGTAGCCTGTGTTGATTTAGAGCATTCGTTGTTGTCACGTCAGAAATTAAGTCCCGTGTATAACTGGTGGGGCAGTATGAAACAATCCTAGCAACGTGTTGAAAAAGACATATTGAGCTTTTCCACAACTCACTGGATCTATGCATCTGCCATTTACGTCACTGTTGCAGTTTTCTCTGATGTTATCTCAACTTTAATTTCTTTCGCCACACCTTCTGTTTATGTTGTGCAAAGGGATAATTAGTCTGCCCCCTTGTGACTAACCTTTTAAAATCTCTAGACATACACAAAATATGTCCTTACTTAAGCATACCTATAGGCAAACAACAATATATATTTGGTCAATTAACTGAATTTTCATGTGCTGTCATTTTCTTGACGCTCCTGTCCATCTTTGCGTCACATTTTCCATGTGTGCCACTGGTTCTACAGACCACAGTAAGAGCATTGTCCATAGATTTAATTGCATTTGCATATTTTTAAGTTTACGTGAAATGCAACAGACAGAATGATTTAAAGTTGAGTTGTATATTAGCAGTTTAATGAGACAGTTTGACATTTTGTAGGATATTGTGTCATGAGATATGAGTAAACATTACAGCTGCTATTTTTTGAGTTATGAACTTAAGAAAGCAGGAAACTCTTCTTCTCTTGTTATTGTTACTAAGTGATTTCCTCCTTTAGCTTTTATTCTCAGTCACACTAATGAATATACTATAATCCACAATAATTTGCAATGTCTTAGGTAGAGAAATATTCTCTGATATTACCTTCAACTAACTTCAGCTCTATACTGAAATTCACTGATCAAAATCAATGTGTGATGGTAAAACTGCAATTCATTGTTTGTTCAGACTATCGCCTCAACTCTGCTCGTGGGCCAACGGCTTTCTCTGCATCCCAGAGAAAAGTCTGGCCTGATTATGAAACTTTCCAAAAGTTTTTAGTTTCTGCTCAGCTTTCAGTGTAAAGAAATGAGAGGTTTGTTCTTCACCCTAAACATTTTAGTACAAACTGTATGTTCATGTAGAAATGTTAACAATGTTAACAAGTCCTTCATGCTAATTAATTAAAGTAGAAGTAATCAGTCATCTTCATAGGATAAATTTCCTTTAATATATTTTTTTAATTCTCATCTTTAAGAACATTTTCATACACTGTATCTGATGACACTGTGACAAAGTCTAATCCTTACGTTCTTTCCTGATATGACAGTTGCATTGGCATATGTGTTTTACCTGCAGGCCATTGTCAAGTCTACAGTTAAACAATTAGAATCTGCTTCTACCCTTTTGTGCTGTTGCATATGTGTGTGTTTACTATCTATGATAGCCTTGGTGGATGATAATAACATATGGATTAGTGACAAAATGTTTATTCGGGTCGTGAAGCACCAAATGGCGGGTAATTGAGTGCTGAGATTGATCCAAATTTGCTCTTGCAATACCGACATCCTGAGGCAGCGGACAGATTTTACAGATTAGGCAGAGGGACACAATATAGGGAGTGTGGTATTTTTTGCAGATTCTGGATGTATTGTATCAGAGAACTAAATCATCTTGAGATTAGATGACTGGAATGGGATTCATATGATAATCAATTACATCTCTAATGCAAGTCACAGTGGAAATGAGGATGAAACGCATCACCACACACACCGCCACACACAGCGAGCGTCTGCACGATGGCTGTGCATATCAATGACCTCTGCAACCGCTGTTCTTGTTAGATCTCAAGGTCACTCACAGGCTCCTTTCTTCTGCTGCTTTTGAGTACAGACCAGCCTGCCTGCCGAATCCTATTTTACCATTAAACTGCAAAAACAACAATTTTCATGAATGTACAGAGCATTTACAATCAACGCAGCATGTATACATGCTCTAAAATGAGATTCTAAACTGGTGAACTCTCAAACATAGTGCAAAGAAAATAAGACACTTAATGAGCAGACATTGTTTTGATGCTCAAACTGTTTTGCTGTACAGATTGCTCTATGGTATTTTATTCCAACTTTCTTGAGAAATAAAGCTCTATCACATATTTGTCTTTTCATACAAATGTACTACTTAGCACTTTCTTCTCTAGGTTTTATAGTGAAAGTTAATGGAGCAAGTCACAGCAATACAAACAAGAAATAAGAAGTAGATATTGTTTATGCCTTAATTAATCATCGACACGACGCGGATTGTTTGCTGCTCCTGCTTGTCTGGTTTGAATTACGATTTATTTCTAAACTCTA
>JAUYWH010000006.1:14798266-14815498 GCA_034779795.1 Ctenopoma multispine | reverse complement strand
GACAGACAGACAGACAGACAGACAGACAGACAGACAGACAGACAGACAGACAGACAGACAGACAGACAGACAGAGAAGAAGAGAAATATCAACCTGATGTCTGATGCTTGAGGCAGGGGAAAGCATCTAGTCTGGCTTTCTTACCAGCACTTCTGAATTTTACTAAAGAACAAGCTGTTTAAACCCATTCGTATATAGAAATCTAAAAATGACTATATGTGCCATATTGGTGCTAATTTTCTGTTTGAGCACAATGAACGATCATGGACTCACTATACAATAAAACTACACATAATCATATCTGAATGTTTCATCGTGACTTTGTTAAATTATATGCAAGATGCTAATCAATGAGCTTGAGAAGCAGTATTTTTCACTTTCACACATATTGCACCTGCATCAGATTCGCAGTATTGACTCACTCTCAGAAAAAAAGCTACGAAGCACATTTCCCAAAATGTAGGACTATTACTTTAAACTAATTAACTACACTGATCAGTTACAACATTAATATCATCTGGTGGTGTTATAGTTGTGGTAGACAGAGGTCAACATGGCCGCTCTGACCCATCTGTGGCTAGGCAGCCCCATATGCAGCAAGCTGCGATAAGTACTCTGACACCTCGCAATGGCTGGAATGAAATCTCTTTCACGTCGACCCCTGTTCGCCACAACATTAACACTGCCTGATTGTGTTAATGCTGTGGCTGATTGATGTAAACATGCACATAATTGTCAACAAACTGGCATTAGGCTTAAAGTCTCATATTTCTTCACCGTTGCTGAGGCAATAGTCAGGCAATGGCGGGTGCATTATCAATGAACACACACAATGTAGCACATTTCTGAGCACAAAATGAATAAATAAATCCTTTGTGTCTAACTCCCAATATATATATATATTTCTTCTATCGCCTTTCTCCCTTCAATTCTCCTCTCCTCCCATGTCTTCTTCTCTGTAGCTGGTTCACTCTGTACCTGTTGAATAATTGATAGCTGTTTTGGTTTCCGATAAGGCGTTTGGGGTCCACAGCTCTCAGCAGTAAGGGCTTACAGCTTTCCTCACTGCAGATCACACAGCTCAGTCCGTCCTTTCACTCCATCTCTCTTCCCCCTCTTCACTCTGACACCCTCCTCTCATCTTCTACTGTTCCCGTCATTGTGACACTCATATTCTCTCAAATATGTTTACATTCATGTGGCATTTTGATGTCAATCTCTTTCTCCTGATTACAAACAGCGCTTCAAACAAATAAATGGAGTACTTCAGATATTACCATGGAAACAGAACTTGCAGAAACATAAAAGTAAGTAATAAATAAATTGGCTAAGGCATTTAACATGCCCAAAAGTTCAATAAGCATTCATTTATTCCGGCTTGGAGAATGTAATGCACACATCATACAACAAATACATACTGTATGCGACATTCTGTTATTTAAAAGAGTCTCCAGTTATTTGTCATGTAAGTCTGTCTCTGAGACGATATATGCACGTGATTTTGGCTCAGTCAAATACATTCAAATATTCAATGTGTTTCCTTGCATTAAGTGATGAAAGTAGACACCTTAAGTTCTTTAGTGTCTGTTTCTTCATCTTTATGTGATCTAGTGTGACCTGAACATGACCTTTAACTATTACTAAACTAAGTGCATGAGCACAAACGTAAGAAATGACTATGTAAACTCATTATGATCATTGATTCTAACAAAATAAGTCCACCATCTGCTATCACATGTAGGTTGTTACACAGAGTGTGAGTCAGGATCTGAGCGTCCACCTGGTGTCTATAAGAGGTAGACAAAACCACAACAGCAACATTTCAAGATACATTTCTAAATTTTCTGCCGCTTTTATATTTATACTATGTGTTTAGTTATTCATCAAAGCTTTGAAAAAGTGATATATTTCCATAATGTTTTCAACATTTTTTTCCACCGGTCAAGGTTTGACTGACGACACAGGACCAAACACGTTCGTAGTAAATGATTTCAGAGTAGTGAGTCCAGGGATCTTACAGAAACATACGTCATCAAAAGTGATTCATAAAAACTGTGGATAATGTTATGGCTGAGAAAATGAAATCAGCATGGCTTGTTTGCAGCATGACCTGGGTATGAGTTAGAAATAACGTTTCATTGTTAGTTTCAAACGAGGTTTATTCAAGGTAATATTACTCGTATTCTGGCTAGTGACGCTTCGTTGTTGCTTTCACGCTAGAGGACTTCACGTTCTGAAACTGGTGAGACTCTGAGCCAGTTGGTCGCATTAACAATATGCTTGTCAACGGCTCACACTACACCATTATTATTTGAGTCTGTGTGTGTGTGTGTGTGTGTGTGTGTGTGTGTGTGTGTGTGTGTGTGTGTGTGTCTGGTTGGTGGGGTGATTGGATTCAAAATCTGTCCAATTATTGTTACAGAGGCCAGCATTAATCATGGCTGCATCTTCCTGTTTGTCAACAACCATTCACACTTAAATCCACACCTAGCCAGAGACCAGAGTACCCAGATGAAATGGGGCAGGCATGGGGAGAACATGAACACTCCACACAGCACAGAAAAACATCTGGCCAGCTGGTGGATTAAACCTAGGTCCTTCTTGCTGTGAGGTGAAACTACTAGCCACCACACCACCGTACTGCCTGTGCTGATATGCTTTTGGAAGGCAATTATTGTCCTTCTTTTGGGTTAAAGTGTTCTTTCAAAATCCAAATTCTGATTTCCAGACATATTTTACAGTTGACAAATGCTGCACACAGACACTTATGATCCATTCATATTGAAGCAGTGTTTGTAATTTAGTTAAAGAGTCAGTTTTCATTTATTATTTATGTTGTTTTGTCTGCCCCACGCAACAAATCTCAAACGGAGCACTTGACTATCCCAAATGTATTGGTATATTAATATGCATGTACAGAAACTCCCTTAAAACCTCTCTCTTATTTGTTCCCTTGGCTTCTGAGGCCCTCTGCTTTTCTCTGCATCTCTCCCCCTTTTCCTTTCGGCTACTTCTGTGCAGTAAAGTGTTTAAAGCCTGTATTGGCTGTTACCCAGCATGTGGGGAATTGAAGAAGATAGGTTAAAGAGAGAGAAGAGTTCATCAAACCCAGGACAACAAGTCAATTCCTCCTGATTTACCACATCAATCCCCATCTGTCCCACGATGTCCCTCTGCACACCGAAAAAAAACATTGTGTGTCTGTACATACATATTGCTCAAAAAGGCACATGCGGACACGCGCACACACTCACAAGCTCGCTTTTAAATGTTCTCTCTATCACACAGTGCTGCAGTATAGACAGACAGGAGCGGCAGCAGTAGCAGGTCTTACATAACTACATCACTGCATTAACAAGCCCATCTGCCTCCGACGGGTGCTTACACTACAGTTAGAGCTCTGTTAAAATGATACACTCTCAATACAAGTGCACTAAATAAAAGACCACCTCAACTGTCCTCATGAGCAGACTGACCACATAAACACAGACTAACGCTGTTGTTTTCCTCTTTGAAAGGATTTTCATTATTTATGATTTATCGTTAAATGTTTGAAAACTTTCAAATCTGTTTCAGGTTCCTGCAGCTGAGGGGAGATCTTTGTACATGTTTTTCTGTCAAACCAACAGTACACAAATCTTATGCTGTATGACTAATTGTGTTATTAACCTTATTTAAGTAATTCATTCTAGTTCTAGTTTTTTTGATTATCGCTGAGCAATTTGAAGACATCATGCTGGGGCTTGGGAACTTGTTTTCAGGTCAATTTTAATAATAACATACTTTGCAATGCTGGGAATAATGATGTCATGTGGTCCTATTCTTGTCCTGTGTATTTTTTTTAGGAATCTAGATTGTACAGCAGGCTCCTTAATTCCCAACACACTCAAACATTTGCCAAGACCCACCAGAGGGTTTAATGCAGTTCATCCTGAGCCATTTTTACTGATGCTAAATCCAAGTGCTGACTAAAGTCTTAAATTAGCAGTTGAACAAATGGGAAAAAGCCAAAAATGACTTCATATCCCAAAGCCCACACATAGGTGCTCTAGCTCACCACACAAAGACACTGACGCATGAAATGACTGAAATTAGAAGCTTCTCTTCTTTTTTTTTTGGTAGTTTGTGTTTGATGCATGCTTCAGAGTGACAAGAGGAAGTAAAGATGGAGTGATGTGGGAGAACAGGAGATGAGGAACGTGTGAGAAAGTGTTGTTTGTCTGCTGCCACAGCTTGTTTGTGTCTTCAGTATGAGTCTCATTATAACACAGAGGTGCTTGTGTGTGCGTATGGGCACAGTGTGCGTGCATGTGTAGTCATGTGTTTGTATGTGACACACTTAGTCTTACATAACAATCAGAAACTCAGCTGGGGACACTGTACACATGAATCCCAAGACACACTTTTATTGGAATGAGGGTGGAGGTTTTCTGGAACACAACTAACAAAGACTTAACTTTTACAGAGCTTGAAAAGTAATAAATGCGTGATATTGAAGTAAATCAGCATTACTGCACCAACCCGTACTTTCATGACTTTACATTTACAGCAAAATACATCGCTGATGCTCTTTTCCAGAATAAGCGAGACAGAATACTTCACATGGTTTGTTTGTTTTATTCATTGTCACGCTGAATTCAGGCCCAAAACAGATATTTTTTTTAACTGGATTACAAAATCCAAAATAATTGGTACTCAACTATACACTGCTTATTGTATATTGTTGGTAGCATGATTAATATCGGAGAAATATGTTAGGAACTCTATTATTAAGGGGATATAGTGAAAACACTAAGCTCATATTCTGCTCCTTGTTCGTCAAATTAACAGTAATGATTTGCATGAGGATACATGAGGAGTCCTAGGAAACTCATATAATAGTAATGCATAGTGAGGTTTTCTTTTATGTACTGGGCTTTGATTTTACGTCAGTAATCATTCACATGGGAGATTGTGGCTATAGAGACGAAACATTTATGATACAGTTGTGCAACACATTTGCTTTTAAAATTATGGAGAGATTTCTACAGGTTGATGATTGACATCAGATGTGTTGAGGACATTACATACAGTGAGGTTTACTTAAAAATGTCACAATGGTATGTCATTGTTGACAGAGATGGTATAGGTGTGTCCTGCAGTTCCATTTATGTGCTGTTTGTGGTTTATTGTTCCTGCAGCTCATGTGTCACCACAGTTAACATTGTGGGTCAGAGTGTGTTAGAGGATGATTACTACGACACAGAGACCAGTGTGCTCTTCTCACACAGCCGAACGGACTATTACAGCGGTGAGAGGGAGGAAGGGTGAAGACATCCATGGTGCACCCTACGAACTCCCTCTCCTCCTTTAAACAATAATGCATTAATCTTCTTAAGCTGTCAACACGACCCAAAACTGACGATGCACAAGTGTGCAGAGAAGAGGAAAAACTCCTGCCAAGTAGACAACAGCTTGTGACTAATAGTGAGTTTAGCACAGCTTACCAAGCTCATAACTGAGTTACAGCACCATCATCCTGGCACAGTTCTATTACTGCTTAGAGAAAAGTGCTTACTTCAGATGTTTTTGCTCGCTCAGGAACCAATCCAACTCTCCACCTGGTGTGTGTGTGTGTGTGTGTGTGTGTGTGTGTGTGTGTGTGTGTGTGTGTGTGTGTGTGTGTGTGTGTGTATAACCTCCCTGTGAACCACAACAAAGAATACCGACATTTGAGACCATCCCCCCCCCCCAGATGTGCAATTTAACAGATGGCACCACTGGCTCATAAGTTAATGACAGCTCGCCCACACAACAGGAGACATTCATACGGTTATGCAGGTGTGAGCTCATGGAAGATGTGCATGCAGATGCTGTGTGGAGGAAATACTGCGTTTAGATGTGTGAAAAAACAAGAAAAGAAAAATGCAAGTGGGTGAAAGGAATAGAAACATTCACATAACGTTTACTCAGTTAGTTTACTTTAGTCATTATTTAGTGATATGAGGACCTTACAGATAATAACCTCCCCTGTAATATATTGGGTCCCAAAAAGCCTGTATGACCTGTGTTGTTGTTATGATTACTATAGTGCCACTGCCCCAATAAGGATCTGGCAGCTACATTGCAGCACAGCTGTCATGAAGATGGGCTGCCTGCCCAAATACACCAGCTGTGCCAGCCCAACCATCACTTAATCACCCTGGGAGGGAGGAAGGGAGAGAGGGAGGAAGGGAGGGAGGAAGGGAGGGTAAGATGCAACATTAAAAACAAAAAGAAAAAGCAAGTGGTAAGAGTGAAGATGTGGGTGTCAGAAGAAATGAACTGTAAGAAAACTGCAAAATGCAAAAAGGAGGAGGAAGCAAGTGAAGAAGGCAGAATGGATGCAAATGATTAAGCAGGAAGGAAGAGGTGATGGATTTGATTGGCAGAGAATGCAAATTAGGAGGAATGGACATAGGAGAAAAACAGAGCCGTGGGACGCAAGAAAAAGTAGAGCAAGAAGGGAACTGAAAAAAAGTCTAGACAGATGTGAGTAGGGTGAGTGTTGGGAGAGAAGCAGTGTCAGTGAGAGTGATTCCATGAGGAGTCGAAATGTGAGAGAGTGATTTGTAAAAGGAGGCAGCCAGCTGAGGTGAAAGAAAACTGGCTACACTGCAGAAGAATGAAAAGAATGGAGGGCATAGTGTGAACGAGATGGATATCGAAGGAGGAGAAAATGATGTCAAACATGTTTTAGGTCAATTTCTCAGCCAGCAAGATCAATACTGCTGCAATCAGTCTTGTAGCAAGGGCAGTATGTAGTCACACAAAATACAGTACACTACTTAGCAGACAGAAACATCTGGCAGTCTTTGCGCACCTCAGATACAAATTCCGCCTCGAGGTCTAACTACAGTTAACATCTGTTAATGAACTAAATGCTGTTTTTTCCTATGTGCTTCCTACTGACCTACCTACAGTACTGTGAAAAAGTACTTGTCCTTTTCCTGATTTTCTTATTTTTTTGCATATTTTTCACAGTTTAATGATTCAGATCATTAAAGAAAATTTGCACAAAGTTAACCCAAGTAAATGCAAAATGCAGCTTTTAATTGGTCCTATGTGAAAAAAGTAATTGCCCCTTAAACCTTGTAATTCACCCTCGGCTGCAACAACTGCAATCAAGCATTTGCGATAACTATCAATGAGTCTTCCTCATTGCTGTGGAGGAATTTAGGCCTCCTCCTCTTTGCTTTGCTGTTTTAATTCAGCAACATTAGCTGAATGAACAGCATGAACGGCCTGTTTAAGTTCATGACACAGCACCTGGACTTTGACTTTAGGCCATGCCAAAAAAAAAAATTGCTTTTTTTTTTTTTTTGGAGCCATTACGAAGTGGAAGGCATTGGCCTTCTGCATAACCCAAGTGCACTTCAGCTTAAGGTCACAAACTGATGGCCGAACATTCTCCTTCAGGATTTTTTGCAGAATTCATGATTCATGAAGTTTGGTCGGCCAGATTCAAAAGATTCAAAGCAGCTCCAGACCATAACACTACCACCACTATGTTTGAATGTTGGTATGTTCTTTTTATGAAATATCGTGTCAGGTTTACGCCAGATGTAACAAGACACACAGCTTCCAAAAATTTCAGCTTTTGTCCCATCAGTCCGCAGAATATTTTCTGTAAAGTCTTGGGGATTATCAAGATGTTTTTTAGTAAATGTGTTCTTCTTGGTCAGCAGTTGCTCACTCTACTATAGATGTTATTTTTGCACTGTATTACTGACCTTAACTGATGTTAACAGTTCTTTAAATGTTGATTGCAGCATAATGTGCAGCTTTTTGAGATCTTTTGGTGTGCTTCGCTCTGTCAGACAACTTCTATTTAAGTTATTTCATTATTCAGAAGGTAAATGGTAAATGTTCTGCACTTATATAGAACTTTTCTACCTAGGCTGGTACTCAAAGCGCTTTACACTGCTTCTCATTCACCCACTCACACACACAAGCACACACACACATTCACATTCACACACCGATGGCAGAGCTGCTATGCAGCTTGACCTGACACACCGGGGGCAATTTGGGGTTCAGTATCTTGCCCAAGGACACTTCGACATATGACAGGAGGAGCCGGGAATCGAACTTTGAAAAAAAAATGTTGTTAATCACAGTTAATTTATGATTTAGAAAGGAGGTGGGGGATGGCAATTCATTTTTCACATGAAAAATCAAGGTTTGGACAGCTTTTATATTATATTAAATTAAATAATTTATAAATAGTATTTTGTATTTACTCAAGATATCTTTATGTAACATTAAGATTTGTTTGATGATCTAAACCATTTAAATGTGACAAATATGCAAAAAAAAATATCAGGAAATTACTTTTTCACAGCACTGTATATATCTATCGTATTCCTGTACCTTTCTCTCTATCCTCTCTCTCTCTGAATATGTGTGACTAACACCATGTCAGGCTGCAACTCTCATCAGCAAATCATCCATCCTCAGGGCAGATTTGTGCAGCACAACTCAAAATTTAGGGCAACCAAGATGATTTGTCTATATTGTAAAAACAATATCTTTATCTTCAGATTAATTGACAAAGCCCTTATGCTGAAGTGATGCTGATATATGATTTTTAAAGTTGGCTACTGCCGTAAACATATTCTGTTGCCAAGATAAATATGTCCTGTAAGTTCAAGTGAGTCTTTTGTCTAATGTAATCAGTTAGGACCCATTGATCTGAGCACCTGAAAAGCTTAAGGTTTGCATTGAACAGAATCAGTAGCGTTCACATTCATTGACTCCGAACTTGCAAAACCTAATTGATATGGACAACTTCCAACAACTGCTGTTGTGCTGCAAAGTCTAGTTTAATTTATTTACATGGAGAGTTACCTGGGGCTATTTGGGCTGCAAGAACAAAATATTGATTCATGTGGACAATAATGTTTATCAAAATAAAAGCAAAGCTATTTTTTGTCTCAAAATATAAAAGACTAATCAGGCTTTATTCACTACTGTGAAATGGGGGAGTGAAAAAGCAGGTTTATTAACATGAAGAACAAAAGAAATAACATGAAAAATGTATTCAGAGTGAATAATAGATTTTGTGTGCAATCATAAATGTAAATAAAAAAGTTTTATATATGACACTAATACAGAGTGCCAGGGTTCCTGCCTTCCTCTCAGGATGCGTTTTGGTCTGCATTTCCCTCTGCCTGCTCCTACCTGCCCCGTCTCTTCCCATCTGTCTCCTCTGCTAGTCTGAGGGACCTTACACGCTCCATTCGGTAACAGATCAAGACAGCTACAGTACATCTTCTCCAAATGTCATTTCACAAGCCTTTCCCTAGACACGTTCAGGGAAGAGGTTTTTCATGTAGTCACATGTGCATGTGTGCTGCTGGTTGCACAAGGTGTGGGAGTTCAATCTGCTTCTGAAGACGCTACATTTTTGTCTAGTAATAACCAATTATGTCTCATGTAGATGTCGTCATTGTGCTAAATATTACACGTGTCCACGGTGAGAAGAGAGATAGCATGTGGGTGAAAGTATTGTGCTGTTAAAATGGTGGAGTCAGAGATGGAAGGACTTAATTCCTCCTTAGTCATCCTAAGACGTCAGCAGAAAAGAGGGTAATAACATGTAATCCACTTGTTCAATCCCCTCCTGCTGCTACCAGTTGTTTGGATGCTTGTTTGGTGTTTTAATAATGACAAAGACGCTTAGATAAATTTAATTAAAAGTGCTATAATATAGATAGTAGACAGTTTTTCCCCTTTGGCTGGGCCTTCAGCCAATACACCTCCTACATCCTATTTTCTCCTTCCAACTACAGTCCCTCCATGTTAACCCAGGAGCCCCCTGTGGTCCAGAGGAGCTGGAGCACAGGCTTACCTTAAAGGGTTAGCACGGTAATACTTTCTGGAATCAGACTCAGTCAGCCAGGCCAGAGCAGAGTTAAGCTCTTGCTCTACTCACATCAAAGAGGACGGGCCATCCGCAGAAATCTCCCAGAGAGAGAGGATGGAGGGAGGGTTGTCATATATTCCCTTTATCACTGTGAATTTTACGGTTCAGACCTGTGATTCTCAGGGGAATTTTATGGGCTGACCAAAGATGGGCAGCTCCAATTCAAAAGTAGAGCTGTCTCATCACTTCCCAAGGCGTGTGTGTGTGAGCATGTGTGGCAGTATTTGTGAGTTTGGCCCATTTGTGTCAGCCTTACCTTTCTTTACCTGAAAGGCATATTTTATCATCCTGACAGCTTATTGTTTATCAATCCTGCTTTGTACAAGCTGATTCATGCCTTCCACTCACACCTGCATTTTTAATTGAATGCTTCTCCACTGGGACAGAGAGGGGGGAAAAAATCAATCAGTCCATTTTGGGGGACAAAAATTGTGCTTCTCTTTTCCTGGATATCAGCTGTATCCTTTTAATGTCTTACATTAAATAAATATGACTTTTAAATGAATTTGTGATGGATGGATTATCAGATTGCATACTCACCGGGGTGGTATTACAGGATGACGTAGACATTATGTGTCATACATAAATGTTGGAGTAAACACACCATTTACACTGCTAAAAAAATTTCTCTAGGGATTATTCATATTCTGTTTTAATTATGAGATGGACTCATTACATGATAAGCTTCTTATCTGACTGTGAGCATCAGTTTATTTTTAAATGAGCCACTGATATCTAAAGCACAAGCACACATGTCCTGTCCACAGAGATCTGTGTGTACTCTCAGACACAAGTCACACATGCAACAGCACATAATGCTTAGTTTATGGAGTGTTAAACTGTTCAATAATAACAGAGGTTGTAAATGTTGCTCATTTAGTTATGAACATCTGATGTTATAGAAAGTTCTCTGGTGGTTTAACACATTTTTGGGAACACAGATGAGTTTTATTATGTCAACACATCAACACAACGTTCTCTATGACGTGTTTGTACAGATTGCAAAGAGACAACACCACTTAAGCCTGGGACTAATGAATACTTAATTATCAATGAATCTTCTAGTAACTTGATCCATCGATCAATTAGTTGTTTGGTTTAGAGAAAATGTATGGGATGTCAATTGTCTGATCAACAGTCTAAAGTTCCAAAGATAAGTAATTTTCAATGACACGAAACAGATAAAATGAAAATCCTCATATTCCACATTTGTGGAATTTGTGTTGTTTGGTAATGACTACATAATTAGTAAATTTGTTACTGAGTTAATTAGTTAATGGACTAATCTTTTCAGCTGTACAGAATGTAGCTTATTCATGAAATCTGTTACACCAGCTTCCTTTTCATTAACCCCTAACCCAACGTATCTACAATAGGTTCAATTTTCTTTCTTTACTTAATATTAAACACAGTATTACAGTGTAAACAAACTTAAATAGTTGTTCTTTGATTTTGTACACTAGTGATGCAGAAAAGGAAGCTCAGTCGACCGTAGTGCTAATTCCTAAGTATGCAGTGTAAGAGCATCTTCATAGTAAATATTATATGTGCTGAAGCACTCTCAGGGAAGTGCAGTTCAGTGTGCTGGTTTCCATTATAGAACAGGCTGGACCCAAAAAAAGTACTGCATTATTTTTAGTCCTTCAAACTCTACTGCAGATACTCTGTCTGCTTCAATCTGTCCGAGACACACAACATGAGTACTGGCTCTACTGAATGAAGTTCATTCTACTGACGATGTTTATTGACTGTGTCACCACGGTATCTTGGACAAATCAATCAATTCTCCTTCATCTACGAGGAAGCTAGAGAGACACAAAGTCTGTCTACAGAGTGGCGTTATGCATTATGGACAGACCAATTAAGGAAAGCAGACAGAGCTCCAGATGGATACGAGACACTGAGGCAAAAGACTGAAATATGTGCAGAGACTATGCATAAAGTCAGACTGATGGTGTTGAACAAAGAAGAGATGGAAAAAGAATGATCCGAATAGATAAAAAAAAGAAAGCAACTCATCAACTGAACAGGAAGAGGTTGATGCAAATTAACGAGTCAAGAGTGTAGTGGAGCAGAGAGTGAATTTTTGCAAAGCTCTGTCCAATAACTATCTCTCTTCCAGCAGGAGGGAAAGGCGGTATAGTGAAGGCGATGCTGCTGTTTTAGAATATATAAGCACAACTGTTGCCTACAGCTAAAGCAGGACGATTACAGCTTAAGTCTGTAATATCTGCTGCTCCTGGGTTGAGGAGTGCAGACCACTGGAGAGAGAGGAAAAGGTTTTGTGCAGGGCAGGGGTCTTCCCCACACTGTCATGGTATCTATCCTATCTGTGTGACCTCTACTTGTGATCTGTGCCGTTGTCCCACTTTCCACAGGCTTTAATCCCATAGGCACGTTCATGCTTGTGTCCCCAGAGAGAGGTAGAATGGAGGAGAGCAGGAGACAGAGAGAGATAGAGAGATAGAGAGGGAGAGAAAAAGTGTAAAACTTTGACAGATGGGAAGAACATTTTGCACCAAAGCCACAAGTGTCTGCAATACTACCCTGACAACTGATCAGGCATGAGCGTGCACTCAGTACGTCTGGCACATGAATATGTGTACGTGTGTCAGCGTGTGAAAACGGAGGTTTGGCCTCATTAAGAGCATGTTTGGGTAGGACAGAGCTACTATGAGAAGGAGGATCAAGAGGGAGCAAAGAGGAAGCTTGAAGTACAGCGGGGATTGAAGTCAGACTGAAGGCTAGTTTCTGCAAAGACTGCAAGAGAAGGACATCAAAGAAATGTAAGAAATAAGAAAAGTTAATGGGCTCACTCATATGCGCAGAGCCTTTGCTGAACAAACGTGTAAAAGCAGTAGGGATCCAAAGGAAATTATTTCACATATTAGTCATAATTATGTTTCCTATTACATATACATTTTACAAGACCATGAATTATTTCACTCCACTACACTCTAGGACACAAAAGGGTAAAATGGCCAACATACTGATATTTTCACCACCTTTATAACCTGACCAGGAGTCCAAAATTATTTTTAGTCTTAGGGGTGCTTGAGGAGAAGCTAATTGGTTGTTACATGATATCGTGAACTTCCACAGTAAGTTTCCTACTCAGACAAAGTGATTTGTTGGGTTTTATGTTGATGGTTTGGCCTGAAGGTGGCACTGGGGATCATAAACTAAGAATTCGTCCTCTGGGGGGCATGAATGTCCTTAGCACAGTAAATGTCATATACCTTTAGAGATATGTTTTTTATATCTTGTGAACATTCAGTGGCTGAAATTGACACAAGAGGGGTGTTTGGGGTAAATTCAATATCCTTAAGTTTAGAGAGTCCAACATGTCAAGATTTGATCCTGTGACGAGGCACTAAACCCTAATTGTTTTGTACTGGACACAATTACATAGTTTTGTTGAAATCCACTTTTTCCAACAACATTTTTATTGTGTGTTTGTATTTAAAGGTTTAATTTAGCTGAATATTCTAGCCCCTTCCTAATTGGGACAAGATAGGCCTGATTTTGTGCTGACCACCATAATTTTTTTCAGGGAAGCTAACAGCTCATTTTTGGCAGTAAGTTGATTACTTGATCATTAGTAACTAATTTCTCTAGATCACCCTGTTACCAGCAGCAGTAGCGTTCTACTATTCAACCATTGCATTGCTTTTGACATTATGTTTTTTAAATACTTAAATACAACGGCCAGATCAACTTCTTTTCTTTTTTTCAAAACAAACAAGCAAGCAGTAGATTTCAAGATCTGTGAACTGTTTGAAATGTTTTTTATACAAGTGGAGATTTTTGCCTGACAGTGGCCCATAGAGGAAACAGAGTGTGATGCTAATAACATCAAGACTGATCTTCATGAATATTGGCAGCTAATCTTTTGAACAAAAAGTCCATAAAATCATGGGCATACGTCTTATCCACACTGAAGAGTTTTCTTTTTTGGATGTCAGTGTGGCTCGTTATGATAATACTGTATTACACTGTAGAGCCGTACTCAATTCTTATAAATTATAAACAAGTGCTGATGATACAGTCAGTTAAATAATACGATTTACAGTACAATGCAGTCTCATTACACATAAGACTTATTATGGAAATTAAAAGTGCTGAAGGATTATTACAAACTTATTTTTATTGCCCTTTATTTTGCTGCTTTAAAGTAAACAAAATGCTAAATAAAACAAAAACATGGTAATGTGAGTGTTTCATCCGTGCAAAGTTTTATTTACAATACAAGCTTTAGAAAATGATGCCTTTAAGTTGTTGTGTTATGATTTGCACACCTACTCATTTTCACACACACACACACACACACACACACACACACACACTCGTACCAGCATGCACTGAGCAAAAGAAAGACAAACTAACCAGGTCATCAGTCGAGCAGATGGAAGATGATGTGTTTCTACAGTGGTTCATTTTACCACTGGTTCAGATGTGTGATTTGGGACAGAGTTCATTCTCCTCCTGTAATTTATCTCAAGGCCTGACTAAACTTGTATCAAACAGAGGGAGCTCCATTTTTATAAGTGAGGTCTATCACACACCCACTCACCACTAGACTGAGTGCCTGCTTAAATGAATTTAATGTTTCTTAAACTGCAATAGAAAAGTTCAATAAAGCACAGTTTTAATATAATTGTCTGATTTCACTACTACAAATGTACCTTAGTTTCACCAGAATCTGGCACCTCAGTACACAGTTAGATGCCTGTTAATACTTTCTGTATTTCTGGAATCAAAATATAAAAGTCTGGTTTGGTTTGTAATCTGCACTAAATGAATAAGCAAGAAATTTTAAATACATCTTAGAAATATAACTTTTTGTAATTTAAAGTAGGTTCATCTAATATTTCATTTTGTGTAACAGAAAAAAATAATAGTAAGTGTTTGCTTTAACTTAAATCAGTTGTCCATTGTGCACATCATAATGCTTGGACTGTGAGTGCAGTAAGATTCAGAATTCAATTCTGGTAATCTTTGTCACTAGGGCTAAGTAGGTGGCGAATTAAAAGCCACAGCGAGAGAGGAGAGAAAAGAGGAATTTGGAGCAGAATTGATGAGGTGTAAAAAGAAAATGGGGCTGCGGTGGCTTTGATGTTTTCACACAGCATCCCTGACAGCCATGCTGCAGTGGGACTAAGAAATTTTCCCATTATTTAAGCCATGAATGTGGAGAGTCTACCTAGTTAACACAGAGGAACAGAAAATAACCACGTAAAGACTTCAGTGTGGAGCTTTAGTTTGTTTCTACTGCGAGAATGTGATTGGGTCTGAAGGCTCACAAATACTACATTTTATCTGTGTAGTCATATCTATATTAGAGTTTTCACAGTAGGGCACGTACTCTTAGCGTTTCAATATTTGTTTACATCATTTTTACAGACAGTTGGCTTCCCACACATACTTTAGCTCAGCAACAATGCACCTTTCCCTTGTGGATTTTGTTCTGTTAACATTTTATTTTTCTCTTCCCTGAATTTTTATATCACCCTGCACCCTTCCCTTTTTCGCTTACTACTGACTCCTTGCTCATGCGTAAAAAATATAAAAGGAATTTGTGGAACATTTGCCATCTCAAATCCTCATCTCAAATGTTAATGGTAACACTGCAATATAAAATTGCAGTTATACTACTACTACTACTACTAGAAAGTTCTACATTTAAAACTAGATTAGAGTTCATTTGCACTGATGAAAGATGTATTCAATGTCTAACTACTTCATATGCTTTAGCACCTGGATAGTAACATCTGTTAAATGGCAAGGAGCTTCATTTTCATTGTCAACAAATCTTAGCACTTACTGTTCTACCATTTTAAATCCAGCCAAGATCTACAAATTGTATGATTATGTTTACATGCGGTAAAAAAGAAGGTCAAAGTTTATTTTGAAGTCACGGTCCAGTGGGCGGAATTTGTAAGTATGCATTCAAGAAAGTTACAGAGAAAGCACACAGAAAGCTAAACAGAAAAAAGAAATCAACCACTCCTCTCCACTCACACATACAGTTACCTACGGTACGGAGGTCAAAGAGGACGTGCCGCTGATTACAGGAAAAAGGTTTCATAACACTGTCTGGTGCCAGAGAATACAGAATTAGACAGTCTGTGCAGCTTATGTTCTGTAAAAAGAACTGAGGAGTAGGATAAACAGAAAACAGAATCCTCTTGTTTCTTTCTGTGTGTAGAAATCAAGTGGTTTAACACAGATGTGGCTGCACTGTACTGTATTCGTCACAGGGTAAAATGTTGGGATTAAATATGTATGCTGTATGCAGTGGTTATTCTTGAATTAGTGCTGAATACATCATAATGATGAATGATGAATTGGTGACCTGCCAGAAATTCTTCTATATACCATTGTATTGAAGGCAATGTTGAAAATCAATGCAAATGGCTGCGTTATTCAGTTCAGTTAGATTCTTAATTCAAGGCATTTTTTGAGACAGACAGAATGTCAGTATGAGATTTCCAGGGTTTTTGCATCAGTGCAACCCTAATAGTACCTTGTGGAGTTTCTGAACACTTTTAGTGCTCAAGACAAACACTTTCACAAGTGGGATTTCATTCTGTTCGCCTTGTGCACAGCCATGTGGGTGAGACAATACATGTTCCAGCCATTATACATGACAGTAATGTGCCAGGACCCGCATCAATGCACAGGTAAAAGCAGAGAACTAGAAACTAAACAGTGCGGCTTTTGAATTTTTCAAAAGGATAGGCTTTAGAAATGTTTTATGAGGCTGAAAATGCATTCACTATGTTTGGCAGACCTTTAGGATACACACAGTGCATTTTTAACACTAAATGTAAACAGACACTCCAGAGGGCATCTTTAATTTGTCAGGTATTTAATTTGGATATTCTGAAAATATGCTATATCACCATCATCATGTAATGTATGCTGATATTGTAATAAAAGTAGATATACTACCCCCACATATACGCCAAGTTGATCCCATATTTACCTGAATGCTTTCTCCTTTTTTTCAATTTTCAATTGAAAAGGACAATTCAGGAAAAGTGACTAATCTCATGTGAAATATGAACATTCAGCCTTTTGTAAAAATCTATTTACATTATAGAGAGAATGGGTAGTTGGTGCTGTGCCTGTGGAAAATAGCTGCAGGACTTTTATATTTGGTGTAGGCTGTAGTCTAGGGAGCATTTACTAGTATGTGTATTATTTTGGTGAGAGAGAGAGAGAGAGAGAGAGAGAGAGAGAGAGAGAGAGAGAGAGAGAGAGAGAGAGAGAGAGAGAGAGAG
>JAUYWH010000006.1:14782385-14794833 GCA_034779795.1 Ctenopoma multispine | reverse complement strand
AATTTTGCATCAATAGCCCACTTAGAAATCCCCTTACTGATAAAAATGCTGATGTGTCAAATACTTATTTCCCCCCCCGCTGTATCTGCATCACAGCTAAAGCAAATTCAGTGTCATTTCCCAAACACTTTTCTACAATTTGGTAGCTTTTATATATCTATTTAGAAAATATCACATAGAAATAATGTATATTTATAGATAGATATAGGCGATGTCACTCAACTCATAAATGTAATTATTACAGATTCTAGATCATCAGACAATGGTGAATATGTAAAGCCTTACAAACTCAGGGGGATTTAATTTTGACTGTAACTATAAATCAAAAATCTCCCCTTCACACATACCTCTATCAGTTTTCACTAATTCTTTCTCATGTTCTCTCACATTACCCAGTTTTAGAAAAAATCTTTAAATGCAGCACTTCACAAATGAAGCATCAGAATTCAGAGTCACACTGCAAGGGTCAACCCTAATTTAGACTCAGTTGGAGGAGTAATTGAGGAGGAGGAAGAGAAGAAGAAGGAACAGAGGCTGGAAGCAGAGATAGAAGGTGGTACAAAACGAGTGAGAAATTGAGAGGATTATGTAGACAAGGTCAAGGTGGATTGAGTGGATGGACGTACTGAGTTGGGAAGGAGGATGCAGTCAGAGATATGCATTCATAATTCAATTCTAGCTGGTGTGTGCATTTGTGTGAAAGAGCTGGCTTATTTTTGTGACGCTATGCAAGTAGTATGTAGAAGCAAAATGTGTGTCTTCATGCATAGTTTTTAAACACATAAACATTAGTATAGTATTGCATGTGTTCCTGCAATATTGTGAAGCATATGAGCCGTGTCTGTGTGTGTTAGGTGTGTACACTGGAGTTGTGATGAGAGCTGTTGCCCCACTCCTGACAAAGATCAGGGACACACTGCACTGCGCGCATGCTTCCCTCCTTGTAGCTCGCCTCAGGTGTGGGAGAGAGTGGGGTCACATTGCCTTTATTAAAATATTTTTTTCAGTTATACTCATACTGCTGAACCATGATGATGTCTTGTGCTGAAGAGACTTTGCCATGTGTGAGTTGTGTGAGTCTTTCCAGTTGTGTGGACCGACTTTTGCTTGACACCGTTGTTGTGAACAACATTTTATTCAGTGAAAAAAGTAAGGAAAAAAGAAAGAGATAAACACTAATGTGCTTGGTTGGAGAGCCAGTGAAACAAGATACCATCAAGAAAAACTCGATGACTGTTACTGCAACCAGGCTGTTTACTCGGGTATAGCTAGAAAATTGTGAAAAACAGACTGATGTACTAATTGTGCATGTAGCCTTCCACCTTACAATGGAAATGACGCAGTAAAGGTAATTGCTATAGTAATGGTGTCTGAATACATATGGTCTGCTGGACACCATGGAGATGCATGTATGTGCACAGGTGTAAACGATGATGTGTCTCAGCTATTTATTTGTGATCTGCCTTTGGGAGGGCTGTCTGAGGTTTAATACCTGGTTTAAGATTACAATTAGGTTTATGTTAGGGTTGCGGTGGGTTGTAGTTGTGCTGGTTGTCACTGGAGAAAAGGCTAGGTAATGTATTTCATTGTACATGAATGGAAGTCCTCAGCATGTAGATGTAAAGAGTCTCAATTTCTAAAAAGCAAAAATAGGTTTATTACCCCGAGTTTAGTTTTTTAGGCAACACATTTATGTAGACAAATTAGTAGAACAAAGAAAAGTCATGATCCAACTCATTTGCCTCTTGTGGTACCTAGAAATGCAGAGATTGTTTGATTTTAAGGTTTTGTTATATCCTCAGAACCAATGCCATCTCTGCAATACAGTGGAAGGAATCACATTTCATTCTGCAATTTTTAGAGCACTGAAAAATGACATATGAAACTCTCAACAGTGACATGTCTTTCCAAAACACAGTGTCCCAGTTACCCTGAATAACCCACAGATCTCTCTGTGAACTGTTTTCATTCAAACCACTTCTACCCAAACAAATTTTGGCAATGAACTGAGAGCTATTTCGGTCAAGGAAAGAAGAAAAAATAGAAATGTACAGAGCAACGAGGGAACAAATGTGAGCACAAGGCCAGAAAAGGTAAGACCCTGAGAGTGAAAAGGAGTGAAAGAATGCAATGAAAATAAAAGGTAAGGCAAAGAAACTGATGTTTTTATTCACTGTCAAGAAATCTCAAATGTAACCTGAATTGCATGAACTGAGGCCATGGCGTCCATTCAAATGCTCAACAAATTCCATTAAGCAAATCAAAAATATCCTACATTCAAAATTGACACAAAGAGTGAAACGTTTCTTTGAATGAGTGGAAGTCCTTCGAGATTTTCGGATAGTCAACAAATACTGTTTATTTCCAAGATCAAGATTTCTAAATCACTCAAATTAATATTTTGTTACTAATCAAAGGCAATTAGTTTTTTTTAGTTTTAAACATATTTTACAACTTCATCAACTCTTATATTGCCCTGGATGAGAACCGTCATATACATGTGTCAGAGACTAAACAAGCAGTTATTTCCACTTAAACCTGCAATTCGTAAATCTATTCTTACACCACAGAACAAGCATAAAGAACATGTCTATTTTTTCTATCTTTCTCATACTGTTCCACAGAAGCTATTTACAAAAAGAATCTTCAGTTCGTTTATTTTTAGAAGATGTCTAAACACAACAGTGCCAGTGAGCCTTTGGCTATTTATATCTGTCTTCTGTTTTGTGCAAAATTCAGGAAAGTCACAATTTAGATAAGTAATGAAACAGAAAATCCCCCAAAATACTTTATTTTACTTTGGAATTTGTTTTCCTGTTCCCTCTGTTCATTGCAGAGGTCACAGGTAGAACCATTATCTCTAAATGTGTCACATCATGTACAAAATGATAAAGCAGCACCATCAATACTGTCTGATGATAACAGGCGCAGGTACTGCCTGCACCTCTATGAAGTGGGTGTGCTTGTCAGATTTTTGGTTTCTGAAAGTGGAATACTTTCGCTTTTAAATACATCAACGAAAAGTTGACCAAGAAAGCCCCCACTGCAGCACAGATAGGGAACATAATTGTGCTGTAGGAGTGGTTTGAAAAGTTCTATGAATGTTTAATGACATATTCATGCAGAGTTGCTATAGAAATCCATTGTAAACCCAAGCTGTAGAGCTGTCATCTCCCACAGAAAAGCAGGCTACAAACTTTTCAGAGCCACTTTTCAATCATATCGGCGTTGAGACAGACATGTTGGTTTTTTACTGAACTATTACAAAAACAACAGGACCTCGTAACTGGGAGGGCAAATGGCTCTAGATCAGAATCTGAAGACAGCTAATAAATAAACAGAACCAACACCACAGAAACCACAGAGGAAATACAGAGGCATCAGCATAACAAACTAGAAACCAGAAGGAGAATACAGTGAGAGAGAGATTTTCAGATGATTGTAACCTTCAGAGAAGCCAAATACAATGACTGATGACTAACAACTAAAGTTCAGATTAGCCAGATCGGATGACTGATTGAGCAAGTTTAACCGACAAGCTCTTCCCGCTCATCTTTCTTTAGCTGATGGAGAAAAGCTGTAACACCTCCTCTTATTTTCCCTTTATACAGTCTTCCTTTCTCTTCCACTGGCCTTATCATATTTTCTGACTGATGTCTCCTCCATGCTATTTCTCAGTCTTTCCACCTGAATGTATTTTCCTCCACTGGCATGGTGTGAAAAATGTCAACAAGAAAAAGCAATCTGAAGGGGAAGTGTAGCACTTTGCTACGCTAATAACATGCTAATGGTGTTGTGAAAACGGCTGAACTGCTGTCAGTTGAAAGCTATTAGAAACAGTTCTGTTTGACACTGTGGATTTAGATGGAGCAATTTGATCCAGCAATTTCATTCCAGAGCTGTATACTGTACATGTAGTTGAGCTCTAAAGTCATTAATCATTCTGTTGCTGTAGCTCTCATATTTGTCAGTAGCTGGATAACTCACTTTGGGACGAAACTGATTGTGTCAAGCGCTGACAATTCTATAGTACTTAAAATCATTCTCCATAGGGAGCTTGTTTAATAAGAGAGCTGATGTCAATCTCCCCTTCTTGTTTTGCCCAATCAGGCTGAAAAATGGGCAATGCCAGTCTGTGATTGGCTAAGTCAAAGGCGAGTGTGCAGTAACAGCATGTTATCCGATAAAACAGCCCGGTGACAGATGATCCGTCAGACATGTCACTGCACTGAAATCGCTCATTTCACTTGTCATTCTCACTATTTGGATTTGCAACCCCTCATTTCATACGCCTTCTGCCCCCTTCCTCTTTTGTGTGTGTTTGATTTACAAGTGTAATCCCTGAGCACGAGGGAAATTTTCTCGCTTCGAGAACCTGAAAAACAAATACTGTAGAGACAAGGTGCAGGAACACAAACAGTCGTTGCTATGAAAGATTTATGCAATAATAAGTCCTGATGTACTTTTAACAGTCTTTGTAATAGAGACAGATGGGAAACTAAACGAACAACAGGGAGGAGAGCGGAGGAGGGTGACAAAGGGTGATTCATACCTGCAGTGTAAAGCAGAGAACAGGGAATGATTTAGTCACAAGAAGAGGAAGAGAGATTTTCCTTGTGCTGAAGGAACTGGACACACAGCTATTGAGAGAAGAACCAGCTCGCCTTTATGAGCTGCATTTCCTTTTCTCATTGGCTTGTTGGAAAGGCTCATTTCTCGCCACTATCGACTGAGGATATTTGACAAAGAGCCTTCCAGGTCCAGTGATAGCTAGACAGAGGAGAGCAGGAGGGCAACCAGCAGCTCAGCAACTCTCCATGCGTCTCCATGCACATACACAAACGCAGATACACACACGTTCATGTGAATCATCTCAGCAGATGCAAACTGCAACTCATATTTTATAGTGTTTTGTTTCTTTTGTTTACAGTAAACAGATCAGATCCTCCATAATATTTTGGGTAATAGAAAGTAAAGGGAAAAAAATGACTGTGCCCCAGATTACATCTTAGTAATTCATATGAGCTTTCTTTGCACTACAAATGGTTTTCTTAAATCTAATATTTCGACCTGGGTTGCTGTATAGAATTTAAGTGTAGTTGCCTTGTTGTTTAAAGAGCGTGTGGATCACAGCTTCCTGTCTCCTTGCATGCCTGAATGCATTAGTCTTTGATGCCCAAGACTTCGATGAGGAGGTGTGGCACCTCCTCATCGAAGTCTTGGGCATCAAAGTCTGAACAGTCTGACCCCTACTTCCCACTGACACATGTCACTCTGTCGGTCAGTGTTATCGTCATGGTTTGAGTGAGGCAGGATTAGAAGGAGAGCAGCGTGGTACTGTATGCCTGCTCACATCTTTCCTCCACTAGGCAGGAGTTAAACAGGGAAAGCTGTGACCTGCATCATCTGATTATGCATGTG
The DNA here is from genome assembly GCA_034779795.1 of Ctenopoma multispine. Lineage (NCBI taxonomy): Eukaryota > Metazoa > Chordata > Actinopteri > Anabantiformes > Anabantidae > Ctenopoma > Ctenopoma multispine. The sequence continues at coordinate 14,789,412 of JAUYWH010000006.1, read as the reverse complement.
GTCAATGTGTGTGTGTGTGTGTGTCTCTGTATAAGGAGGGGTGGGCAAAGTTTTTTTGAGCATAATTAGAGCTTGATTAGTGTTGAGATAAGCTTAGCCTTTCAAATGACCCAATTACTGCATGCAAAAAGAGTAGAGGTTATTTTTGCATTTTCTCTCTCGTGTGTATCTTTGCCTCCTCTGTCTTCTTCTCCTATGGACACAGACACTATGAAGTCACCCTGCATTACTACCCCAACTGCCTTGTGTGCGTACATTTTAATGGGCCAGTATGTTGTCTGCTCAACAGATGTCACAACACTGGGACAGGGGCCGAAGAGGCTGCAGCAGAGAATCAGTCCAGTAAGAATGTGAGGCAGTGTTAAAATGGACCACACAGGGCAGGCACTAAGAATAAAGATACCTAGTTACCTAAAGAAATATGTTTTAAGCAGGTCTTCTCCGATTTGTTAAACAGGTGAGGAACCACTTAAAGTGTCTCAGGATAATGAACATTGATTTTTCTTTCAACTTTAAGCACTTCACTTCCCTGCAGGACAAAGAAAAGACAACGCCGACGCTATTCTAATGTAAAAGAGTCTATAGTTTAATGTTATAATATAACATTTATAAAAACTGATGGATTCCCAGTGCTTTCACAGTGACTATTTTCCATACTGTAATAGCATACTCAGTTATTTTCTTGTCAATGCATATATCTTAGGAACACCTGGGGGAAATCTCACTTAATCTGGGACAAATGTCAAGTTGGACTCAAGGATGAACTGTTTAGAATATGAGACATGCATGTAAACTGTAACTTCACTGGTTTACAAAGGCAGTAATTCCAGTTTGTTCAAGCAAGCTATAAAATGTCAGAAGCTGGTGAACAGATGTCATTACAATTTCTTACAGCTCAAAGTGGTGTCTTCAAATTGTTTTGTCTAACCAGTTGACTCCAGTTTTCTATAATTTCTGCTTACAACACAGCTTTCAATCAATTACAACTGCTTCTGATTAATTTCTTAATTGACTTAATAAATGTTATCATCTCTACACGTGATTTTTAGTAAATTAGATAAAATGTTTCCTCTCAAGGAGGCCATTCACTTAAATGCTTTACTTCATTAATAAATAAAACAATAACAATACTAAGGCTTGTTTCAGATTACACATCAAAGACAACAAGGAGAAATTATAGGAAGCACCCCCGCAAAAAAAACACATTTTATATTTGGATGTGTAGACACTTTAAGGTCTGCAGTATTTTTTGTTCTTTAAGCCATATCCCAAAAGCATTACTACCCCAACTGCCTTGTAAACAGATAGGATCAGGGATCAAGACAGGGATAAAGCTACTATCATGTCTGTTTCAAGAAATCAATCGTTACTCCTACTCTGCCCGCTCAGCCAGTGATTTGCTTGTAAGCTTTGTTTGAATTTTTTTGTTTGGGGTCAAAGAAGTGAGACATTAAATGAAAGAAACTTTAGTACAATAGTAACTCCTAGTTCACAGAGAATCAGTGGTGCATAGCCGCCAGCATTGACCCGATTTGTTTCCAATATGAAGATGGATGTAATGGTTTTGTACTATATTACATGAGAAGGAGGATTATATAGTGCAGAGATATTTCAGCTGTGTCTTTGAGGCAATGACACCATTTAAATCTCTCATTAACTCTGCTAGAGATTTATCACCATTTGAATGAGCAACAGTAAATGATCTTTGGGATTATACTAAGCTAAATCAACTACCAACAAGAGAGGAGCAGCATCTATATTGAGTGTCTGAGCTAGGCATCGCTCTGCTTGCAGCCTTGTCTCACGCTCTTCCTACTTGCCATTTTATAAATTTGACTGTCATTTTAATTCTTTTCCACTGTTTTGCTCTGCCTTTATTTTTTTATCATTTCAGTTTAAATCCTGCCACTGCTGCTTAATTAGGGTTGATTGTCTGTGCCTGTGGCCTGAGCGTGTGTGCGCACTTTTATCCACAAGAAAATATGTATTTTAGTGTGACTACGGCTTCTGTTTCTGCAATTGAGTATCAGTATGTGTGTTACGTGTAATCAATTTGCAAGTGATTATGTGACTTACCTAAAATAAGGTCAGAATTAGTTGTGTTCAGTGCAGAGCGAACAGGCATTTAAACACCTGCCTATATAATGGTCTGTGCTTCGCAGTAGAGCCCTGTCTTCCACATCATCCTTTTTTTAGCTACAGTCTCACTCGCTTTCCCCTCCTTCCCTCCCACACTGCCATGCTGTGCCTCTCTACCCCTGACTCTGCTTTCATGTTTTAAGAGCACCTCATTCCCTTTGAGTATGATATTGCCCCTACCTCCCCCCTCGTGCTCACCTCATCTCCTTTTTCCTCCTCTCTCTTACAATCCCCACTCTGTAACTTTTTTCTTGTGTTCACCACAATGAGTGACAGGTGTCTTCTTGAGATGCCAAGTTGCTGTTGTGAGGCAGTTGTGACGATACTCAGACAAGCAGCATGTGTATGTACTTGTGTGTTGTTTTTTTTTCTTTTCTGCATGCATTTTGGTGTATACATTATGTCTGGTGTGGAAGGATGGCAACGAGACAGAGAAGGGAGATAGTTCTTATAATTGAGCCCCGGCTGTGCTTGATAAAGCTTTCAACAAATATGTAACCAGGGAAGCCAAGATGAGAATTTAGACAAACAACCAGCAGGGAAATAAACACAGAGACAGAGAGAAAGAGCGAGTTTTGATTAATAAGGCATCACTTGCTGAAATGGACACTCAGTGGTATCAAGTGAAAACCACAAATGTATCTTAACACAGAGGATAAAAGGACATCATCGCCTGTGTGATTATGATCCAGTCATGTGTCTGTGTCATTTTGTGCAGAGATGCACAAAAATAATTTCTTAAAAAAGAAATCAATGCAACACCAGACAGAGGTACTCAACGTCTAAGTGACATTTATGAACTGAAGTGAATTTTATTTATTTTTTTTTATATATATATATATATATATATAAATAATGGGATATAAACTAGAATAAAACTGCAGCTATTGAGCGTAATTAGTTCACAACCATGCACAGTATATGATTTCTGTTTGACTTTACAACAACAGTTTGACAAATGCTAATTTCCATTTCAACATCCTAATATCACATAAATACACAAACCAAGAGTCCACCAAGAAATTGTTTTTGACAATCTGGTGTGAAGGAACTTCACGGAGCGCTGTCCTCAATCCCATCCAACACTTTGGAATAAATTGGAACAGCAACTGCAAAACATCTGACCTAATAATTGTAAATCCCTGCAGCCATGTTCCCAGCTCTTATAAAAAGCTTTCCCAGTATTTTGGGGACATTTTAAGCCTTTGTGACTAATTGTGGAAATGAGAAAGAAGGATGCAACAAAAGTCCCTGGCTGGACTAAAACCACTGTTGGTTAACCTATGAGCTATGAGGAGTACCACTGTAGCAAAGCACTGCCTGAGGTTTTTGAACGCAATTATAAAAATGACAAGCTCTTTGGGTGTAATGTGCAGGTATGCACTGTGTGAATGTATGTAGTCACTGAAGATTACAGTAATTTTTATTTTGTTATGTTATTTATATGAACTGAGGAGGACAGAAAATATTTCTTCCCTTTGATTGCTCTTTTTTTGCTTTTCCCATGGTCAATTAATTAAACTGCAAATGATGTAGCTCAAGCAAACATAAAACAATTAAACTTCAGCCCACATACTTACTCTCTGTCTTTGTTCAACAGAACACCTAGTTGACAAAAAATGCTAAACATATTTTAATTTTAAGAAGGTGTTGGGTATCAAATGAGCTTTAAAACATTACAGTTCTTCACCGGAGATTCACACCAGGCACAAATCACTTTAATGGAATCTAACCCTGATTCATTTCCATATATAACTGCAGTACACGGAGAAATGCATCATGAAGCATCACTGGAAAAACAGACTTTTATGTAACTTGATGCTCCTTACTGGGAGCTGTTACAGGTTTGAGGCTTGGCTTAAAGCCAGTTTGATGCCTCGCCTAACTGCTGATTTGCAATTTGTTATCTATTTATGTATTCCTGACTGTGCTAGCGCTGAGGAGCTAAAGGCAATCAACAATCTGCAGTTGTAAATTCAAGGATGCTGACTGCATTCATGTTAAAAGATGTTTGAAAAGTTGTTTTAATGCATTTAAAAACAAGAAAACTGCATTTGTTTGCTGATGAAGGATTATCCCTCACTAGTGCTGATAATATATTTCAAAGACATGCTAACTGCGTATGCATTATCAAAATCCCGTTTAAAAGCACTTTGTAACCGTTGTACAATAAACCTTCTTTCTCCTTTGCCACCTTAAACATAACACTACACGTGCACAGAGATAACATGTTTTACGAGGAAAATGCTAAATAAATAAAATGTCTCACTAACTGGGTGCTGGTGGGAGTATTGCTGCCCCCGATGTCAAGGCCATATGGCAGTCAGCAGCTTTCCTATCTAATATCATCACTTACATCTCTCAAACTGTATCTGCAAACTTTAAACACCCACAGTTAATCTGCAAGTAGAGATGCACAAGGATCTGCACACAAGTTCCCCAAATGGGCTCAGACGTATATACACATGTTACAGGCTCAAGCAGGAGTCACCTGTAACCAGATGTGTTCTGTTTTATACAGGAAAATATAGAAGACCTTAGCCTGCTGTTCGTTCAGCAGGCTTCATTAAATTGACATATCTTTCGTTTCTCATTTGATTCTTTTTTTTCCCACCTGTTTTCAACTTTGGAGTAAATAAAATAACACACAGTATAAATTAAATTTCACATTTGAACACACTGTAACTATACATATACAATTTCTGTATATACACTGCCATCAAATGACAGTAACTTATCAAATTAAAATGTAATACGATTCACTTTCTATGTTTATATATAACAGGATTGCAAAACACACTGTCAGTAGTTCTATTACAAGTTAAATTCAGCTAAAAATTCAGCTAAACTTTTATGTTTCCAATATAAATCTTACACAGCATCCACAAAAGATAAACCTTTGCTAAACATGAATTGTAAGATTACATATGTTCAGGAGTCATGGTACAATGCATAAAAGTACAAAAAAAATAAGGCTGCCATTTTATCCTGTAGTTGGACACTACTTAAAATCTACTCTTTTAACCTGGCCAAATACAAACTTTGCTACTCAAAACATAAGTAAATATCATCAGGCTTTTAAGAAGTAAAATGTGATATTAAACTATAGTAGTATACTATTCTAACCTGATTTATACATAAAAAAAGCAAAGACTGGAGATGTTCGTTCAGCAGGCTGTTTTCTGAGAAACTAGCGCTCACTTTGGCAAATCCTTCTCTTGGTGGCATAATTTGGTCTTTCTTTACAGAGGAAAATATACTTTAATTCAAGAATTGTGACAGTACATTGTAGGCTGTTAGACACAGCTAGGGATATTCATCTTTTCCAACACACATGTACATACTATATTGTACAACACATTACATAGAAAATGAATAAAGAATGCAAAGAGGAGGAAGAAAGAAGTAAAAGAGATAAAGAAGATACACAAAAAAATTTAAGACTGCAGGGGTAAACAGAAGGGAACAAAGAAGCAAAAGCAATTGGAAATGCAAACTAATGCTAGAAGCACTATCACAAATATGTGTCAAGCTGATTGTGCCAATAATGGGACCAGTAGGAACATTGTTGAGTAGTAAACTTACACTAATGACTGAAAACACACCGTTATGATTTGTGATTCAGTTGATTTGAACAACTCAAACTGTGATAAAGCTTAAGTTTTATTATTTATGGAACCCTTTCTAGTCAAATGTAGATGCCCCCTTGCTGCATCACCCATCAAATGAGTTAGACACACTCAGCTCTTCCACAGAGAGTTAAAGTCTTTGTGAACACAGCATAAACATTCTGGAGAAAGGATGCAGAGAAGCATGAAGAAAAGGGCAAAGAATGAAATATATAACAGATGAGGAAAGAACAGAGAGATACAATCATTTTGATACCCTGAAGGACTGAATACATTCTGCATGTTAGAGCTTATAACAACAATGTCTGACCAATCAAGCCTATAGGAAGTCTGTGAGAAAAAGATCAGTGTGAAACAGATAATAGCTACAAAAAAAACTAAAGGAGGGAAGAAAGAGACAGGAGTTACTAGGAAGGAAGAGGACACTAAATAATTTTCCCAAATTTGTGTCAATAAAAAATTTCAAAAAATTTTTTGTTTAATATAAATTATTTAACCCTATTCCAGAAAATATATCAGTATTAATATGTCACACAGCAAACTGTCTGCTTGGACCATGAATGTCTGAAGGAATATATCCAGTAGCTGCTGACATATTTCTGTCTTTGACGTGGTGGACCAACTGACTCATTAAGGATAAGAAAAGATTGTTTACATAGTTTGCAATTGCAACAAGTAATTTAAAATATTACCGTTTTACTCATACATACATACATAATACTGTTTGTTTTCCATGCTTTATAAATTCACTACAAATTATGTTCATCATTCACTGTTCAATAGTAAAACCAAGCAAAATATTGGTAAATACTAATTACACATATTTCTAAATTATAAAAATTAAATTAATACGTTAAAGAGCATCGTACAGGATTGATTTGTTGTTGGTACAAGTGGACAGCGGTTGGGGTGGGTTGTATTTTATGTTTGACTTTTTTTATGGAAAGGTCATTGTTGTCAAAAATAACAGGCACTGCTCTCAATATGTCTTAGACAAATGTCACACACATAGGGAGACACACTGACAAACAAACATATTGCCTGTGCAATGTTACACAAGTGTACAGAGCTATATGTGCACAACACATGATAATACTGCTCTGTCCTCTGCTGACATTTCAGAAAATGTTCTTTACAGAGCTTCCTGGTCAAACTGACATCTGTCTGTCACATCTGTCCAAGTCACTCTCACACACACACACACACACACACACACACACACACACACACACACACACACACACACACACACACACACA